>JAOXJM010000012.1:79134302-79145472 GCA_026413425.1 Tringa solitaria
ATGGTTGGACTTGATGATCCCAAGGGTGTCTTCCAACCTAAATGATTCTATGATTCTATGATTCTAAGTAATGGCTTTAACTTGACAGAGGGTAGAATTAGATTAGATTTACATAAGAAATTCTTTACTGTGAGGGTGACGAGTCACTGGAACTGGTTTCCCAGAGATGCTGTGGAGGCCCCATCCCTGGATGTGTTCAAACCAGGTTGGATGGAGCTTTGAGCAACCTAATCTTGTGTGTCCCTAACCTAGTGTGTCTAGAAAGGTGTCCTTGCCCACGGCAGGGGTGCTGAAACTAGATGGTCTTCCAACCCAAACCATTCTATGGTTCTGTGATTTGGCAGTGATTTACATCCCATTATGTTTTTTTTAAAAACACCTTTCAGTATTTTCATTTTAGTCTTCAATGGAAACAATAACAATGATGTTTGACTAACTGCATGATAGATCCAGGCTTCTCTGGAATCGACAATAGAAAACTATAACTAGCTAATGTCTGTTCAGAGTCTGATTATGTTTTGTACTTTCTCTTCATTCACTTTCATTTCATTGGTTCATGAGATTACTGTCCTTTGCTAATTGTGATTGTTCCCTGAAGACTGTACCCTGAAGTACCTGGGGCAACAAAACAGAATTCATCTGACAAGGTAAATATCGTTCAGCAGACAATGTAGGTTATTGTGTTGTGAACATTCAGGAGGAAGAAAAACAAAAAAGGGCAGTAGTTCCTGTACAAGTTAGCTGTCCTTTTATTCAGCTGCAGTAGGAGTTCTTCCACTCCTGAACTTCAGGCAAAGTATTTTTTTCCCACTCATCCTGCATTTGTGCTCTGTCTTGTATCTAACCTAGTTAGACTTGACTGGCACCCATATTATTTGAGAAAAACCTGCACTTAGTTTAGATTTGCTGCAGGCTAGGCCAGGCCAACTGCAGGCTGTCCTACAGCCTTTTCTTCCGAAAAAGGCACAAGTAAAAACTCTAGGTTCAAACTACTATTCTAAAAATATTGATGGACCTCTTGATATTGAGAAGGAAGTCTTGGATGTTAGTTTGTCACAGTGGGCAAGAAGGTTTATTCTTTGAAAGACCCTGGAAAACTTAACCACAATTAAAAAGGGTTTAAAGTATATTTACTAATATTTATTCAGTAACAGAATCATCAATGATAGGTGCTTTTGCTCTCCTTTGGTTTTTGCCTCGGTGGCAGCAGGAACAGCACAGCACAAGAACATGTGGGCATAAAAGAACAGTGGGAAAGATTCAACAAAGGAAAACAGCAAGTAAACAATACCAAAGCTAAGCAAGTAAATGAAAGGAGGTATGAATCTGGTTAAATAAAGCAAAGTGCTAAATAAAATATACAAGAAAACCCAAAACAAATCAAAAGCTTTTAAGAGACTCAGTTACCATGGGACCATTTTCTAAAGTAGACAATGCAACAGAAAAATAAATTTCAGACTTATGTCTGGAAAAAGTCCATAAACAGGCCTTTTTTAAGAGCCACAGCCAGACAAGTGTTGCAGAGATCCTTCTGCCCATTTCACCAATCCATTTCTTTCAGTGTTTATATGCATTTTTCTACCACAATAAAAGCTAGTCTTGAATATTTGACTTGGAATAGTAAAGTATACAATAATATAAATAAAGTAATACAAGTAAAACAAGAGAAGCATATTCAAGAACTGTGAATAGACTCAGCTAAGAGTAATCAATAATTTGGTGACTGAGGCAGTTAGTTAATGTGACATGAGGGTGACCTAAGCAGACTCCCAGATCTGGATGCTAACCTGAGGATAGTAGACATCTTCCTCAGTAGCCTCCCCTCTCCCAACTCCCTGTCATGTCTGGACAGGCTGTAAGGCAGAGAAAAACAAAAAAAGTCACATACTTGTTCACATGCCTGCTACTGTAGTTTGTCACGTCTTCTTGGTGCTGGAGGAGGTGGTGAGAAGTCACAGAGCTTTGAGTTATGGCGAGGAAGGCAAGACACAGGAGAAGGAGCCAGATACAGCCAGACAAAGGACAAGTAATGTGTGGATAATGACTGCAAAATCAGTGTATCCTATATCTAAGTGAAATGTATTTAATGCAAGCACATGTCAAAAATTAAAAAGTCTTAATTTACAGCCTTCCAAATATGTTTTAGTGAACTAAATGATTCTTAGACAAAATGCAAGCAGCTACATGGAGACTTCTTCTGAAATTAATATTATCATGACATCTTTCAGAAAAATCCCCTAAGAGTATATAGTAGCTCTTACGGAATGTACCTTGGTACAATGTAATGTTAATAGGCTTGATCAAATAATTTTGGGACTGTCACCATTATAATGTATGATGGATGTAGTTATGATACCTAAATGCAGGACAATCAATGGTAATTTTATCCGCTAGTCACCGAACTCTTGCCCTAAAGTGAAACACTGGGAGGTGTGACGCAAAGCCAATTTTTTGAAGCTATCTTGAATTAACCCCACCCTTTTGGACAGTGATCATATTATCTAGCTTATAAATAATTTCCTGTAACATTGAATTGCTTAAAAAATTTTAAAGCACCCCATATGTGAAATTTTACTGTCATCTGTTATAAAACATGCTTCAAGAGTCACAGGGAATATTTGAGAAATAATACATCCTTCTGAAGTATACCTTTCATCATAACCAAAGGGCTATTGAACTGTTTATTTAGGATGAGAAATTTTATTCTCTTTATACAATAGCTTTTATTCTGAAGGATATAGAAAACACAAAACATACTGAAAAAGACTGAAGTGTATACCAGGATTTCATATATCAGTCGTTTAAAAAATACTTCCTACTGCACTCCAACACTGGACTTCTGTAGAGGATATCTGAAATGCTGTAAGAACAGTAGGGCAATTTAAGGAGTTTGTAACTCTGAAGGTAGAATGTAAACAGCATATTGAAGCTGGGTTTTCCTAAATTAGGAAAAATGTTTTCTTTTCAAGGAAGGAAAGTTAATTAAATCCATAGAGACGTTTTGTTTTGTTTTTGTTTTTTTTTTAGAAGAATTAGTAGGGAAACACATGAAACTCAGCAGCAAATTGATCAAGTTGCTAATTGGTTTAAGTTATTAAGATTTGGCTTTGTACGTTTCAATAGACAAACTGCACTGTGTTTAAAGACAATTTAGACAGCTACATTTATCTTAACACCAGAAAAGGTGACTTGGTCATCACCTTGGAAAACTACCTATAAATGGTTTTAATGAAGCTTGGAAACTTGCAAGAGCTGGGAAGGAATTTTTAGAATTTTTTAGCCTTTTAAGAATACTAACAGTAGCCTTCATTTCCAAAAGGTAATTTTTCAGATTTACCACTCTATGAATAATACTCATGCAGAGTGACAATCTTACTTATTTTTATATGAAATGCTACAGCCTTTCTGTAACACTTTACTGTGCCCAAAATAGCTTCACTCATGGTTTCTGAGTGAACTTCACCTATGTCTATAGTGTCTCTCAAGTTTCTCAAGGCTGAGACTACTGTTCAATCTTTACCAAGGGAGGTAAAATTCACGTGATTTTCTCTTTCTCATACTAGGTCTTGGGTTCCAAATCCTATATACAATACCTATAAACATTGCATCCAACCTGAACAAAGCTCAAACCATATCTTCCTCTGCAACCTCAGGGCAGCCTGTGTTGAAGACATAAATCAACATATTTAGAACAAAATTATTACCAAAAGAATTAGGTCCATGAGCATTGGAATAAATTGAGCTTGGTTTCCTCTTGATTCACATTCATCATTATTTGTCATTGCCCATGGAGTTCAGTGTCTAAGAACTGGTGTGTACCAATTGGGAGTTGGACTAAATGGTCCCTTCCGACTCTGACAATTCTGTGATTCTGTGAAATAAATGTTCCTTGCACTGGAGAGTCTTTACTTTTCTCTAAAAACTCATTTTCTTCTGCTCCTTCTCCAGAATGGATTACCTAGTAGTTAATAAGGAATACCATCATATTGTTGCCTCTCTTTCAGGTGACATCCCAAGAGATGGGTCTTTATTTACAGAAAATTTTTAAGGAATTTTTAGAAACTTGGTTATCTTTGAGAACTGTGTTTCTAACAAACACAGTTGAAAATGACTGACTAGAAGTTTAACAGAGGCAGAAGAGGAGTAATACACACACACACATACACACTAGTGGAACTCTTTCCTCCACAGGAATTCAGTTTCACATTCCTTGACTTTATTGTTGAAAAAATAAAAAAGGCTAAACTCCTACCAATCTTACCTGCCTTATATACAGAGAACCTCTAGATTCTAAAACATCAACTTTTTCATCATCATTTTTTTTTGTAAGAAATTGACTACTTGTCTTATCTTTCACTGCAATAACAACTAATTTAGAAACTGTCACTTTTTTTTTCCTCATAATCCCGGTTTCGACAGAGCAAAATTTCTAAAATGCTGAAGACACACACACACATAAAATTGCCTTTGCTGTACCATCTTTGTATGTTTTAAATTAAATGCCATTGTTACTTTTACTAATTTATCCTATTTGATTATGATAATGCAGATATTATGAACTCAATTGTGCAGGAAATTCAACTGAAATGCCCTAGGTTGTCCTAACAAGACATGGTTGAATACAGATTTAAAATCTTTATGTATCATACTTCATCCTATTATTGATTCTCTTTTGCTTGACTGTGTCAGTTTTCCTAGCTGGTTTGCCATTAGCTTTGCTTGTCATGTTATTTTCTATTAGCAACTTGAGCTGCCAGGAAGCCCCTTTTTGGGCCCCTTACCACAAAAAAAAAGACAATGAGGTGCTGGAGCGGGTCCAGAGAAGGGCAACGAAGCTGGTGAGGGATCTGGAGAATAAGTCTTATGTGGAGAGGCTGAGGGAGCTGGGGTTGTTCAGCCTAGAGACAAGGAGGCTGAGGGGAGACCTTATCGCTCTACAACTACCTGAAAGGAGGTTGTAGAGAGGCGGGAGTTGGTCTCTTCTCCCAAGTCACAGGTGATAGCACAAGAGGAAATGGCCAAAAGTTGCACCAGGGGAGGTTCAGATTGGATATTAGGAAAATTTTTTACCCTGAAGGGGTTTTTAAGCATTGGAATGGGCTGCCCAGGGAAGTGGTTGAGGCACCATCCCTGGAAGTATTCAAAAGATGGGCTGACATAGAGTTTAGTGACATGGTTTAGTGATGGGTTTTTTATCAGAATTAGGTTGATGGTGGGACTAGATGATCTTGAAGGTCCTTTCCAACATAGACAGTTCTATGATTCTGTGATTCTATGAAGGTGTAAACAATGGTGACGCCCATATAACCTTTTTTAATAACCTCAACATTACAATTGCATTTAAGCTTCATTTATTCATACACTGTGGCAAGCATCTAAGCCTTGTTGATTAAGGACCAGCATGCTAGAGTTCAGTTAACTATGACCAATAGGTAAGGACTGCAACCTACGAAGCCTTTTATGCATATAGTATTACACACCTGTGAATATAATCAATGTTTGTCTGGCAAAAGTATCCTTTGTTTGGAGCTGGTAGATAAGATTTTGACAAGTGGTACCATGGAGAGCTATTTGCAAGTCTGGTAAAATTCATTTGAATTCCATGCATCAAATTCACTACACAGTCATAATGACATTAGCATTGTTCATCATTTAGCTTAGTACAGGATGTATGCTTGCTTTTATTTTATGAGTTTACAATCATATACATCATAACCTGTTACATTACGGTTAGGTTTTCTTTGGTCCTTTTGTTTAGCTTTGTTAGTGCACATGGAGGAAGCCTTACAACAGTATGCAAGGCTTTATTTCTCTAAATTTCTTCCTCACAGGCTCTAAAGACATTCTAAGGAGACTGCATTGCTAGCAAAATCTGTAAAACCTGCTCGTTAACAGGGCACGTGTAAAAATGTTGGTAAGGAGGCAATATATGTTTTACCTTGACAATGCCACTTCTTAATTTGACAGAAGCAGGAAAGCACATTTCTAATTGCCTTAGGTGCTGTGAATAACCACACGAAATAAGAAATATCATCTCTATTCTTAGCTTCATTTTTTTAAGTAATAATTTTATTTTATTAAAAATATGAGTATCTACAGGTACATAAAAGCAGTATTTCAAAGCTCAATGTTATATAAATCCTTCTGTGTTGTGTAAAGCTTTCTGCACTGTAGGACAACTGGTAAGTGCAATAAAATGTTCTCTATCAATCTGTGTCATAGCCCATTGTTTATTGCCTTGAGTATAGTGTATAAGCCAGCCAGGAGGCAATCTTTTATTTTCCTTAGAAAGATAAGAGCAGCGGTCCAGACTTTGTATTGCAGCTGTCAGAAGTTCAAATAAAATGTGGACAGTTGATGTCATCTACCATGTTTTGGGAAGGGACAGCAAATCCTTTTTAGCCATCTAGGCTTTCCATGTCAATTTCAAGATTTTAAAACTATTCAGGGGCATATGTATGAATAATTTTTTTTTAATTCACCATTTACATGCATATTGCTTTTGTCATATATGTGTGACCCACATACATAATTATTTTATTTATGATAATATATTTTCACCTGCAATCATCATAGTTATGTTTGTAGTTTACACACATTTTTTTCTCACATTCTTCTGTGTGTTAGCGAATGCAAAATCTTAAAAATGTTACATAATAGTGTCCAGAAATTCTGTACACTCTTTACGGTGGTTTAAATAGACCAAAAATACAGAATGTACATAATCTAACATTATTTTTCACTTAGGATTCAGATACAGAGTATTCACTGCACCAGAATGGGAAGAATAAGGCAAGTCAATTATGCAGTTAGTATTTCAAACCTTATAGGAGAAATAAATATTTTTGCTGATAACAATGAAGGAAAAAGCTGAATTATTTGCATATAAGCCTCACATTAAAAAAAAAAAAAGTTTGTAGGTACATTGATTGTTGTCACAAAGACGATTTAAGTTGTCAGTTTACAGAATTTGATTTAGTAGGCTAGATCACTGAAGTGAACTCTGACTGTATCCGTAAAAAGTTCATAACATTTCATAAAAGTCAAATTCCTGCTTATAAAAGACACACAGGAATTAAATGGTAAATACATCTACAGCTGGAGAAGCGGTTTTGATTACAGTTCAGAAAATAAAGTTGTGATCTAGTAAAATTAACTTTTTACTCCATGCTTTAGTAGAAGAAAAATAGAGTAGCCTTAGGATTTGAAGGTTGTAGAATAAATCTTTCAAATTACAATATTTAGTATCACACTCATTATTTTGATTATATAAAATGGCAGATAAAAAGGGTAGACAAGGATAGATATATCCCCAGAAAATGATTAAGAGGTAAATTTTATCAAAGTGCTCTTGGCTGTCTAAATTCAGTATGCAATCTTCAAAAAGACATAAAAGGGTATTTACTTATAAGACAATTTAATTCAGAGGTACACTGTACCTCAGCAGTTACACAGATCAGATGACTTGCTCATTGTCAGTAAAATGTCTGTTGTACATGATATCAGGAGTCCCAAGCTCATGAAAAACACTGAAGATTGACTTCTTCAGATTGACGGAGATCAGTAGGATTTTTCAATCATATGAGTGACTTGACTGGTGTCTGTTTAGATAGCAACCTAGGGAAATGCCTGTGAATGACAATTGTGTCATCAAGGTCAACTGAGCACTTCTAAATTTGCTGAACTAGAACCTGAAAGGGCTTTATCCCAGCAATGCATTGTCAGGGTACTGCAGGTCATGCTTTTTACAAGAACTTTTTTTGCAGTGTTTCTGAGGAATTGCTTTTGTTTACCTTTCTGTTTACTTTTCATCTAGGGCTTGACATGGCACTTAGAACACATCATGCATAAACACTGCAAAGGCTTGTTCAAATACAATTCTTCCCTTTGCTCTGAGTGATAGAAATCCCAAGCAGATTGACTATACTTTTCAATTAACTTGAAAGCTATTCTGTTGACACCAGTTTGAGAGGCTTCTGTGCTCCTCAGGCAAGAAAGTATGAGCAAAGCATAACAACATTTTTCCCAGTAGCTGCTACTGAACTGCATGTCTTAGAGCTTCAACAGACACAGAAAAACCTTTTGCAAAGTCCAAAGCCTATTCTTCATTTGCAGGCTACGTTGACACAGTTTGGAATGAGAAATAAACTTAAGAATGCAGTAACATTCAATCTGTACTTACAGTCTGCCAAGAGGCCAACTATGTTTTATATATAAACATTTCTCTATATTTATGTGCATGTGCTTTAGAAAGCTGCATTCAGTGGCAGTATTAACATACATGAATATTTTAATTTTTAAAAATTATCCAGATTTTAATGCATTGTTTTCATTTAAGAATTTATAATAAGTGATAATAAAATCATGGGAGACACATGAATTCAGCTCAGTAAATGTGTTTCCAGAAGCATGGAATTAGTGGTATTTATTGCATAATTTAGCATGTTCAGTATAGAATTTATATGCCTGGCTCTGATTTTAATGATTAGCACTTGCTCTAGTGGACTTTCCAAGGCTGAATTTAATTCTTGAAAGGGAAAGGGTCATGGCTAATGGAGATATGTTTGCATTCTTTTTTATTAGGAATGACATTCCTACCACAATTTAAATGTGCAAAGAAATCATCCAGCATTTACTGAGTTCCTCTTTAGTGCATGGGCATTCAGACCCCCATTTAAGAAGGATTCAATAGACAGTACACTGTAATACCATAAGCCCAAAGCCAGACATATTGAAGGTGCAGAAAATGCAGTTGTATGTAGCAGTATGACAGGCTTCAGTATCATTCCACCAACAATGGAGACTCCTTTTGTGAATGAATGAAGCTGAAACCCTCTCACCTTATTGGTAGGTCTACATACCGAACATGAGCATATTTAAAATTCAATTTTAAAAATGAATTTTATATCAGCATATTTTGCAAGGAAATCTCCTAAGTATCTCTTTTTAACTTTCTTGCCACTACACTACAGACATCTTCTAAGCTATTTTCTGGCTATCTCCACATGTTGCACTCATTGCACTCCTCAAAATGTTAGACTGTAACTGAAAGAAGAGCTGTTTAGCTTTCTTTTTATATTTTCTGTTATTAGGAACACATTTTAAATCACTAGTGGGAAGTTAAGTACACTTTCTTAGTTTCATACTGTATAGCCAACACAGGAGAGGAACAATAATAAAAGAAATACTTATCTATGAAATACCTTTAATTCTTGATGCTTAGTTTGCTTTAAATTTACTTAATAACTAACATAATTATCTTTGAATATTTATTGATCATTTCTAGTTTTGGTCAATGGGATTACGGTACATTTTACAAGTAACTAAATGTTAGAAAAGATCTTGGTTTTGTTATCTTCACATTTCTGCTCTAAATGGAGACTGAACTATATACAGGCACCTGCTGCTTGCTCAGCAAAGGTAGAAACACTCCTACTGATTGTGTTGACTTTCCTGGGCTGTTTTCCTCCCTAAATGGACAGGCTGCTTTTAGGACAATAAAATTTTTTTGCGTGCCCTTGTAATGTGATAATGCAAATGTCAATGTGTTCTTCCATTAAAGGTTTTCAATCGCAACCTTGGGCAATTCTTGTGAGGGCTTTCTAAGCGGCATGTTTCCCCACCTACCTGCCCACTCTCTGCAATGCATTGCTGTCCATATTAGCTGAGGCGGCAAAACATCCACCTTGAGCAGCCACAAATCAAAACCCAGAATATCACTTTGAGCTTCCATTCCTTTCATGTTACCTTAATATGCTGAACTGTGAGCTGTGGCCATGCCACCCATTCTGCAGCCTATGGCGCGATCATTTATCTGAGAGATGGGATTTACTGTCTCTCTGCTAGAATGTGGCATGAGTACTGTAGCAGTATAAACCAGAAGACTTGCATTCATGGTATCATGGATTGGTTCATCTGAATTAATTGTGGCTTATTCATATCAGCTCGATTTTGTTTTGAAGCAGTTCATTGAGCTCTAATTTTCTCATTTCGACCTCTGTACTTAAATTGGATTCTTGGATTGTTAAAGCCCAAAAAGTTCAACAAGCTCTCCAAATAATTGAACAAGATAAAATTCCTTTTGTGAAAGCAAGAACTATTTTTTTTCACTAATGAATTTCCTGCAGTAAGATCAATAATGGCAACCCTAACAAAATAGCCAAGAAAATGGCTATTTTCTTGACCAACCTCCACAGCTGCCAGATATCTTTTTCTCTTTACCTTTTTCAAAATAATTTGAATTTTGCTAAAACAGTGTGACTTCAGTTTTCACTATAAAGAATATTGCAGCCTTCAGACCAGTGGAAAGCTTACTTGTTTTAATAATCCTCCTTGTATGGGAAAGCTTACTTTTTCCAAGGTCTGGAATCCAGCTCATTGAGAACAACATCAGGCCCAGCAATGCAAAAGGCATACAACTTCTGTGGAACTATTCACTCTGTTCACTTAAAAATTAGGTTACTTCTTAAGAATACCAAGTAAATAAAGATTTTTCAGGAATAGTAGGCCAAACCTTATGGTTTATAATGTAAGGTTTTGTAGCATTTGAAGAAATGACTAAATTTTACTGACAAACACTTATCAATCTTTGTATGAAAAGTATTAAAAGCTCCAATATCATTCTACCAACAATGGAGACTCCCTTTGTGAATGAATGAGGCTGAAGCCCTGTCCCCTTATTGGTAGTTCTACATACTGAATATGAACATATTTTAAACTTAACTTGTAAAATGATTTTAAATTAGTGCCTGTCATTATTCAGAATATCCACACCTGAAAAAGGTGTGGATATAAAATAGAGAAACACAATCACAGATTCTCTAGGAGTCAATTGAAAGCCACTTGCCAATGCATGACACAGTACAGAATACGTTAACAACTTGCTGCTAGCTTACAGTTTGAGGAAACACCATAATAATTTCATATTCAAATACATAACTGGCAAAGCTATAGACAAAACATGTGTTATCACTGTTTGTTTTCACAAAAAAATAGATCTTTTTATTCCCCGAGAATCTGCACAGAAGGAAGAGGTATTATAACCCTATGAGTATTACACAAATATAAGTCCTTGCGTACTTGCATATGCAGAAATGGTTACTAACACTCACAAGTGATGAAATAACAATGAAGAAAACATTCTTACTACCATATTGGAAATAGATTGTGA
>JAOXJM010000012.1:79145572-79172853 GCA_026413425.1 Tringa solitaria
AAATAGATTGTGAATTCAGAAATAAATTAGTCAGGGAGGTTTAAGAAATAATTTATTACTCCTGAACAATCAGGCCAGATACAGCTATGGTGAAAATGGTTGTGACAAGCTAATTGGCAAAATGGGGCTGTCTTTGCTCTCTATTAAACACAGTATAAGATTGTATATATATACATTTGTTCATTTATTCTTTCTAAACAACAATGCATTTAATACAAAATTTATTGAGAGTAGTTTACCAAGATGGACCTGGGAGATTTAGAAAACGTATTTTATACTTTTTTTAAGCAACCAAAACAGTTACAGAAACTGATAATATATTTTCAACTCGAACTGGCAGGTTTGTTTCAGATGATGCATTTCATTATCCCTTCTGGATACTTTAGGGAGCTAGGGAAGTATGCTTTTAGTGAAAAATGTATACAAAAACCACCAACCCTCACTTTTCCATAAAAGAAAGAAATGGAAAAAAAAGCATGCCCTGTTCTTTGGAATTAATGTATTAGTCTATATTTTACTGTCATGTTTATTTGTTTCCCAGATATTATCAGAAATAATTTAACCCTTAAAAGTAAAATCAATAATAAAGCAGGGATAATTGCTTGTAAATAGATTTTGCATTTGAATTTTTCCTTTTAGCTTCCTTTTCTTTTTCTTTCTTTTTTCCCCAACTCCATAAGGAAACAAGAATGCAAAAATACAGTGTTTATTTTAACACTGTATGCAAGGGTCAGGTACATGTTTCAGTCAGAAAGTTGCAGAATATGGAACTGAATTCCAGCATTGCAAGCAAGGTTTGGGAAAGGTAAGAAAAAATGAATGGGAGAGAGAAAGCGCCCTTCTGCACATATTCAGAATCCAGGCAATCATCAGCCCTTGATCTCTCATAGTCCCAGGTCTTATTTTAACTCTCTTAACATGCAGAGACCTTTAAAAATGGACCATCTTCTGTCAGAAGATGTGCCGCTTCCCCCCACCATATTAGTCAGTGACAGATGGGAATTTCATAGTGGCTTGTATGGGGCTATATTTTTCGATCTGTACTGCCTAACAGTGTTGATAACATAGGGATGTTTTAGCCATTGCTGAGCAATGGAGATCCCACACCATATGGTGTCATGCTCAGCGATAAATTCTAGAGGAGGAAGAATGAAGGGAGGGCATTCATGGTTATGGCATTTGTCTTCCAAAGTAAACATTACACATGATGCAGCCTTGCTTTCCTGGACATGGCTGAACACCTTCCTGCTGATGGGAAGCAGTGAATGAATTCCTTATTTTGCTTTGCTTGTGTGCATGGCTTTTGCTTTCCCTATTAAAATATCTTTATCTCAGTACACAAGTTTTCTCACTTTTACCCTTCTGATTCTCTCCCTCATCCTACCTGGGAGCACGGGGAGGGGGGAGGCGGGAGCAGTGAGCAAGCGGCTGTGTGGGGCTGAGCTGTTGGACAGCACTAAATAGCAACAATACACTTGAGACATTTCAATAATCTGTATTTGTTAGTTAAAGGAGACTCTGACTCTCACTTCTTGCTCCACAG
This sequence comes from Tringa solitaria, assembly GCA_026413425.1. NCBI lineage: Eukaryota > Metazoa > Chordata > Aves > Charadriiformes > Scolopacidae > Tringa > Tringa solitaria. The sequence continues at coordinate 79,147,116 of JAOXJM010000012.1, forward strand.
TTCATATTCTAAACTTCTCAGAGGACAAATAAAATTCACCACCTTTTCCCAGAGAAATTAGTATAACAGGAAAGAAGGATAAGTATCAAATTGCTCTAATGATTTCCTGGTGTCTGTGTTGAATCAGATTTTGCTTTGGATGGAAGAGGCCATACAGTCTCTGCAAAAAAGAATTGAAAGTGGTTTGCATTAGAAGTTTCTGAACAGCATGCATTCTTCCACAAAGAACACAAGATTACAAAAACACATAGACATTGTGACACAAGTAACAACAACAGTCACAAAAGGAGGAGGTGGCCAACCTGAAAGACAAAGCACTCATATATGGGATATACACATAAATAGAAAATGTATGCACTTTTTCAAAAACAGCAAAGTAAATGAGCACTTTCTGTTCCATTGAGCATATATCAAATCGTGCGTCCATGGACAAGAAAAAAAAGGAAAGTATTAATATTATCTCCTGTGTATGACACATCAGTAAGCTATCTCGATCCTTCTCCTAACAGTGTACATTGCATTTTTTAGTATTTTGAGATTTGTACTGAAATGTGCATTTTTAAAACATGCTGTGAAGTAAAGCCTGGCTGGATAGAGCAAGCTAGTGCTAAGGTAGATGCCTTCTTTTTACTTTTTTTTTTTTTTAATGAGCATCGATTCCATTTTCTGTATTTGGATAGAAAAGATGTTATTTGCATCTCAGATTTTAGCTTGAAAAAATAAAAGTTAATGATTTTCCTCTCAGTAAAATTTTATAATGTTATTTTACTGTCTACATAAGCATGTTGTCTGGAATTGACATAAAAAGGAGATCTTGCATTTACGTATTGGTTGATTTTGGCATTTGTTGAATGTTACAAAGGACATTCCATTACAAAGGAAAAACATGTACTATTTACATTAAAGCCCACTACTGACATAAGAAAAAACAGAATTATATGAAAAAAAATTAACCTAGTGCTCAGAACAATTAAACTTTGAAAGAGCTCTTCATTAGGAATAGCAAGTGCAAACTGTCTGACTAGGTTCGAAGTGGAGCTTCGAATAAAAGCCTGAAAAGTGGAGCCTGTGAATAAAAGTACTTTGGTTAAACTAGGAATTAACTGATGTCTGACCTTGTCCACTTTACATCATATGTCATGCAATAATGCAATACAGTATTGAGATTTTGAATATTTCAGGTTTCGCATATTGCCATCATATCTAAAGCAGTTTCAATATGATCCTACCTGGAGTCCTCATGTTTCTGTTATAAAGTGTGTTCCCAGCTATAGGACTATAGACCAACTTGCTTCAGAAATAATACGGTTCAGCAGAAAAAGAGATTCAAAGCTAAATACATGCGCACAGGTGTCAAGAGAGTAACTTGTCACCAAGTAAATCGTTCTATGATGTATTTCAGACTTTCATGACTGATGAGGTAAGCGGATCACAAATCATACTTGTTGCCTGAGCGTTGTTGAACATGAGCTAAGGGTATTTTTAGTTTGTTCTTGGAGCAGCTCTTAAGAGGTGGGCACAGCTATCCCATCATTGAAGTGACTGACACTTTACAGTACAGTGACACATTATTGATCAATTACTTAACGTGCCATTTCACAATCCACAAAAACAATTTTCAGGTTCTTCTGTCCTTTTGCCATTCTTTGATGCTAGAACAAGACCTTCCTTATTTTGTTTATCATAATGCACTCCTGCCCTCGCCAGTCATTCTTTGTGTTTCTAGATGATATGTAGAACCACTCTCTTTCATGCAAACAGAAGCAGTATCACGTCTGTCATGGGCAGTGCACTCTCTCTTCATATTTCCTCATGCTTTTTGCGGTTTTCAATACGGTTTGGTCTAGTTTATGTTATTCCTGAGTTAGGTTAAGTGCAAATGCTACATTCTCATTTGCAAAGCCAACATCTTCTGAGTTCCTTGTAAATACATTTTCAGGGCTTAGAACCCAATCTGAACAACAATGCTGCCCACTGGCTCTGGATAACACATTGCAACTCAGGGCACACTGGAAAAAACCCTCCTGGGATTACTCAGACAGCAGTGAGAAAATGTAAACATCTTATGAGACTAATCTTCAATTTTCACATTTATAGGTATTAGATGAGGAATGTTTACAGCAAAACTTACATTATTACACTTCCTGTGAAAACAGCAAATTAACCAATCTTAAAGACAAACATGTTTACAAATGGTACATAAACGTACCATTTATACTGTCAACTGGGAACAAGACCCAGCCTTTAAATTTTCATCTTGATTTTATTTACCATTAATTTTTGCTAAACCTTCAGTTTCTATTATCTGTGTTTCTGTTTGTGTCACCATGTTTAGTGTGAGTTTGGATTTCATGTCTACTTAGTAGCCTTGACTCAGTTGTACCCAAGGCTTTGGTGTACAGCAAGACACTCTAAAAAGGCTGACCTTAAATGGGACATTCAAAGTAATGATACGAAAATCCCCAGTTGGTTCAGCTTGTCTATGCTACAGAAATTTTTGTCAAATTAAAGAGTTAAGATTCATTAAAGAAATAGATATTGAAGCTGACAGAATTTGATACCTTCAGACAAATCTTTAGAAGGGAAATCTAAGCATCTTTGAACTGCAGAACATCACAGCAAAGTTCAGGTCCAATAAAGATGCCTGAGATTCTGCTCAGAAGCTTAGAAATACCAATGCTGTTTTTAATTTCTGATGTTTCCATCTGCTTTTTATGTTATTTTTGGCCATTTAAATGATTTGCATAATTACGATTATTGTGAAACAGCCTAATGCAGTGATTTAATGGTTATAAAATGTCATGGAGTTGGATTGATGATAGATTAGAAAAGTAAAACTTAGTATATTCTTCAAAGGCTGAATACATCTCAGTATTTTTCAGTGTCTTTGTTCTTTGTTATGGTGAATCAAATGAAGCTTTTCATATAGCAATCAGACTTCTTTATAACCAAATTTTGTAGACGTTTTCAGGAAATAGAAAGAACTTTTATTTACTTCCGATGAAATAGAAATTGGATTAAATTTCACTTTGTATGTGGTTGACACTAACACAAATAGAAAATAATTCCAAAAATGAGTTAAATAGTTGGCAAAATTAGATAAGGTTAACGATCTGTTTTAGCCTCATATTTAATGTGCTTACTGAGAATAATTTTCACTGAAATTTATTGGGTGTTTATTGTTTATACAATAAGACATAAAAATCTTCATGAATAGCATACAAGGAAAACGAGTTTTCTTTTTGAGCATTGAATATAGCTACTTACAGCAGCAGCAAATGCAAAAATATTTGAAAGAAAAACAGTAAGATCTCAGGGTTTTTTAATATATTATTACTCATTTGCATAGATTATAGTTATGGATTCTTGTTTGCATTTTAACAAATATGGATCCCACTAGAGCAATAAATAGTGACAAGTTTTATTCACAAAGTGCAACTAAATTATGTTTATTATGGATTTTTTTATTTCTCCTTGGAAATATGGGTTATAAAGCTAAAATACATATATTTTCAGAAGCTAGTCTCAATTTATGGTCATTTACATCATAAGATACACCTTAATATATTTTAATGGAATTCATAAACATTTTATAGATCATTTATTGAACTTTAAAATAATACACAGCACTTAACGTAACTCACACTAATTTTTACAGACTTTCTTTTTTTTAGTTTATGATGACATATTTATACTGTGATTTAACTATCCTTAAAATAGCTTAAAGAAATTGTATAATGTAATAGTCGTGATGCATTTTAGCAATGAGGGTTTTTTGCTTTTTTTTGTGAAAATGTCTAGGTCCTTAATTGCTGCTAACAGGAATACAGGATTTTAAATAGTCCTAATCTACATCACCATCCACCTGCAAAGATTTTAGACTTAAAATTTTCTACCTGATACTAATATCATCAAATACACTTGGACTGACCTGGCAGTCTTAGAAATGGATTACCCTAAAATCTGGCTGGGTCACAAAGCATTTATATAAAAACATTCTCCTTCAAATCCTAGTTCCTGTATCTTGGTATTCAGTTTGCCCCTTTCTGTGAAGCTCACAATGTTGTAGACTTTGGGATCACACACATATACACATATAGATAGACAAATTTGCATATGTATATGCATATGTCATATACATATACTTACATATATAAACAAGAGTACATATAAACATATACATACACACATATATACACACATATACTCATATATACATATCTATATGTTGACCCAAGATCACTCAGGAAAAGAACATGATAAAAGAGAGCACCTTTCTGAGTATTTGTGTTCGGGACTTCATTCTCTTTTTTAATGTGAGAGTGCCCGACCACTGGCACAGGTTGCCTGGAAAGGTTGTGGAGTCTCCATTCTTGAGGGCATTCAAAAGCTGTCTGGACATGGTGCTGGGCAACTGCCTCTAGGTGGAAGGGGGGTTGGACCAGGTAGCAGAGCTCCTTTCCAATCTCAAACACTCATTGCTTCCATGATAAAAGCTATTTGATGTCTAGTCTTAAGCAGGATATTCCTAATCTCTTGATTTCACAGGTCTCTAATTTATGTTTATGAGTTGTGGTGTAGTGTTATCCTTCACAGAATCTTCAGATCAAGAGGAACTGTGGAGATTTCCTACTGTCAATCTCCTCCCGTGGTGTTTCCAGCACAAAGACCATTGGTCCTATTAGGAGCCAGGACATCTGAACAGAAACAAAGATTCTAACTGGGTTAGGTAAAGGTTTCAACACTTTGGAAACTATTAAAAAATCCCTTTTCCTATGTCCTTTTCCTAGCTTTCTCTTATCTCACTTTCATTCTGCTAATCCAGTATAAAAAGAGAGAGTTCATTTAAGGAATGACTTTAAGCATGCATTAACTACACTTTACATCGAGAACAAAACCCAGTCTAAAAAAATAAGCTCATCTACATATAAACACAGACAAACATGGTAAAAAAAACACCTATTAACTGTATGGAAATGTGTATCAAGCAGTCCAGCAAGATGAAGAAGGTAGTATCTCTGAGAAACTTCAATGTAGTGACCAAGCACAAAAAGTAGGATGAATGATGAAATGATACATTCTGCAGTGTTTCAGCTGGCTAAAACTGCCCGGTCTTTATAAAATTAAATTTGATTTAGGGTGGTGCTTATGAATAATAAAACAAGTGCTAAAGAAAAAAGCCATAAAAGAACTAATGTTTGGAAGTTCACTGATCTTCTCAGCAGATTACAATTTGCATCAATTCACAGTGTTTGTAATGCTCAGATATTGCAAGTTCCATGTCATATGAGTATTTAAACAAATATGACCAAAATAGATATTTTTTTTCTCTAAAGTTAAAATAGGAACCTGCCCTATATCTATCAGAAAATGAAACATGAAAACTATACCTGTCCACAGAATTCTCAGCAAGTATTGATCAGTTTTAAAAACTTGAACATATATTTACTCTTCTCTTACTATTTTTCTTAGCATACCCAAGAAGCACGATTCTTAGGCATTAGATATTCTGAGAAGTGTATTAACAGACAAGTAGTATATTATATGATGCTCTAACTGTACAATTACTGTGTGCAGATCACATTGTGAAAAATTTCCCTACTCATTCATCATCCATCTTCTATAAACCAAACAGAGCAAATGATTATATTTGTGATTCTTAATAGCACACCATTTCTTTGCATTTATGAAAAATATTCAACTTTGGCTTATGAATTTTGGAGCATTTGAACGAAACCTTTCTCTCAGTTGCAGGATGTTGTGTGAACATCATACAAATTAAAAGCAAAATGGCTTTAAACTCTCTGGAATGTGAGCCTTCCAGCCTCACACCCATTCCAGCTTTCGTACATTTTTATTTGAAATTATACAGTAAAATAGTATTTTCAACTTTTCAACATAAATACAACCTGTCAGTTTGAAGGGAACACTATGAACCTATAGACAATGCTCATTTTGGAGATTTCTAAAGATAACCTGATAGCATTTAAATCATCAAGAATTTTTCTATATTGCTTGTAATTCCAAGAGAGTGTACATGTGAGCTCTGAGAGCTTTTCTGAATGTTGGTGTCAGGTTGCCTAGAACATCATGTTGTCTTAACAACTAATATAGAATCTATTATAGTTGCTGAGGTATGTCACAGTTTTTACTATAAATAAACAAAGTATACCACACAGAAATCATGAAGGAAAGTGGAAGCAAATTCATTTCTTAGTAAATAAGAAAGAGAGAAGAATGTCTCTGCACCAAATTCAGGATCATGTCTGCATATTCCTTTAGAGTCATGCATGTCTCATTACACTGGAGTCAGAGAGTGGTATCTGACACGTGATGAACATTGGTCCATGAGTCGCAGTGAAGTAGACATGATTACTTGTCATATAAATCCATGTGTGATGAGGATTTTCGAAATCTGATATCTAGGTTTAAGATAAGTATTCTAACCTCTTAGATCTATTACAGAAATCCAAGCACAAAAAAGAAAGGCATCATTTTCCACAATATATTTCAGAATTAGTATTAAATGAATAGGTAATATCACAGTATACCTTGTGAAATATTATTAATATTTGATAGTCATAATTATCCTCAAGATTGAAAAATAATACAAGGACTGATTGTAGAAACTAATTTTCCAAAAATAATGTTCTGTATTTTCAGAGCAGTGGTCATATTTTCAGGGTTCAATAACTATGGTTACATTTTATTCTACTTGTCATCAATGTCCAGTGTTTTAAATGGTTATTTTACTCCAGAAACTAGAGATTAAGAGTACAGGAAGACCTTAGTTTTTTATTTAATCAGTGCCAACTCTTTGGTTCCTTACTGTTCAAACTGACAAAACTGCATCAACTTCTCAGCTGATGGAAATCTGAAGAATTGCTTTTACTTCAGTGAGGAACTATTAATCTACATCATGTTAAGAGACAGACACAATTTACCATCCCTTACCATCCCATCATGGTGCAATATCTTCAGTGGAATTAAATGAGAGAAGAACCTCTGGAAGGCTTTCACTGAGCACAAAAAGGATGTTTAAATATTCACAAAGGAGATCCTCTGGAGTGATCACTGGAGATGACCAAATATTATTTAGTCTTGTACCACCTTAGGAAACATTTCCAAATTTAGCTCTTACAACTGGTAAAGCTTATAATTATTTCCAAAAGGTATCTATAAATGTTTAACAAATCTCTGAAAAATAGCAAATTTTTCATACAAATATTTCAATATTGACAGTAGTTATTCATGTTATTTGGTTTTCACTCTTTTCCTTAATTTGTTGATCAAAATTACTTACAAAGGAAATAAAAAAACTATAAAATACATATATAATTTTTTTCAGCTACAGAACAATTACATAGAAATTTAAAAATAAATATGAAAATAAATACTTGAGGTGAATTTTTTCTCAAGGGAAAAAGTGTAATTCATTATGCCAGTGTAGTGCCTATCATAATAAAAAAAGCTACAGCCTGGTTCCTCTCAAAAAAAAAAAAAAAAACAAAAAGATAAAAATCAATTTAAAGTGCATCCATTGGTGAATAAACTAAGTTCAAATATTGCAGGATCAAGGTAGAGCTCTCCTGTTCACTAAACATTTGAGAACATAGAGCGTCACTGTTTGCATTTTTTTCAAATACCTTATCTTGTAAATTGTACAAAATCATAACATTTTTCTTATGGTGAAGTACAAAATGAACCAGAGAGTGATTACAGAGACACAGCTCTCTATTAGCTGAAATCTCATTAAAAAAAAATTACTATCTTATACAAATGGAACAATATGGTGAATAAGTCCCATATAGAATCACATGTACTCAGTCTGTGTTACAAGTGAAAGTTTAAGTTCTTTGGAAAGTGAAGAGTCACATTTATTTTTTGTGCAGTGAGATTATTTTTAGAAAGACAGGATCTGTGAAGAGTGAATAGTTTTTCAAATGCTTCCTAGAGTCCTGACAGCTTTCAGTCTTGACATTTTTTCCCTAGTTCTTTAAATGACTTGTCAGTTTCCTGACTTTTGGCAGGTAGATGCTTGTACACTCATCAGCAAGTCTTTGGCATCCCATTTCTCCCTGCCCCTGTCAATAATCACTCCCAAGCCCGGCAGATAGTGCTGGTTTCTCTTTTACTCTTTTACTGCTGATTTGCTTGCTTTAAAATAGCTGATCTCATTTCTGTGTCTGGAACATGTTGCATTTTGTTTAGTGCTCTTCTCCACAGCACAGGAATCCTCTCCCCTCAAAATATTCCCTGTTAATGTTACTCCTCTTCTGCCTTGCTCTAATGAGCTATTTAGTTTCCTGATGTGTGATGACTGTCACTATCAACGTATTCAGTGCCTACCAGTAAGCCAGTCCCTTAAGACTCATATGGCCATGCGGACCCAATTTTAAATATGAGTTGCTGGCTGATTGAAGACGCAGATACATACTGCCTGTATCTTCAAATGTCCTGTAAGTTTAAATGTACCTGGATGGTTGCTGGCCTTAAAAACTTAGTGATAGACACAGTGTTCTATGAGCTGGAATTTTTAATGGTTTTTGAAACAAAATTTTCCAAATTTCAGAAATGTTTGCACCTCTCCAGATACATAAGCAACACTGCTTTTATTAGGGTATCCTGTTGGTTTAGAGCTTTTTAATTCTGGTAGGCAGTTTGTTCTATAATAGAAATTATAGGATATCAAATGTTACATTTATTAATTGAACTGGGGACTTATGCGATGTTTAAAAAAATCTGACTAGATAATCACAAAACTCAGTGGGGAAAGTGATGTTCTTCACCTTGAGAAAGAGATCAAATATAGTTGTCTGCACTCACAGAGTGACTGTTCTGGCCCTTCTAATAGGCTTTGTTTTGCCAATAATTTAGAAACATACTTTTTTCCATCAGGTATAACTATAAGCAAGAAACAGAATTTCCTTACCATCAAGTCTGAGAGCTATTTTCTAAATTATCTTTCAACTTCAGTCAGGCTCAGTAGGTCAGAGTCCCCCACATCTAGGCTGTTATTTCTGGAAATCAGAAGCAACTAACTGGTGCAGCACTTGTTTCATGAAAAAGTAAGAGTAGAGGCCTGTCAATAGTAAAACTTTAGGAAAAGAACTCATGGTGTTGCCCAGTTAATCTGTTACTGAGTTTCTCTCTCCAATGAAATGTAGTTCATTAAATTAATCAATTTGTGTTTTAAGAAAAGAAAATTAATTCATCCAGCACCAGAATTTTTAGATCAATTTTCGCAGATTCTTGTGTGGTGTATGAGGTAGTGTATTATTATGGACACGTAAAATTGAAAACTGGCCTACCTGTCATCAGGTTGTTGAAGAAGTATTTAACAGGTAATTAGCTTGCTAAGTAAAACCTCTTACTGATGTACTTCCCCATGATGTCTAATATTTTTTTGAACTGATCTTGCAATAGTTTGTTTTTCTTTGTACAAAATAGTTTCTTTTTTATTTGTTACATGAGTGGTATGAATTCATGGATATGACTTACATGGGTCTCGGCCTATCCTCATAAGAGAGATGCTCCAGTCCCCTTATCATCTTTGTATCCTTTTGGTGGACGCTCTCCGGTAGTTCTCTGTCTTTCTTGAACTGAGGAGCAGAGAATTGGACACAGTACTCCAGATGTGGCCTCACCAGGGCAGAGTAGAGGGGGAGGATAACCTCCCTTGACCTGCTAGCCATGCTCTTTTTAACGCACCTCAGGAGACCATTTGCCTTCTTCAACACAAGGGCACATTGCTGGCTCATGGTCAACTTACTGTCAAGCAGGACTTACCCTCTGAAAAGCTGCTTTCCATCAGATCAATCCCTAAGCTGTACTACTGGTTATTCATACCCAGGTGCAAGTACCTACACTCGCCCTTGTTGAACTTTATTAGGCTCCTCTCTTCCCAAGACTCCAGCCTGTTCATGTCTTACTGCCTGGCAGCACTGCTTTCTGGTGTTTCAGACACTCCTTCCAGTTTTGTATCATCAGAAAACTTGCTGAGGTTATACTCTGTCCCCTCATCCAGGTCGTTGATGAACATATTGAACAAGACTGCATCCAGTACTGACCCCGGGGGAACCCTGATAGTTACAGGCCTCCAACTATACTCTGTGCCACTGATCACAGCCCTCTGAGCTCTGCCACTCAGCCAGTTCTCAATCCACCTCACTGTCCATTCATCTAACCCACACTTCCTAAGCTTACCTTTGAGGATGTTACAGGAGACAGTGTCAACAGCCTTGCTGAAATCGAGGTAGACGACACCCGCTGCCTTTCCCTCATCTACCCAGTTAGTCATGCCATCATAGAAGGTTATCACACTGGTCAAGTATGATTTCCCCTTGGTGAATCCATGTTGACCACTCCTGATAACCATCTTTGAGATGACATCCAGAATGAGTTGTTACTTTCCAGGGATGGAGGCAGGACTGATTGGCCTGTAGTTTCCTAGGTCCTTCCTCTTGTCCTTTTTGAAGACTGGAGTGACATTGGCTTTCCTCCAGTCCTCAGGCACCTCTCCTGTTCTCCATGATCTGTCAAAGAAGATGGAGAGTGGCTTCGCAGTAACACCTACCAGCTCCCTGCAAACTCATTGGTGCATCATATTGGGGTCCATGGTTTTGTGGGTGTCAAGTTTGCCTAAATGATCTCTAATCCAATCATCCTTGACCAAGGGAAAGTCTTCCTTTCTCCAGACATTTTCTCTTACCTCCAGGGACTGGGATAAGGGAGGTCTGGCCTAAGTGGTGAAGACTAAAGCAAAGGAGGCATTCAGTAACTCTGCCTTCTCTGCATCCTCTGTCACAAGGGCACCAATGTCGTTTAGCAGTGGGCACACATTTTCCCTGGTCTTCATTTTCCTACTGATGTACTTGAAGAAGCCCTTCTTGTTGTCTTTGACATCCCTTGCCAGATTTAATTCTAAGTGAGCCTTAGTCTTCCTTGTTGCATCTCTACATACACTGACAATGTTCCTTTATTCCTTTCAAGTTTCCAGTCCCTTTTTCCACATTATGTAAAATTCCTTCTTCCATTTGAGTTTTTCCGGAAGGTCCTTGCTCATCCATGCAGGTCTCCTGCCCCCTTTGCTTGATTTCTTACTCATAAGGATGCACCAATCTTGAGCTTGGAGGAAGTGGTGCTTGAATATTAACCATCTCTCTTGGACCCCCTTACCTTCTAAAGCCCTAACCCATGGGATTCCTCCAAGTAGGTCTTTGAAGAGGCCAAAGTTAGCTCTCCTGAAGTCCAGGGTTGTGATCCTACTTACTGCCTTTCTTCCATGCAGGTTCCCAAACTCCACCATTTCATGTTCACCGCAGCCCAGGCTTCCCACAACCTTCACATCCCCAACCAGTCCTTCTTTTTTTGTTAATACAAGGTCTAGCAGCACACCTCTCCTTGTTGGCTCCTCCACTACCTGTGTCAAAAAGCTATCATCAACGCTCTGCAGAAACCTCCTGGACTGTACACGCTTGGCTCTGTTGCCTTTCCAGCAAATATCAGGGTGATTAAAGTCCCCCATGAGAATTAGGGCCTGTGATCATGAGGCTAGTTTTATCTGTCTGTAAAAGGCATCATCAACTTCCTCTTTCTGATCAGGTGGCCTGTAGTAAACACCCACAACGGTGGGCTTTTATCAGAGCCTTTTCAGCTCTGAGTCTATATTTAGGAAGGCAAGATATCTTTCAGTCATTACAAAAAGATACCCCCGCCTCCTTCCCCCAGAAATTTAATATTAACCATGTTACCAACAGGATTAGCACATTAGGATGGGAAATGCAAACAAGACATTACTTTGCAAATGTAACCATAGACAGTTTATGGATAGCTTTTAGCTCAAGAGTTACATAAATTGATATGACATCACCCATACTTGATGCATTAATGCTGGCCTCAATGTCTTTGATCATTTGATTGGGTAAATGTGACAGTAAAAGAAAAGGGAAATTATGTCACTGAAGTAATAGAATAAGATAGATTCAGCCAGATGTTAGAAGCAAACAAAGATAAAATTGTAACACCCAAAGGTTCACTGCCATGAGAGTAATAGAAGGAACTTCAGTAGTAATTCTCTATCTCATAAACAGTAACATAAAACCATCCAACTCTCTATATACATTCACCTTCTATGTAACTGAGAAGCAGAGAGTAGAATTAATAAAACAAATTCCGTTTTTACTAATGGTGCTGACTTTATTGTTGACTACTTGATAGCTATAACAGGCATTTCTGAGAGTATAAAAAAACCCTAGGTCTATTTTAAACTGTACAGGAGCATAAGAGAGGCTTTGACTTTTTAATAAATGAAGCAGTTGGTGCTGTGTCCAGAGTCCGCACTGTGCCCATTCTGGGAAGCTTTACTTCAGACTAATTGGGTTTTCCCAGTGGACTGCATGCCCATTACAACTGTAAGCACATTAAATGTGACTCTGCATCACATCTTTCAGTATGGTTTCGTCCAGTTACACACTCTGAGGTAACTGCAACATGAGCCAAAATGCATTAAGTGGGGTAAAATGGAAGATTTAGGTATAAGTTGCACTTCTGGTATGAACTAAAGCACTTAAGATATACCAAAACTCACATGGACCTGTTGGAACAGGTCCAGAGGAGGGCCACAAAGACGATCAGAGGGCTGGAACACTTCTCCTATGAAGACAGGCTGAGAGAGGTGGGGTTGTTCAGCCTGGAGAAGAGAAGGCTCTGGCAAGACCTTATAGCAGCCTTCTAGTAACTAAGTGGGAGCTACGGGAGAGGTAGGGAGGGCTTCTTTAAGAGGGAGTGGAATGATAGGACAAGGGGTAACAGTTTTAAACTGACAGAAGGTAGATTTAGATTAGATGTTTTGAAGAAATTCTTTACTCTGAGGGTGGTGAGGCACTGGAAGTGGTTTCCCAGGGAAGCTGTGCATGCCCCATCCCTGGAGGTGTCCAAGACCAGGCTGGATGTGGCTTTGAGAAGCCTGGTCTAGTGGGAGGTGTCCCTCTCCATGGCAGGAGGGTTGGAACTTGATGATCTTTAAGGTCCCTTCCAACTTCAACCATTCTATGATTCTCTGATTCTATGTTTAGGATTGTATTCATCTGAGTTCTTCTTTGGATCTCAGAGGTTTACTTGCTTGCTGTTTTCACCTGAGGATCTTCTTGGAAGCTCCCACTAAATTCCAATAATTCCAATCTGAATTGTTTGCTTTAGGTTATTAAAAAAAAAAATCTAGGTCCCTGAGCTCATAAAATAACGGAAGATCAATTTTGGGTTAAAATGTTCCTTATTGTTGTCTTTAACTTTCTGAGCCCTTTTCATCCGAAATATACGTTTATGAAAAAATTATATTGCTGTGTGTTTCTCAACATTATTATGATGCCATTTGTGAAGGTAAAGTATAGCTTCCACACTTGTGTGAGCAGGATGGAAGCATGTCTACTGTATTGTGGCTGCATCCAAGAGGGGTGCAATCCAGATTTTATAATTCATGAAAAGGATGTCTTACACAGAGCTTATTTCTGGGAAGTATAGACTCAGCTATGCAGACTGGTTAGGGGCAGGTGTGAAGTTCCTGCTTGCTTGAATGTGAATCAGCTGCAGCCAAGAAGCCATTAACTTTGTCTGGCACTGTTCCTGAACTAACACTGTTGTCCTCTCAAAAAAAAAAAACCATAAACAAATAGAGCATGCCATCAAATGTTGGCTGCAACTTTAATTACAAATACTAGTTCAGAAAAAACAAAATACATCATTTCTTACTGTTTTTCAAAGAGAACCACTATTTTGACTCACGCAGAGTCAATATATTTTAAAATATGACTTTAATCAAACGATGCAAGTCCACACAAAACTGTTTCGTCTATCTCTATGTTCTTTCATTAGAAGTTAACAAAATGAATGGTGCTCAAAGGAATCATTCTCTAAAATGCATTATACTCTCTTCATTCTTTCCACAGCCCAGAATTTTTATTATGTGTTGAGTGTCTGCTGGCATTTAATACTCATTATCTAAAAGCAAATATCTTGAAGGATTTCAGAAGTGATCCTAATGACATCCTTAGACTTTAATAGAAGACAATGAATGTTCTAGCAACTATGTTGTGAAGGGCAAGCATATGAAAAATATGCAGAATTTCTAAAATGCATTGACAGATTGATTGATGAGATATGGCCAAATCGCTCAGGAGAACTGCAGAGAATACAGTGTCATTACCTGATAATAAATCGACTGGAAATACCAAAGGAAATGCAAGCCAAGCCTGTAATATCAGTCTAGTCAATGCCCACAGTTCTACTTTTATTGATTTTTAGAAATGATCATCTGTTCCATCTTGGGCATGACTGTCAGCATGGGACTGAACCTCTTATCTTTGATAAGCTTTTGCTGAGGAAAACAATGAACTGAAAAACCTCTCAGTCACCTTTAATTACCATTTACTCTTCAGTTCCTATGCAGGAAGGCATTAAGTCACAACAAGTGGTAGTTCAAGAACCACTTCAGCTGTGCAGAAAGCCTGCTTTTAAAGGTGAATTCCAAAACATTTCTCAGCACTTTATGAGATGTGGTGTTTCTTGGGTTGTTTTTGTTTTGGGTTGTTCTGTGTTTGGTTTTTGTTCGTTGAGTTTGTTGTTTTGGTTTGATGTTGTTGTTTTTGGTTAGTTTTTTTTGTATAATTTTGCTAATCTAAACTACAATTTAATCAATGAATAGTAAATAGTTGTGGATTTTTTCTGTAAGCAGTCAAACTAACTATTTAGTTCAGCATCTCAAATACGGGGCTTGGAATGTTTTAGCTCCAACAAACCTGATCAAATTTCATACAAGACTTGATTCTGAAATGTTGCACCTAGTGGTAGGGGTTTTTAAACCAAAATCTCTGTGGCTTTCCTGATTATTGCTATATTTTTATGACATTATTTTTATTAATCATACTGATTTGGCTGACACAACCTGACATAATTCACTTTAATCAACCTTAACATTTTCTAGGGTTCAGGAGGGAGGAAATCCATTCTGAAAGCTGAGGAACTATAACCAGACCCTTAACAACAGCTTTCCTCCTACACTGTACTGTTTTATCAGAAGTTCAGTGAAGTGGGATCTGAACTGATACCTCCAAAGAAAAGATTGGTTTTAGATCAGGTTAGAGTCAAGCAACATTTGTATTTTGCTCCATGTAGCATTTTGGGTTTGAGTTTTCTCTGAATCCCACTTCAATACATTTAACTTCCTGAATTGTCCCTTCCTAGGTGTTTTCTTTTGTTCTGGAGCTTGACAGCCTCACATACCGAAAGCTTATTTAGCAAGCAAAATAGAACAAATAATTTAAGAAAAACTTAATCTATATCCTAGAGAAGGACCTGGGAAAATATATCTCTGGGAAGTGTTTAGAGGTAAGGGACAGAAACTCTTGCAACCTGATTCCAAGGTTTCCCCATAACATTAATTTCACTTTTTTTTCCTCTTAATGAAGAAAGTGTTCACAACTCAGAACAGCCTGTGGCTGTCAGCGATGTCATAGCTGCTGTAAAGCAGCCACTCTTAGAACTCATGAAATTCAAGCAGACCAAGAGCCACAAGCTGGCTTCCCCTGATCTATCCTGTTCGTCAGCCCAGGACGAACATGAAAGCATGAGTTGGAATTTTAAACATGAAAGCATGAGTTGGAATTTTATTGCATTTACGACCAATGCATCTTTTTTATTCAGTTTGTAGATTAATTATAGCTTTAAATGTTGGTTGTATTAATGCAGCACAGGGTAAGACTGTGTCCATTATTCCCATAGTAAAATTTTGTTTTGAGGTTTTCTACCTCAGGCGTTGAAGTACAATTTGGATGCAACCTGACATATGTAAATTTCATTTTGGGAAGAACGTTTCACACTTGCTATGATTTAGTTGTGATTGGTTTCTTTTTCTAATTTTTTATAGGTCCATAAAATGTTTTTCGTCAGATAATTTCTCATTTGCAACCACACATACAAGAAACTGCTACATTCTATTTCATAAGAAATATAACCCTTTCAGTACAGAGTCCTGCTTTGTTTTACATAGACAGAAATAAAACCCCTGATTTAATATATATATTTAATATACTGTAATTATTTTTCCTTAAAATAGAGATTATTATTTTACTAAGAACCTTCAGATACAGTTCCACATTGTTAAATAGGTTTAAAAATCCAGGAAGCATTAAAAAGATGTATTGAAAAGTTGACCTAAAGTAGATCTTAGTATCTGAATATTTTGAACAGTGAGAACATATGTTTATTTTCTCAAATTTAGGTTGGCGTATTTATTTCATAATGAAAAAATAATATATTTCTGTGTCTTTTTGACAAAGTCAAGATGCTTTTTCAAGACAAACTCTGTCAAGAAGCCGTTTTCTGTACAGTCCAGTCCATTTTTTCCATTTTGATATAGACAGGAGGCACTATTTGCAATCCCAGTACAGAGTTTGTGTGAAGGAGCAAACTGCAAATTACAAACAATTAATAAATGATATACTGTAGATGCTGATGCAGATCATCATTAAACTCACAACAAGTGAAATCAACCAGTCCTCATTCACACTGTAATTATTTTTGACTCTTACTTTACAAAGGTAAACTTACTGAAATAAATGAGATTATATATGAACAAAGAATAGGAAAAGCATTGCTCCAGCTGGGAAATGTGTCTTACCAAAGCTGATCTTGGAACACCAAAGCTGATAAAGCTGATCTTGGAACACCAAAGCTGATCATGGAAGACAGAAGGACACATGTATATTGGTTTGTATTTCTTAGTCTTTTTTTTTTTTTTTCTCCACCAAAAGACCTGAAAGGTAGATTTTGTTGGAAAAAAAACACCAACAAAACCCCACAGCACCAAAAACCAGCACTCAAATCTCATTTTTATTTTTAATAGTTGCAGTTCAGCTTCTGTTTGGTCAGCATTTTTTTGATCCTACTTACAATATGATTTTCACTGATGACAGGTGGTGTTTATATATGTACATTAAGAATTCTGCAAAGTGCTTGATTTTTCAGTGTGAAGAGGGATATGCTGATGAAAACAGAACCCTCAAAGTTAGACATATAAGCTGCTGGAATTACATTTTTAAATTCTTGAAATGCCAGACTACATCCTGCCTGTTAAACATGATCAAGCTTTGCATTTTCTTTGAAAATGAAAATGTCTTTTACATACCCAAGTACAGTACATTAAGAAAAAAATATTGTGGCTTTACTGTTTTTGGCTGTGATAGTTAATTTTTTTCACAGTATGGGGCTGTGTTTTGGATTTGTACTGCATCAAAGAGTGTTGATAACACCAGGATATTTTAGCTGCTGCTGAGCAGTGCTTCACAGTGTCAAGGCCTTTTCTGCCTCTCCCACTGCCCCACCAGCAAGTAAGCTGGGAGCGCAAAAGGAATTGGGAGGGGGCACAGCTGAGACAGCTGACCCCAACGGAGCAAAGGGAGACCCCATACCATATGATTTCATGCTCAGCAATAAACTCTGGGGGAGGAAGGATGAAGGAAGGTCATTCATAGATACGGCATTTGTCTTCAAAAGTAACTGTTACACATGATGTACCCCTGCTTTCCTGCAGATGGCTGAGCACCTGCCTGCTGATAAGAAGTAGTGAATGAATTTCTTTTGCTTTGCTTGTGTGTGCAAGGCTTTTGCTTTATCTATTAAACTGTCTTAATCTCATCCCATGAGTTTTCTCTGTTAACCTTCCCATTCTCTCCCGCATCCCTCTACCATGGGGCTGAGTGGCTTGGTGGGGCTTAGTTGCTGGCTGGGGTTAAACCATGAGAGTGGTATACTGCCATTTCTACAGCTTTAAAAGGATTTCCAATAAAAAACATTTTTTAGGCAAGTTTCAGTGGGGAACATCCTATTCTAAAGAGTGAATGAGTTACCAGAATAAATTTCTGTATGTGCTCAGATAAATTAGACATTTTAAACTTAAACCTCATTAATTATGTGGGCTTTAAAAAATATATGTACTTTATTTACACATTCAGCTTTTGAAATTTGGCTCCTGCTAGACAATCTTGATAATAAACATCAAGAAAGCATAAAATGGCAAAGAGGGTAGAGACATTACCAAAAAAATTTCCATCTTCATTGTATTATTTCAAAATGATATTCCCATGTGGACTTCAAAATTAGTATATATATGCAAAGTATAAGTGCAAATATTTAGATATTCTGGAAAACAGATGAGGATAGAATATGTGTAAATGCAGCACGTGTATATGAAATGTTTAGTATGGCTATCTAATGTAATTTTAAAATGAATATTGAAAGTTACACTGCAGACAGGAATTTACAAAAGTTTATCCTTCCTTTAGGCTTTTTTATTTCTTCTATCAGAATAACTCCTCTTGCTTGCAAGCATAATATATAATGGGTCAATTCTCAGGAATACACAGAACTCATAAAAAAAAGTAAAAGAAAAATGCAGTTGTCAAGGTAAAGCAGAACCATTCTGGAACAGAAGCAGGATTCAGAAATAGCTGGTGCTTGTGTACCAGCTTGTGCTTCACAAGCACTCTTGCTATTCTCACCTTCAGCTCCCTCATAAAAAGGACAGAGCATCCTAAACTCTTAACAGTTACAAAGAAAGCACTTGAAAAGAGTGTAAGAGATGCAGCAAACTGCAATATACCTGAACAGAGTAGAAGCAGGCTGTTTCATGAAAGCAGTGGGTTAATTCAGCTACTCAATAGTGGTCATTTAAATGCCCAACTTGTCTACTGTTACCACTCATTTACTTGGAAGAATTATTAAATGGCAGAACTAACATGCATCAGCACACTATTCTGTTTTAGTGTTCTAAGTAGACCAGGAAAAAACATTACAAATGTTCACCGTGACTCTTCTTATGAAAGGAAGGAAGCCTTGTGGTCTTGCTCAGGTTCCGGTCACCTACTAGCAGTAAACCCAGAAGAGCTATGCAAGGTTGTGCCCCAAAAGTGACAGCTTTGCACAGTCTACAGTGAACAGCTACTGACTCTGGACATCCTATCATCGACCACTTGCATTTTGAGCAATACCAAAGAAAATTTTCACCTTATGATCTTAAACTTCGGGATAGAAGGAGAGGTCTTAAACTTGCCTAGTTATTCTAACATGTTTTATTCATCAAAAAATACAATAATATCAAAGAAGATACAAACTCAGTCTTTGCTAACTATTGCTTGCCTCTTGTGATGAGCAGAAGGGGCTCCAACTTACCTTATCACCAAAATACAGACCTTTCTGCCCCTAAGATGCCTTCTTAGATCTACTTAAGCAGCAAGCTTTGCATAAAAACTGATTAAATCCTAAAAGATTAGAAAAAAAAGCACCATCCACTGGCTAGATAAATTTGATATGAACTTCTATAAAAATTCCCCAGTAGAAGTTTATAATGTGCTTCAAGGAGCAATCAAATAATGTCCTAACCATAGAAAAAGCTATCTTCCCTGTGATTACCAGTGCACATCAAATATGTTATTTCTCAGCTTAATCAATGAGCGTCTATTAAACATTTTCAATGGCTTTTGCTTCATCTATTAAACTTCTTTTATGTCAGCCCATGACTTTTCTCACTGTTACAGTGATCAACATGCTGGAGGGAAGGGATGCCATCCAGAGGGACCCAGACAAGCTTGAGAGCTGCGAACCTCATGAAGTTCAACAAGGCCAAGTACAGGGTCCTGCACGTGAGTCACAGCAATCCCAAGCACAAATACAGGCTGGCTGGAGAATGGATTGAGAGCAGCCCTGAGGAGAAGGACTTGAGGGTGTTGGTGGATAAGAAGTTCAATATGAGCTGGTAGCGTGGGCTCACAGCACAGAAAGCCAACTGCATCCTGGGCTGCATCAAAAGAAACATGGCCAGGAGGTTGAGGGAGGTGATTCTGTCCATCTCCTCCACTGTTGTGAGACCCCACCTGGAGTATTGCATCCAGCTATGGAGCCCCCAACACAAGAAGGACATGGACCTGTTGGATCAAATCCAGAGGAGGGCCACAAATAGGATCAGGGGGATGGAATACCTCTCCTATTAAGACAGGCTGAGAGAGTTGGGGTTGTTCAGCCTGGAGAAGACAAGGCTCCGGGGAGACCTTATAGCAGTCTTCCAGTACCTAAGGGGGGACTACGGGAAAGATGGCGAGGAACTCCTTATCAGGGACTGCAGCGATAGGACAAGGAGTAAAGGTTTTAAACTGACAGAAAGTAGATTTAGATTAGATGTTCTGAAGAAATTCTTTACTGTGAGAGTGGTGAGACACTGGAACAGGTTGCCCAGAGAAGTGACAGATGACCCATCCCTGGAAGTGTTCAAGGCCAGGTTGTATGGGGCTTTGAGTAGCCTGATCTTGTTGGAGACATCTCTGCTCATGGCAGGGGGTTTGGAACTTGATGACCTTTAAGGTCCCTTCCAACCCAAACCATTCTATGATTCCATGATTTTCTTGATAGGTTTAACTGTGCCCTACAGTGGGGCCATCGGAGCTGTCTGCACTGTGTCCGGCAGGGGACGGTCCTCGCTGTTCCTCATAGAAGCATCCCCTGCTACTGCCAATGGTGCCAGCACCTGGGCACCTGCAACTGGTACAATCATGCATTCTCAGAATCAATTATTTGTCAATACACTTGTTGGAAGTTTGGCCGTGCTGGAACTTCTATAAGAGTTGTTGGGTTTTTTTGACTGAAACACATGAGCACACCCAGAAAGCTCAACCCAGAATACCAGCTGGTACTAGTTTTTTCACCCTGCTACACCTCTTTCTAGCTGTGAGAATAAGTGGGAGCACTGAAATGTAAGGAAAGTTTTCTTTACCCGCTGCTCTTAACCCACACAGGAGAGTTGCCTATAACTTTTTCCTCTCTTCCACTCTTCCCTTGTCCCTCACTCCAGAGAATTCTGTTTTGTGGGAGATTTCTAACCTGTGTTTCCAGACTCAGGACGATAGTGAGGAGGATTTAAGCTCTGAGGATGAATATGATAATATAGTCCCTTACTTTAATCTAGATTATGACTGTTTAATCATCACAAATTATTTCCTATTTCTAGGATGAGCTGTAAATCATAGCTCAAAATATTTTGGTCCTGTCTAATTTATCATGCTCTGTAATTTTGCTGAGGTGGAAAGATACTAATTCAACAGATGAACTGGCTGTGCCTTTACTGTAATAAAAGTCACAGAAGAGAAATATGATTAGGAAACAAAGAACAAGAAGGAACATTAGCTTAATATTCATTATAATTATCACAATTCAACATAATTATAACAAATGCAAATCAAATTTATGTTAAACCAAGGTTTCTTATCTTAGAGTTTATTGTCTTATAATGATCTATAAATCAGTATGAACAGGTTGATAAAAGTGCCCCATGAAAACCAAAAAATAAACAACAACAAAGCCCAAACCCACAAAAATGCCCAGTCCTCATTCCTTTCATTGTACACATTCCTAACTTAAAACATGAAAAATGTATGCAAATAAAAATACACCTTTGGAAATAAATCAAATCAGTCTGGCAATGAAAATGCTTATTGAACATTTTAGTAGACAGACTTTGATATTTTTCTTTCACCAACAGCATATGGTTTATTGCATTTTATATTGGCTGAAAAACAATGGACAATGGTATTTATTCAAGACAATCACGAGCTACTCCCTGAAGGATAAGCAGGTTAAATTACAGTACCGTCACTGACTTCTGTTATTCAGAAAGGTCCCCAAACAATCTGATGCAAGCAGATGATAATAATGTGATAGGCTAACTTGAAATGTGATGGTCTGTAGTTATCTCATGTGATCAGACAAGAAAAACAGATATTAATTTTCTTTTCTCTTCTTGGCAGTTTGCTTGATTAAAATGACTGGCATTTTCTCTCCTTATCACTTTTAAGATGGACAGCCTCTGCAAATTGAAATGCTCAACAAGCATAAGTAACGTGGGAAGAAAATGTTCTGAACTTTTCATTCTCCTGTGTTGTATCTATGTAACTACCAAGTTTGAAACTAATGCCAATAAAGGTTTTATTGCAAAAACCAAAAGTGCTATGAATGACATGCAATAAAAGTAGACTCCCTGAGAACTCTAATTATTCTTTCTAAGGTAGATTGAACTACCTGTACAGCTACCAGTTCCTCTATAATTTTATGGAAAGGCTGGAGTGCAGGGCTAACTGGAAAGGGAACAGAACTCTTCTTGCAGTTAATGAGACCTTCAAACTTTTGCTTTAGGAAGGATAAAATTCACTCTCAAGAAGAGACTATGTGCTTGTGCTGATCTATCTCAGTACCTGAAGATTTAATGACTGGTTACTCCAACTAGTGTTAGCAGAAGTAGGCAGAAAAAAGAACTGCACAACTACCCATACTTCATACTCATGGAATAAGGTAAATCTTCAGTCCTCTGCTAGAGTGTGTAACAAATGCCAGAAGAAGAACTTTCTAAGGATTAGAGACAGGAGGATTTTAGCCACTAACCACTCTTACTACTTCTAACACCATTCCGTGTTAGAATACAATTAAAACCGGAGGGTAGCCTTACTCATACTTAGCAAGAGACAACATGTTCTGGAATGGTTCCCAAAGTTGCTCATGATGCTTCTCCTAGCATAGAACAGCACCCAGTCTTAGTCCACACACCATAGTCCATATCTTCACCCTTACTTTTCTACTCCAACTTTCAGGTTTGGAAGAATTAATTACAGCCAGCCATTCATTCACAGAGCTGGTGTCTGTCCAGCAGCAAAGATTTACCTGGTATTAACAGATGTTGGCTGAGGAAAATAATTCAGTAGCAATGTAGCAATTTTGTAGGGTGCCTCTTCAGCTCATTTTACATGTGACTCCTAGTGATAAAGCCATCCCAGAACCCAGAGTTTCGTCTTTTAAAGATAACTCCTTTTGTGGTTTGCATGCAGACCAGTTCTGAGAGCCATGTGGTCACAGATTACCAGTAATACCACGGTTTTCTTCCAGTAAAAAACATAGATCGCAAAAATATTTTATAAGCTTCCCCAGACTTTTTATTGTTTATCTCCTCACATTTGAAGCATGAGTTTGCCATGATTCCATCAAATCCAGCAGCAGTGAGCTAACAAACCTCTTCTACTAACAAGCCTCTCAGCATATTGGGACCTGATTCTGTGCCACTGAAGCATCTTTTTTTTTTTCTTTTTTAGAAATCTTCTTAGGCTATGAGGAATTTTATGAAATGGATGGAGATCTCTGCTCAGGAAAGCAGGGAAAGCACAGCTGACATGATACATGTCCATAGTACTGCTAAAGAAGGGGTCTTGCATGCACGACAGTGTTGTTTGCTGTGGAAATTAATCCCCTAGATGAGTTGGGACCTGCAGTTTAAGGTCCAGAAATGCAGAACAACAAACATGTTCAAAATGAGTGTGAACATTCCATACTTTTTTTATGGCCAACTAAAGCATCTTAATCTGTGTTTCATCATTTTACACTAGGGAGCAACTGAAACTCTATGGGACATTTAAAAATTTATTTTACCTACTAACTATACTGTTTATATATAGTGTTGCTTCTGTTATGATTATGCTCTGTTATGGTTATGAGGCAGTAGAGGCAAATGAATACAAGAAAAAATAAACTCTTTTTATGCACACATACTTTTCAATGACCAGGACCAATGAAACATACAGAAAGTGTCATATTGAATGAACAGCTGCTTCAAAATATAATGATCTTTAAAGGAAAAAAATTAATAAGGTACCAGCAGTTCTTTATGGAAGCAAATATTCATTTTTGATGCCATTAGGTGTTAACCATCCCTCAATATAGAAAGCTTAATGGTGCAGAGAAGTTTACACAAGCCTTTTGCAATAAGCTGTATTGGATCAATAACATAAATGTGGACGCATATATGCAAACACACAGATGTGGAAAGAAATTAATTAAGGTTAGAGTTGCTGCAACAGACTTATCCAATCCTTAACCAGTGTATTGGAAAAAAATTGATTTCTTTGTGGTTTATGATGTGTACTATCTTCTGGTTTGTTAGAGATTGCTTCTTTGTGGGGTCCTGGTAGCCGCACAGAAAGTTAGGTGTAAATATCTGAAGGAGGGAGACCTTGCTTCTGAGAAAAACTGACCAGTGTTTGTCCAGATAAGTTTCTAGAACATGAGGGTAGGACATCCATGAAAAGAGGAGATTAAGTGTGTGGGAAACAAAACCAGCACACACTTAACAACAGAGTGGAGAAAATGAAAAGGCTCAGAAGAGCAAGGCATTTGAGTAAGACATCAGAGATAACACAATGAAAAAGACTCCCTGGGGGTGCAGAAAGGTCTTTTTAACATCTTCTGCAAATCAGAAAGTCTCCAAAAGGCTGCTGACCCGCATGGGAGCCTGTAAGAAAGAAAGTGATGATAGAAACACAGGGGGAGAAGAATGACCCTCCCTCACTGGGCCACTTTTGTATATACTGTGAAAGA
Source organism: Tringa solitaria (assembly GCA_026413425.1). NCBI lineage: Eukaryota > Metazoa > Chordata > Aves > Charadriiformes > Scolopacidae > Tringa > Tringa solitaria. The sequence goes on from JAOXJM010000012.1 coordinate 79,171,575, forward strand.
GATTCTGCCAGCAGGATGCACACAATTTAAAGCATAGAATAATTATTTATTCATTAATACACTCAGTAGGTAGGTAGGACAACCATGTTACTATCCTAAGCATAAACATAGTTGCTCTGAACATCTCCCTACAACATCTTGCACTCAGCTCTTCTGACTGCAGTGTCAAGCCATTTAATTTCCTTCCAAACCTCCAACCTCCTCTCAGTCCTAGGTCCAATTTGTGATCTCGTATTTTCCCTTACTAAACACTGCTAGCTCTCATAATTCTCCATTAAGTTTTTCCTTTTCACATGTCTTTTCCCACTTGTCTCTTTAGATATTTGATGCTTCCTCCCTTATCTCACATTCTACACTTCCTTGAACCAGCTCTCACTGGTTAAAGGTTATTTCCTTAAACCTTTTGGTGACTACTGGGGTTGACTTCTGTGAGCGTAGGTAGGGAAGATGCAAAAAGAACAGCCCTGCTCCTTACAATTTCTTCTGCAGCTGGGGCTGTAGAATTTCCTGCGGAGACCCTATTCAGGCTCTAAAAAATAGCCCCAAGCTAAAATATGAGATGTTTCTGAGTATGCATAGTGTCTTTAAGGCAGACATGATGAGGGCTGCATTTGCTGCAAACACAGCTGCTATGTTGGTTGCTGCTCCAAAGAATGAAAATCCAGTCAATGTGATTAGATGTTATCATCTCCTAGGAATGTGTTTGATATGCTTCATGAACTTGAGGGAAGCAATTCTCTTACTCAAACACAGACATCTAGTGCCATCTTAGGTGCTCTAGGTTATCTGAAAGATCCTCGGAGGACTAGCAGATACAGCCAAGAGAAGACCCATGTCCTAGTGGAGAACAAGCTGTTTGTAGAATGCTCATGCAGATAATACCTATGAATATCTTTAGAGGCACCATGTTTAGGCAATTGAGCTGGCTAAAATGCTCCCTAATGATCCCTGACCTATGAGTTACTGTTTGCACAATTAAGAAGAGCCTGTTGAAATCATTGAGAATAAATCGTACTCCATGAATTTTTACTTTTATTGCAATGTTTATCTGCCCAGTAGTTTGCCTCTTGTAATAGTGGTATCCCAAATCTGTGTTGCTCTATTGTGATTCATGGATTTCTATGCAATTTAGGTTGCCAAGTGGTTTTTTCTGCCACATTGACAAATTCCTTATAAATAAAAGTATTTCTTTGCAAATCCTGGATAGGTGGGGTTTGGCTTTTTGGTTTTTTTTTATTTGTGGAGAGGTTTTTTGTTTTTTTTTTTTGTTTGTTTGTTT
>JAOXJM010000012.1:79173940-79207737 GCA_026413425.1 Tringa solitaria
TGTTAGATGCAGGTGAATAAGTAGGTACACTAGGAAATTTTCGTCACAAAAAGATGTATTTGAAGAAGGGTTCTTCACTATTTCAATTTTCTTTTTTTTTTTTCCCCATTTGATTAAACTTTTACATTTCTTTTTACTGCAGTATCTCCCATGCTTACTGGATCTTTCAGTACTACTCTTCTTCCATTGTATCTCTGCAACTCAGTCACCTGCACCTCTCCTCCATTCCCCTCACAGCTAATTTCCCACATGCTAAACCTTCTGTGCAGAAGTTAGTTTTTCTGAGCTAAAATTTTTTGACAAGATTCTGAAAGAGGGAAGACTGTTTTTAAGAAAAAAAATAGAAAGTGATATACCTCATCTCAGGGCAGAGCTTGCAGTTGTTATCATTTTTATATGGCTGTATTTGTCATTTGTGAGATCTGGTAAACAGAAGGTAGAGGTGCAAATGTAAGCAGAGGAAAGCTACTCACTGCCTGGTAAGAGCACTCAAATCTCCTTTTCAAAACACCAACTTTTAAAAGCAATTCTTTCTGAAGCTGGAAAGTGAAGTTCTGTATGCACTGCAAAAGTGCAAGAACCCTCATGCAATTTTAGCTACTTTTTCCTTTTCTGTGGCTACTTATTAGATTAAAGGAACCTTGTTTGATCAAGCCTTCCCTATCACACTCCTTTGCTGCACCTTTCCACTGCAAGGATAATAAACATGTGCCTAAAAATACCATTGTATTTTCAGGACTTAACAGGACTATGAAAAGATCACAGTGTGCTGTGGGAGTAGATAATTGAATGACTGCTCAGGTTCAAGTTGCTTTTCTGATGGTGCCTTATCCAATTCCATACATTGCCATAGGCTTAGGCACAGGCACTTAGATGTCACGGTGTGATTTTGTGCAACACCTATCTGAGACAAGGAAGATCATCTGCAACCTGGCATTCACAGAGACTTTCAATCTCCATTAATGTATTTTACCTGCTCTATGCACTACCACAACACAGCAAGAATAAGATCAGCCTTTGGGCAAAATATAGGGCTACTTTAACTCTTAGGAGTAGTAGCCTTTATTCTCATTTCCCCAAACAGAAAAACTATTTCACCAAGAATGATTCTGTCTTTTCATTTCCCCTCTAATATGCCAGCTAATAAGATGAAATGCATTGATGTCTATGTAACATTATTTTAAAAGTATGATGTTTATTAGCATGTATATATGACTACATATTCACAGCCAGCTCTGTTTTCTTGGGGGGGAGGAGGTTGCCTTTAATATTCTACTCCTGAAAACTTATGAAGGCTTGGGACTTCAGAGAAGTCTAACTATATACATACAGCCTGTGTTTAGAGATAGTGATAAATGTGGTTTAAGTCCTTTAGGATCCCATGGAGAGTCAGAACACAAAAATATTTTCACAGATATATTCAAAAGGATCATCAATGATGAGGTTAATTTGCAGAAAACTGGATTTAGGAATTCAAAGGCACAATTTATCCCAAGTTCTAGCTGTAAAAGAAGGCAAATGGGGCATAGGGAAATATTCAAAGATGTATAGAAAAGTTGCCTTTCTATTTAGCTATTAACAAATGCCTAAGGTGAGAGCTATGGAGAAAAATGTGTTCATGAAGTTATATGGAAGAATTATTTTTTAAGCACATAATTACCAGGGAATGAGTACTGGGAATATTTGGGTACAGAAAGTCCTAGAAATAAGTTGGTTCAGCCAAGCAATGCATGTATGGATTACCACCAGCAAGCTAAAAGTATCACAGCTTATATGCACGGAAAAAGTGTTTATTGTAAAAAAAAAAAAAAAGAAAAAAAAAAGAAAAAAGAAAAACAGGCAGAATTTATAGCCTCTGTATTTGTTACGTGACTTGCTGTACTCTTCATTTTTATGGTGTCAGTGATATATTTTTGCGGGAAAAAACCTCACTATTTTTTAAACCAATAGTCTTTTTGTTGCAAAAAAGCAAAAAGATTGCTTTTATTTTGCAGGATTTTATGCCTACCTGTCAAAGAAATATCAATATGGGCTGGATGTGTCTGTTGGCATGTCAGTGATGGTGAAGTGACAGTACAGATACCTATGGCATATATGTATGAGCAAGAAAAAGCTACTGCAACAAAGCCTACTGAGGAATTTCTGAAGCCATGTTCGGATAGAGTCTGGAACAAAATCAGGTTAAAGAAATACAGAACAACAGCAAGAAAACAACTCTTTGGCATACTACCAATCCTGCAATAATACAGCAAATATGAAAAAAAAAATGCAAAAAGCAAGCTTCCAAGTTTAGGTTTCTAAATAGTGTCATAAACAAGCAGCACAAAAAAGGGACAAGAATACATCTTTCTGCCAGCTGAAGTATTTTTAGGTATGCTAACAGTGTGCTATGAAAGTTGCCCAAATGCACTGCACTCTTGGCGATACACATTCTGCTGCTAAACAAGAGAACAGTTGGATGTGACTCCTCATGTTGTTAGCAGTCAGCAGCCCTACAAGTAGAGGCCAGAAATATATTAAAAAACACAGAGTCTTTGCAAATATTATAAAACAGGAAACAGGGGGCTGTCGTGCAATGTGACTACTGGAGTGTTTTCTTGCCCCAGTGCCTTTAATTTTTGGAAATCCTATGCCCCTTGTGAACTGTTTAACAATGGATTTTTGCTAGCCTGTTGCATTCTGTTAGGTTTTCAAATAACAAAGATTTCGATTTAAGTTATAAACCTTTAAACAGAGGCCATTTATGCTGGACTGAGTTCCGTTCTGCTACTTTTCCCATTTTCTACTCTGGGTCTGCAAAACATATCAGAACAAAGTTTGTCATGCACCATCTGCTGAAATGACAATTTCTCTGTCCAAATAACCATAGGATTTCAATTAGGGAACTTAATCTAAAGCACTCATCCTTATAGAGTGATAAAGGGTGTGTATGAAGTCTGTTTAGATCAGCAAACGCTCTGTTCTTAAACTTCCAACACACACAAGATTACAAGCAATGGGCAGAAAGACATAACCTTGTCATGTGTCCGTTATCAGTTTGACTGCTTACTGACGTGTATACAGAAAGGGCTGCCTGTGCTTGTATAGAGGAGTTATCATACTCGCCTTCTGCCTTGCACGTGTCTCAGCTGTCCAGAGGGAATGCATCCACACTGCAACCCCAAAACACAAAGCTGGAGAGCCGGGTTCACTGTAGCTCAAACAGGAAAATAGGAGTTGCTTCTGTTGGGCAATTGAAGCAAAACCCTGGTGTGCTGCCAGGTATGGCTGTACAAAGCATTCCTGTGGTTGTGATTTTTGCTGCCTTGACGCAGGTATGAAGGACGGCACAAGAACTGATGAAATGTCTGTGAGATCAGCTGAGGCAAGAAGGAATTACACTGGTGACCAAACCTGTGATTCCAGCATTGCAAACCAACTTTTTAAATAATTCTTGGTGTGAAAATAAATCCTGTGTACACACATAACACTACGGGAGGGCAGAGAGGGCACTTCCCAGAGAAGCTGACCCAGCAGACAGTTCAATGTAGTTGGGTGGGTTTCAAAATCATTATAGACATAAATGTGACTGAATTTGTTTTCCTTACGTCTCTCATAGGCTATGTATGCAAGACTGTTCATGAGTAGTTGTTTGCAATAAACATTACAGAGATTATAAATGCTGTAAGATTTTTAGGTACTTTTCTCTTGCTTTGCCTTCCTTGCCTTCCCTTCTTCCCTATAGATCATCATCCTTCTGACCACAGTACTCACAGGCTGGAATCAGAATTTCTTCTGATACCAGCAGCAATTTTCTTCCTATGCCTCCATGTTTTCTAGGCTGTTCTCTAATTTTTGTGGTCTCAATCCATGGTGATAAAGGAGGTTTGGATTTGTGAGGAATGCCACTGTTTCTTAATTTCTGAAAATTCCAGAATATTTTGCTGAGCTTCAGAGAAAATACATAATGACTGGTATTTTTCAGTGGGACCCAGTAAATGACTCAGGCTGTAGCCCATCCACAGGACAGAGGCATCCCTGGCATTTGTTCTTCTGGATGAAATTGGAGCAGGTGTTTGGAAAGCACATTTTACCCTAAGAGCCAAATCTCTTTCCTTGTGAATGGCTTGGCAATGAGCTGAAAGTTGCAGGTGTAACAGGAGGGGGCACTGCTGGTCTGAAGACACACCTCCTGCTACGCCTGCACAATCCAAAACAGTCAAGTACTGTCTCTCCTCTCACACAGGAGACACAACTCCAAAATTGAGACTCATCCCTCCCTGCTCTTGAGATTGGACCAGTTTGTAAAACTGGTGAGATGCTTCACTGCAGTTAGTCAGGCTTACTGCACTGAACAAAATCACATCTCATGGATGATACTGCAGCTCAGGTGACACAGAGACACTACAAATGCTGGAAATAAGGGATCATAATTTAGTGCATAATCCTGGTCAGCACACAGAACATTGTAGTCAAATAAAGTTGGCATAATATACTATACTAGTTATTCTGTCAGTATATATATAAAGATAGCTCAGGAAGCACAAGGTTTTTGCTGCAAACATGGAACCATTTAATAATCACTTCTTCTGGATAAGGCCTGTAGCTTCCTTAAGAAGAAATGAACTGTTTTTAGAAGACTGTCCACTAAACATAGGAGGTACACAGTTCATACCGTCACATTTGCAGGAAGAGCTGCATACATATATATTTAATATATTTTCTATGATCAAAGACCCCCAAGCCCATAAATTTTGCAAGTAAAGATATCAATGTTTTCATAGAATGCAAAAATTTTGATCATTTGAAGTAGCATGAAGCCATATTTGACTGAAAGTAGGGTAGGGTCTACCAGAATGTTTTCTAAGAGCTCAGAAAGGCACTTAGGGAGCAGATCTCACTTGTGTTCTCAGAAACTTTGTTCATTGCAAATGTAGGTAAGATGTGAAATGCAGCTAGTCGGGTGAGTTCTCAACAGCTCAGTGTATCTAAAGAAGATGCAGACCTTTCCGATTTGTGACCCAGAAAAGAAAATGAGCATGTCCTGAATCATCTTCTCCTTTGAGGTTAACAATTTCAAGCTCTTCAGAGACTCTCTGACTTCTGCCAAGATCTTCACATTGCATCCAGTCAAGGAATAAAAGCTATACACGAATGAAAGGACATCATTAGCCAACACTGTTCATATGCTATTTTTCCTACATATTTAAAAATGTTAAATTGCCCCCAGTGTCCTTAATCAACGTACATGTTATGAACCTCACAAATATGCGCATACCATGTAGTTCAAACAAAGAAAATTGTGACTGACTTGCAAAAAAAAAAAGGCTACATTCCTATATTAGTGGAACTGTTGCCCATTGATTAGGCAAATTGGGCTCATGAATGTGGTTGTAAGTATGAGTTATTTGTTTGGTTTTTTTTTGTTTTGTTTTGGTTTTTTTTTGTTTGTTTTGGGTTTTTTTATGCTGAAAGAAAATACATTATAGTTTGTTTTCAAAACAAGCTGAACCTTGCAGATTTAAATCAATACAATAGATTTTACATGTTTTGTAATCTAATTATAGTATCTTAAGTGAAGCTTGAGAATTGGATCCTTGTATGGATATAAATTAAAAAGTATTCAATAAAACCCATTTGAAATGTTTGCTTTTCCCAAATGTTGCTGTAAGTAGATTTTTTAACAGAGTAAATATGTATCTCCTGTACTAATATGATTGCTGTATTTTTGCTTTCCAACACTGCTTCATTGCCTAGCCTCTCATTTAGAACAGCAATATAAGATGATTTTAGTTTGTTTGTTTGTTTTTTTTCTTTCTTTGCAGATTAGGAATATAAATGTGATTTTTTTTTTCCTTTCCAGGTTAAGAACAAAAACAGGAGCAATTATAGCTAGCAGTGATAAGTCAAGGGGAAAAAGAGATGGATGCTGCATTTTTTTTTAAATTTTTTTTTTGAAAACTCCGATTTGTATCTTGTGCTGATAGTACGCCTTATGACATTTCCTTGGCCATCTGCACACTATAATTATCTTTGCCTCCTACAGCATTTTCCTCCTGCTTTTTTCGCTCCTTTCTTCTCCTCTCACCATCCCCACACCCATGATATAGAAAATCTCTTCTAGAGTTAGCATTTCAGGTTCTTCATTTGTCATTTTGTATAATAAGGTTAGATTTCATAGTCTGCACAGTGTAGGCCTAGAGGAATATAGTGATAAAGAATGGTTCTACTAGAGGGTACCTGTTTTGCTCTATTCTTTTCTCTCTGATTGCAACAAGCAAACAAATTATTTGCAGTGACAGTATAAAATACATAATTTAGCCCTGTAAAAAAAAATAAAAAGACATGTATTTACTTTGGAAAATACAAATACACTGTAAGATAGATATATATATTTTCTAAATGAACATCAAAGTACTTAATTTTAAGTTGGTCATAAAATCTTAAGAATTCTTAAAATATCCCTTAAGGGACCATTTCAAAGCATGAAAACCTGACACTCTGTAGAGTTGCAACCTTAGATTATCTTAATAAATTTAATTTTAATGTTATAAATCTACTGAAAATGTGAGATAATGTGTACCTAAGATAAAAATTCAATGTTTTCCTACTTAAGTACTAACTATAATCTTCTATAACATTTACATGTAAATCACATAATTTAAAGCCAATTAATTGATGAAGATGAATACTCTTGTCAAAGATGCCAGAGCATAAATGACTATGGATGACTTGATCCTTGATATTATTTACAATAATATAGAATATTTCAGTTGGAAGGGACCTACAGCTGTTATCTGGTCTGGCTGTCTGACCACTTCAGGGCTGACCAAATTTAAAGCATATTGTTAAGGGCATTATCCAAATGCCTCTTAAACACTCACGGGCTTGGGGTAACAACCACCTCTCTAGGAAGCCTGTTCCAGTGTTTGACCACCGTCTTGGTAAAGAAATGCTTCCTAATGTCCAGTCTAAACCCCCCCCAGCACAGCTTTGAACCATTCCCATGTGTCCTATTACGGGATACCGGGGAGAAGAGATCAGTATCTCCCTCTCCGCTTCCCCTTCTCAGGAAGCTGTAGAGAGCAATGAGGCCATCCCTCAGCCTCCTTTTCTCCAAATGAGACAAGCCCAAAGTTTATTCCTGCTCCTTATAAGATATTCCTTCCAGCCCTTTCATCAGCTTTGTTGTCCTCCTCTGGACACATTCCATTACCTTAACATCCTTCTTAAATTGTGGGCCCAGAACTGCGCACAGTACTCAAGGTGAGGCTGCACCAATGCTGAATAGAGGAGCATAATCACTTCTTTTGACTGGCCTGTTATACAGTGTTTGATGAACCCCAGAATGCAGTTTGCCATCTTTTGGAGAACTGCTGACACCATATCCTTCAACTGAGAAAGAGTGAATGTACTCCAAGAAGTGTAGATACAGGTCTGGGTTTGTGTGCTGTAGGTGTTATAATCTACACTCCTATAATTCTTGTGGGCTACATATCACCACTAAAAAGAGGCTGAGCAGAATTTTGCCTTGTGAGCTTCACGTGCCAAGGAACCCATAAATAATTTATGACTGGGAATTTGTCTTAAAATAACAATAGAATCCATTTCTTATCCTGAGAATTTAAACTTTATTTCACAAGTGCAGCCAAGTTACAGAGTATTTCTGTTGGCATCAATGACAGTAGACATGTATTTTCATCTTTGAAGGCTCTGTTGTTGGTTCAGGTGGACGTAAGCAAATATTTTACAGTATTTGCACTTTTGGTCAATTGTTCACTTCACCAGCATTCACCAATGTTCTTCTTACATCATGAAGGAGGTTGAGAAGAGTCCGTTTGCATGTATTTTGCACAAAATGGCTCCCAGACATGATCTTGATGAGAGTAATATGCTTAGAAATATCTTTTTATGAGTGCTAAAAATAGAGGCACATTTATCACATCGGGAGACTGAACACTTAGAGAAAGGACAAGCTTTTAACAGTTGTCTTAAAAGGGCTAACAGCTGTTAAATTTTTGTATACATTGCAAGTTTTGATGCAGGTCAGAAACAATGCAAACCCCATGGATCTATTGAAAAGAGTAAATTGACACTAACAGAATTGATTTCGATTCTGCTTCTTGTGCCATTGGAAGATGTATGTTAATCATTGATATTATCCTTTGTGCTCTATTACTTGCCTTGTTGCTGTGGGTTTTTTTAATGTAGATGGGAGTAACTTCCATCTGCTAAGGACAAGGTTTTAGCTTCTGATGATGTTCTCCCAGAGGTGTCTTCTCAATTAGTTTTACTTGCAAATTATTTGTTTTGATGGAGTGCCTATTTTCCAGCCAGAAGAGGGGCTCTCCTGTGCTGCATACATAACATGAAAGGTCTCTAACCCAAGAGCTTACAGTACAGACTATGGCACAGCTGACACTGTATTTCAGGAGAGAGCCAAAGAAGTTCTAAATCAATTTTGGGGTTCAAGTTCATTTGCAAGGTTACTATCTACTAGCAATACATATTATTGAATGAGTGTTTTTTTTTTTATGACAGGAATGTGATAAAATTTAATCAAAGTTCCCAGTGTTGAAGTGTACACCTAAAAGTTATACTGCTTTTCAGTGATGGGATTTGGTAGTAAATGGTTAAGGAAGAATGAAGAGTATATTAAGTCACATAGGACTCTTTGGAATGTAGAAGTTCTCCTAGGTTATAGTACCTTGTCATCTTCTTTTTTTTTCCCAAGAAAGTAATGGTACATGGAGTTGCGTCAGGGTAGAGGGTGAAGAAGGGAAAGGAAAGAGAGGGATATTCCCTTAATTTATGAAGGCAACAGAGATATAAACATGATATTATTTAAATAAATATTTGGTGTTGTAAAAAATATTGTTGGCTTATGAGCTACATCAAACTATTTTCATGTGAGTGTTTCAAAATTTTCATTAATACATTACATCCTTATCCAGCTTTCTCAAATTCTTCAGTTTCCTCAAATTCTGTGTTCTATATAGAGTTTTTACTCACTGTACTAACGTGACAGAGAATGTCATTTCCAAAACCCAAGGTGACAGTATTTCACAGAAAGCAACCAATTTTTTTTTCCTCACATTTTTTTTTTTGGGTGTTCTGATAGGAACACAATATACTATAGAATATGTGAGTTGCTTGTCTATCTCTCTAGTGTCAGACAACAGCAAATATTACATGCATTAAAAGGTAAATTCTACATAATGTATGAAACAACAGAAAAATCTTTTGGTTTTCATTTTAGGATATTGGCAGGATTTTATTTTTTTTAATTAGCTGACATAATGATTAAGAATAAATGGTTATGAAAGAAATGATTCTATGAAGGTTTTTTTACACTGACAAAATGTCTTTCAGAAAACTAGGACTAAATAGTTGTTATTTGTGAAAAAGAATAAAGTTTAGTTGCCTCTGATGCTCTTTCCTTTTTTATATTTTTTTTTTTCTGCCGTTCGACCACATAGAGAATCCTTTGCTTCAGGTGTTGAGAAAGGATCTGGATTTCAACAAATGCATTTTTTTCTTGAACTCTCTCCATTCTTTGTCTGTTGGTACAACAGGAAATTGTTATTTTTAATAAAAAGGAGTAGTTATAAGAACATTAAATTTTAAGGATCTTAAATTGGACAAAAGAAAATTTTATGTTGAGGGAAATTACCAAAATATCTAGTCCGTATTTTTCAGAGATCATTTAAATTGTTTGGTCTTTTGCATTAAAAAGGAACATTTTCATTTATGAATGAAGTGAAAGCTTTAACTTATGAAGTGAAGCCAAATCCGTAGCAATCTCTGTATACAAAGTCTGTCTGACAAGGAGTCATATCTGAGTTCAGAGACACTCAGAATGTTGACTTCAGTCAATTGGCAGGAAATAATGGAAATACTAGTTTCTATCAGTTTATAAATAATTGAAAATTTGTCACATAATTCTTGACACTGCCTCCTTAGGAGAGTAAAAAGGGAAATCTAAAAATACCGGAATGAAAATTGATCATATTATAGCCCATGTTACATGAAATTTTTTGAACATCCATGATACATGTTTGATGTTCTGTGAGCAGGAGCTATTATATACTCTTGGATACTAGCCCATTTTATCTGCTCTTTGTGAATGGGTTGCTGATATTATTTAGAAATTGAATTGCATTCAGTATTATAAAGGTTTTTTCTCTGTTAAAGGGAAATTTAAAGCTTGAAAATCCCTTTAGAAATAATTTCCTATTTTGACTAATGTCACAATTGCACTCATTGTTTAGATACTGGTGGTACGGAAAATGTGAACAAATAGAGTATGCAAACCTCAAAATACAGTCCTTTAAAAACATAGTAACACAGAGTTCAATCATCCTGGTCAGAGACAAGGACAGAGTTAAAGCAAAAGTTCAAGCAAAGATACTTAGTGTGATGCAGGGCAACTAAGTCAAACAGTCAGTGAAGAGGTTCAGTGCCATATAGTGACATGTTTTGTGTTCACGACCCAAATAGTGTTGATAAAACACCAGTGTTATGGTTATAGATGGGCTTGCACAGCATTAAGAGCTGTTTCCCACACTGCCCCTCAGTAAGCAAGTGGGCAGGCTGGGGGTATGCAAGAGCTTGGGAGTGGACACAGCTGACAGGTGACTTTAGCTGACCAAAGGGATGTTCCGTACCATATGATGTTGTGTGATGTTGTGCTCAACAATAAAACTTGGGTGGGAGTTTCTCCAAAGTAGCAGTTGCTCAGAGGCTGCTTGGGCATAGGTCAGCTGGTGATGAGTGACTGCTTTTGCATCAGTCCTTCCTTTTTTTTTTTTTTTCCCTTCATTTGTTAAACTGTCTTTATCTTTTTTTTTTTTTTTTTTATTCTCACTTTTGATTTTCCAGTTGAAAGACCTATGGTTTCGAGTTCTGTAGGGATAAGGTGTCTCTGCAAGCTGAACTCAGATTTCCTCTGTATTGAGTAACTGTTGTAACTCCTAAGCACTGGAGTGAAAGTGAGCCACCACATCCAATAAGTCCAAATTCAGGGCACTGGCTAGGATGCTGCCAGAGGATGTCTAGGCTGCTGCCATCCCACTACATTCAGTACCTGAAATTAGCTGAATTAAAACTAACTCATGCAGCAGTTACATTTCTCGGAACAGTGTAACTAAGTTATTAGGTAGACACAACTTTTTCCTGCTGTCAATGTTTGCTCTGAAATCAAGAAGTAAATCAGATCAGTGAAGTTCATCAAATACGCAAATGTCTGCAGGACAAGGATCTTTGTGAAGAATATAAGTAATTTCATCTCTTGTTAATATCCTGATAGATCATCCTGAGGAACTCTAGGCACGAAACACTGTAATACAGGTTGCCATTCGGCCCTTCAGATCTATAGGATACTGCACATGGTATCAACAGTGCTATGTATTAGAAAACAGTCATGGCTTCTATAAATTGGATAATTATCCACTCTTGGCTGCCCTGTTTCTTTTGAAATTTCTTGGAAATTCAAATCTTATTTTACCCATGACTGTTTCAGGACACATTAATGTAAATAACTCTGTCATATATAAACTTTCAAATGCAACAGGTTTATTTTCTGTGATTTTAATACCAAGAAACCCAGTTAATGCTGCTGATGAGTGCCAATAAAAATAAGTTTAGAAATTATTCTTTCAGATAACTAAGGGAAAAATAATTAGGAATTGATTCTGTGATGTTCTGAAGTCAGTAACTCTAACAATGAAAGGAGAATTTAGATTGATATATCCACAAAAAGTAATGTGTTTGGCTATATCATTCATCCTTTCTCAGCCATCTTTGTACTTAGAAATTATCTTTCAGCTTTCCAATTAGAAAACTCTACATAGAAAAATTTGCCAGTAGTTCTACTTTTATTAAGAACAAATATTGGGAAGGTCGTAAGTTTGGCCTTTGGGGTACCAGCAACTTTCTTCCTATGGTGATTTGTAATATTAGCTCACTTCACAGTCCAGAAAGAAAATTGAAATGTTGACAGCTGACAAAACCTGTTTTAGACAGCACTGAATTCATTGACTCATAAAAAAAGAAAATAATAAACCTAAGTGCACCACTTTAACTGAAAGCTAACATGCAAATGAATGCGTCTGACATCCTTTAAAAACACTGAAGAAGGAAGAGTGTCCATTAAGATGATTCTTACAGAGAATTTCCACAAAATATAATGGAATTTGACAAACTTTTCTAGATTTATAAACAACTTAGGAAAAAAAAATAGATTCTTGCCATACTGCTATATAGAATAATTCAAAAAATACAAGGACAAGCATCTCATTTCCTGAACAATGGTTCCAGTTACCTACTATCTGTGCTGTTAGTAATTATTACTAGTTAGTAACTAGAGTTAATACTGTTAGTAACCTAACAACTTTGGAATCTGTATTTTTGTATTAATTTTGTACGTATTCTATTTATTGGAAAAAATTGAGATCATGCTGTATCCACCAAGTAGCTGGAGAGACATTGTGGTGATGCTATGGTTCTATGAGGGATGGTGGCTTCACAGCACTATGGGGCTCCCTGAGTCCCTGCCACTGGCACTGTCAGGGGCTCTCCAGGTCAGTCAGGGGACCTGAGCCTGGCAACCAAGGCCTACCCCATTCCTCTAGCAAGGAACAGGGCAGACAGTTTTCTATTTTAACAAAAACAAAGTGGGAGTATTGGGAGAGGGAGGTATTTAGGGGAAGTTAATGAAACGTTGTTAACCATGTTGGTGTGGACTAGACCTCAGTTTAGGATTTTTACCATATGTTAACACAAAAATTGTATTTCTAGAAACCGGTAATCACAGAAATAGGCATAGATGAATAGATGAGCAACAAAAAGCTTCTATATCAGTTACCAATGATTAACAACAGACCTCTGGAATCCTAGGAATATAAAAATTTTCAGATTTCTTATTGCTAACGTGGTTGACATCCCATAGGTTTCATAGCTTGGCATGGTGGCGCTTATAAAGTTAAGTTATCCTAGAAACACCAGTAAATGTCCTTTGGGGTTTAAAATTGTCCTGATCTGGAGTGGAGTAGAGCCAACTTTCTGTTCAGTGAGAGAGGCCCTTGCTTATATTTGTTGCTGTGGCAACCAGGGTTAGATGACTTTTTTTTTAACCCTGTGTAGGAGCCGCACCTGTGGGGAGGAGTGGACAGGTCAGGTAACCCAAAACTGACCAATAGGATCCTATCTGCCTTGCTCAATATAAAAGCTGAGGGATCAAAGGGTCACCTCTCTTCTTCAATGGCTTGGGTTCTTCAGTGTTTCTCTTTCTTCAATGACTGATGTCCAAAGAGGACCCTGTCTGTCTACCATTGATCCTGATCCATGCGTTCCTGAATCTAGACCTGGAATCCAGTTCACATCCATTGCTGAATCCAATCAGGAACTTCCCCAGTGCCTACTGGTGACGTCTTTCCTGGGAACTTGATGAAGTCTTATGTATATATTGTATTTATTTAATTATTTCCTTTTTATTTTATTATTAATATTTCATTAAATTAGTTTAGTTTTTTCCTGAACTCATGAATCTCATTATCTCTCTTCTTCCTCTCCTTGGAGTGAGAGGTGGGAGAGAGCATCTGTTGTCTTGTCATTGGCCAACCTGGTCCAAACTGCAACAAAAATATACACCAATTTTTTTTTTTTTCCTGAAGTAATAGTGCCTTCTTAGTTATTTGATGGAATTATTAGTATGAAGTAATATTTAAGTTAACCAATACATTAATCTCTCTAAACCAATTAAGCTATTTTACAAGAAAGCAAATAATTAGGTCAAGAACACACAGTTTATTTATTCTTGAAATTAAAACTTGACACTATGAAGAAATGAGCAAGTGTTATTAAAAACTTTCAGCTGTGAGCTAATCAGTGTTTAACTGGCTGTAGACCAGCAGTGCAATCCGCATTGCAATCTGTTACTGAACGTGGTGCTGTTAAAAAAAGTCAGTTAAACACGAAATGCTACAGAGAACTACAATTATGAAAGTTATATCAGAGTCATGCAATTCTAAAGAATAATCTTTTAAAAAGATATAATTCTAAGGGGCTGCATATTGGACAGCAAATATCTGTAAGCTGCAAAGTAAACATTCAAATAAATGGTTGAGTGAGCAGTTGCATCCATGTGAACATTTTTTCCCTCTGGATTTGTGTTTCAGGGATGAACTCTGTGTAGATTACTTGACATATAATCAGGGCTAGATTCCTGATTCCTGTAATCCAGGAATGTGCTGCTCACCTCCTGATGAAATGCTGTGCAATGTTTATATATGTGTTAGAACATCAACAGGACCTCTGTCAAGACTGACCACAAATTTAGTCCATGTTCTGGTTTACCATAATAAAAGAATAGATTAGAAAACTTGTAAAAATAGTGGGACCCTCTAACTTTGTTTAACAGGCATTATCCTGTCAAAGCTGCCAGAACCCAGATGACCCAGTGGAAATATGTAGCTAGACTTTATTCAGTAAACACGGGTAGTTGAACAGCAACATTTCTTTGTGACTTTTTATATAAAAGTGTTAGAAACCAAAACAGCCCACCTGCTTTCCAAAGAGCAATTGGAGCTTTTGTAATTTCTGGAAATTTTTCTATGTGGCATAAACCTATGCACTGTCGATACAGTAGTGAATTAATCAGACACAGCTGGTGCTTCTGATGGATTTCATGAAAGAGCATGCTTGGGATTTCCAACTACCTTTAGCAGAAGCACATAGCTTTGGCTAATGTTCATTGAGAGTGGGATTAAGTGGGCAGCAAAGGTTGGCAAATTTAAATTGGACCTCATGACCACATGTCGAGGGGATGAGTCTCTACAGACCCAAATACATCATCTGCAGGCAGAGGAAAGGGATCTGAAATTTTAAGTGGCTTTACCTGTGAGAGAACTTGCTGGGATACTATCAGTTTTGTCATTACTATATTTTATTGCCTAACGTAATTTAAAGCTTTCAAAAATGCATGCAGGCAACGGTTTCTTATTTTTTAGTATTCAAGCTCGTATAGAAACATATATTAGATGTACAAATTTTGATTATGCAAATTGAGCACTTGATAAAGACCTACGTGAAATACATGAATCTGGCATGAAGTAGAGAAATACCTACTGGCCAAAAATACAGCTATGTGTATATCCCAGTTGTTCTCCATTTCGCATGCCACTTTGAGTCATTGCTCAGGCTTGCTGTACAGAAAAAGCCAATGATATAAGCACTGAACTGTCTTAGGGAATAAAAATAAGAAATATTGTTTTGTGGCTTTCATTTTCAGTCAGTTCAATTAAGCAATCTTTAGAAAAAATGAACTCACACAAGAATAGTGATAATAGGTAATAGGCTGCTAGACTGCTGATGGAATTCAAGTTTTATGACTTTTAGCAACACACAAAATGTGCAGCTATATTATACAGTTCCTATATTCTGTCAGGTCACCTCTCATTCTTTTCAATTTTATTAGTGTGCTGAACACCTTAAGCTCTAGGAATAATACAGCAGTCTTATTTGGTGATGGCAACTAGGATCTAATCTGCCATAAAGTCTAATAATATGCTTTTAAATAAAAATGGCACTACCTGTACAGTATCTGAAACAGAGAAAGCAAAAATATTATACAGGAGTTATATGCTATGTTAAGTTTCTCAAACATAAAATAAAGTGATTGAACAGCAACAGAAACACAAGTAACATTTGGTATCTTGTTCTCGTCTGTTCAAGACAAAGAAATAAATTCATTTATAGAGAGAAGTCAGCCTGGGATGTGACTTCCACCTTGTTTTCTCAGAAAAGCTTTCTTTCTTGTAGCTGCAAATTCGTGTGTGTCACTTCTATCCAAAGAACATCATTTAGGAAAATCTGAGATAAAGTGGGTAATGTATATATTTTTGAATCATTAGGTTGCCCCAAAATGTATATAAGTCTATTGCAAAGTATGTCTTGTCATAACTGTTTTTCTTTCTATTTTAAGTTTTACAGTAAGTGACAAAAAAGTTGCTCTTTTTCTAAATTAATTTTTCTGCTCAGCATGTTGTCTTCTCTCTTCATATTGAATTCCCCCAACCACCTCCTTTAATATTATCACTAGAGGAAGAAGGATAGGAGAAGGTAAAGGAAGTCTGCATCCTCTCATACAGAAGGAAAAATTTTGCAGGCAATCAGCAGATTCTTCTGAAATACTAGATGCTTACATCTGGTGCTGAATTATACTCAGAGTATAATAACTTCAGTCTTTGAGGTACTTAAATATGGAAGGATTGGAGTGTAGTCTCCAGCTGTTTATTTTAATCCCTTGGGTCACAAGAAGACCAGCTGCTTTGCTTCAGATGTTAACAGGATGAAGGAAGAAACTGAATGCCCAAATCCCAGACTAATCCCCCAGACACTAAAATGTTCCATCTTCACATGTAAGACCATAGCATAAGTACATTGCATGAATGGACCAAAAAGGACTGCAATACTCTTTGAGGGTTCTGTAAGGTAAAATCTGTTAGTGGGTTGACATGCAGAAGCCATCTCTGAGAAATATAGTTTATGAACTGCACAGTAATTTGGTGCAACTCAGAAGCTGTGTAATGGCAAAAATAAAACAAAAAAGCAAGAAAAGAAAATAAAAATTAAAAATTTGAGACATGGGGGATACAAAGCCAAAACGGAGCTTTTACTGAATTAGCACCTGCCTTTTTCTCTGCTATCTACACACAGAAACCAGAAATTTTTGCGATTCATATTACTTATTTCCAAGTTAGTTTTTTAGGTGTATCACTGTATGAGCCTAAGTCCCATCATATATTAGTTGCTATAGAAAGAAAAGGCATTTTGGTAATACTTTTCATACAGCTGCCTAAATCTGTTAAAACAGCTTCAGAATTTATGAAGCTGCAAAGTTCAAGACCTCTGTGTGAGTCTTACTACTATATTTGAACTGTGTCAGATAGCATATAAATGGCCAAACAGACAAATATTTCAGATTTGTATTAATCATTAAGTGATTAACAATATTTTTTATATAAAGTTGACTGCTTGATTTGACAAAATGAAAATTCAGATTGGAAAGCTCACTAAATTTCAGCAATGCTAAAAATTTTCACAATTAGTTTTCTGGAATATATCAGCTCTCGTGTGCACAGAACTTTCTGAAGGCTTAAACTACTCTCACCTCTGTCAGTCTTAGAAAAAAAAATTATGTACTATCCTTAGATAGCTGTGATTACCATAAATATCTCTTACTCTATTCTTTCTAATTTTCAACAATTGACATTGTAAACAATTCCTATGTGCTTTTTTCTTGTCATCCTATCCCTTACATTCTAATTGGCCATCAGATATATACAGATTGACATTTTGATTCACGTTGTGGCTGAATTTGTTTGTTGATTAACTTTCAGCTGTTCAGTTACTCAGAATAGCTTTCAGCTTTTATGTCAAGTTTGGAACCAAACCATTGTGAAGAGATTGTTTGTTTACCATAGCACTCCAGTCTAGCAGAAGACTCCTATTGTTTTGGAAACTCAAAACAGTAAGAGCACTACAGAAAATCTGGACTTCATTCGGCTACTTGTTTCTTTAAAATACCTGCTACTTCTCTCAAAATCAGTGAGTGAAATACAGTCATATCATTCTAGTTGTCATCTCTGAATATTTATCCAGAGTTGGCTTGCTGCTATGCCACAAATAAGTGAACAGTTTAAGAAACTGTTCTTCACGTGAGGCATATGGCAGTAGTACCAAATGCCAGAAGACTTCCAACTGCTGTCATGACTATAATCACCCCTGAGCCAAACAAATATTTAAGAAGAGTTTGAAAGAAGTGTTCATTTAGTACAGTGTAAAGAAGAAAGGAGTGAGAAATTTACAGAAAATTCAAACTGTTTGAATTCCTCGCCAGTATATTAACATAACTTTGATTGAAATAATTAACTACTTCCGATGAGGTATGCAAGGCACTAATCCGATGAGATAAGCTAAACTAAAGAAACCAATTGCTATTCCCTTCCAGATGGGAAAAGACCAAATATTGGTTTTATTACTCAGAAAAAGGCTTTGCAGTGGATGAATGTTCCAATTCTAAAGTTTCAAAGCTGCCACTGACTGAAATGCTGCTATCTGTAGCAAGATCTTGGGTTTGTTTGCTACCATATTTTCATCTCTATAACAATTTTCATTAGGTTTTCCTCAGATTTGCTCTGCACTTAATGAGCTGAGGTGGACATTAGAGTGCCTAACACTAGAGTGCTTAGGTGTTTGCCCTCTCTCTCTCTAGGGAGAGATTCATAGCACCTGATTTACAGCAAGTGTCATCTACAAAAGAGAGACACAGATTTGCCTTTATACTATCCTAATATTTAAAAGTGCACAGTTTCATTGTTATCAAAGGAAAAAGTAGGAAGAAGGCAGAAAAACCTCCCCTTGACCCTTTCCTGTTTGAATTCAGTGGCGTAATTGTTAGTCCTTTTCCAGGATGGCAGGTGAGTCTCACTTTTACAGGCAACAAAAATAATGTTTGAGCAGACATAAGGAAAAAAAATAGTGTTAGCTATTTACAACTCTGATAGGTCAAAAGATACATGGAGGATAATAAAGGAGGTATTGAAACACAAAGCCTAGTTTCAAATTTATGTATCACTTTTAGTAATAGTCCTGAACAAATCCAGATGCATCCTAAAAATAATATTATTATTAATAATAAGTCTCTAGATGATTAAACAATAGACAGACAGAAAATCAACTTGCTGCAGAGCAAGAATAGCTGAATAAAGTGATCAGTTTGCAGATCTGTGCAAAAGGCATTGTCAGACACCTTTTCTGAGTTACATTTTTTGTGGATAATTCTGTAGCTAAGTTTAATTTAGAATGATATAGTTACATTTTGGATTTTTTTATTCCTACTTGCTGACAGCTGGTCTGAATAATCCTTCCATAACCAGTATTTCAGACCCTTCTTCTGTTTTTCGTTATTTTAATCTTTAATGCTCCAAATGACAGGTCACCATGTCTTTGATAAGCAAATAAAAAAAACCCACAACAAAATAATAAAAAAAAAGCAAAATAGAAAACTGGCAACTTCTGCACATTTTGTAGCCTCTGACCCTCATTTATTGTGATTGCACATTACATATATTCTGCCATGGCCGCTTCAGCCTATTTCTTAGTGTTATGGGGAAACTTACAGTCCACCGTATTGCTCCCAGATAGCATGGGCTTTTGGTGGCAAGAGGAAATTAGTACACCACTTTTTGGTAAAGGATTTGTAATGCTAATTTTCAGAGGAAATGGGAAGGGGTGGGCTGTCATACTTCTCCTGGGAGTCAAGCCCATGATGCATGCTGGTTTCTTCTACTTACAAAGGCAGCTTATCCCGTATTCAGTGGGAAAGCACAAGAGTTGCTATGTAAGTTGCAGCACTTTGACAATAGCTCTGCCTAGAACTGTTTTGCCCTGGACTTTGCATGATCTCTTAGCCTACATGTTGCATGTTTCTTTCAATTAAAAAACATTCTTTTCTTAATGTTTCTGAAGTGATGGGATAAGGCGGACCATAAGTTCATGGCAGAAGTTCTGTTGACAGAGAGGAGGCAACTGAAACATATTTGCTTAAACTATAAAAGGACAAAGTGTTAGCAGGACCTAAGCCTGGGCAGTGGTCACATTGTGACACTTCTGCAAAAAGTGGAGGCCAGACCTCTGAAGTATAACAAAATTATATTCCTTTTACAAGAACAATTTTGCAAATTTTTTTGCTGCATAATTTTTGGCAGTTTTTCATAAAACAGAATGATCTTGCACTGTGAGATGCCTCATCAACAGTTTTAGGAATCCAAGTATCAAGGCTTAGTGCTGGTGCATCCCTGGGTGCTAGCATAATCATTCTTCTCATCTCCCAAAGAATAAGCACTGAGTCATGCATCCTTATCATCACAGGAAGTGGAGCAAGGTACTCTAGAAACCAAGGGTGTCATACACAACACAGATGGCACTGAACTGCCCATTAAAATCCATGGCTGAGATTAGTTCTCTCTCTATTGCTGCTTTTTGCACAAAGTATGAGCCCTTTCCTATCAGTCATTGCTCTGTTCACACATCCAGATCATATGCTGTGTCTTCCACTAATCCATCATCATCCACTAAAGGTTCTGAGGATTTGCAAGTCCCTAACTCCATCTCAAATATTCTCAGTATGTCACCACATGTACAGGCCTCAAAGATATGAAATTTTGTTTCCAGTGTGGGGAAATTTAAGTTTCATTGTCATGCTGTTATGGTACACGACAGTGTAAACAATCTGTGGTTGGGCTAAATCTATGTGTCTTTACAACTCATTTGTAGCAGTGGTAGTATTATGCAGGGGAATCCAATAGTGGATCTGCTTTTCAGAGCAAAGTTTAGCTTCAGAAACTAAAGGCTGATAACCTGAGGAAGTTCCCCATGAACATCTTACAGTGCAATAGGACTAGTTTTCTACAAGGCAATGGGAGAGGCCCAGTGAAGAACAGGCAACAATGCAATCTAGACTACATGCTGGGCCATTTATGGGAGCTCTCAACATAATCAGTGCCTCAGGTGCTGAAATAAAGTCAACAAATGTTGCATAAATATGTTTACATACCATTGACCAGTTCAGATTTCTTCTTTCTGGTTATGTACCAGTGCATACAACCTTAGTGAATCTAGAGGAAGAGGAAGGAGCAAGCAAAAATTTCTTGCCCTTTTCTTTTTAGTCTCCAAATACACCTTATACTTGATACAGTTTTCTGGTAAAGGCTAGGGTAGCCCTCTAAGCTTTCTGAGCCTGATACAAAAGCGGTTCTTGAATACTTGCAGAATGCTCACGTATTCTTTTACTTTTTTTAAAAGCACTGTGATTTCATAGAAAGTTTATGGCAGATAGTAAAGCTGATTATATACTACTCAGATGAATACAGTTCTGCTACATAAAATTCATATTTCATACACTTGGAATATAGGCGCTATGAATTCATAATGATTCCTGTTACTTCTGAACACTACTGTAGTTGCAGAAAGCACTTTTTAATTATCTGCTACTTTAATGCAGAACTTTGCCCTCCAGCGCAGTAAAACTGAAGTAATACAAACCCTTATCTTTAAACAGAAGTGTTTTTTGTTGAAATGTTCATAAATAGCACAATTGAAGAAGATCAACATCCGCAAACACCATTTATTCAAGCCTTAATAATTCTTGATTCTTACATCTGCCTATTGTTTGAATAACAATGACTCAAATCCATCTTAGATTCAGGTGAAGAATTTTGATTTTCAAGAATTATTTCACTAGGAGTTTTTCACTGGATTAAAAGCATTTCATTGTTAAGCTTTCTCTGATTCTTCACATACGTCTTCAGCAGTAATATTATAAATTTGAACTTCAATAAATTAGTATTTTTGTTTAAGAATTGTAAATTATTAACTTGGTTTGTATTAAAATCAAAATATATTCCTTAAGAGAAAATATTTTGATGGTCACTCCTCCTTTAACTCTGATATTTCAATACAATCCTCCCTTTGTTTTATTAAAATAAATGGAAATTTAGTTATATGTTACAAAAGATGCAAGGTGACAATTACAGCATGTAAAAAGGCTTAATTTAATATATGTGTTCTGTAGCACACCCTGAGCTAGATATACATATACCTCAGTCTCCCATTTGTATATTTAAATAATTGAATTACAGTATACTTACAAAACTAGGAAAGAAAACTCCATTTTAATTACATCTGTAAGTTAGCTGGCAGCTAACCTTTACACATGTCCAAGCTCCCAAGCTAGTAGGTAAAAACTGTGTCCCATGTAAAAACAATATTTAGTATTAATTGTTGTTATATGAAAGTATCTGCTTGAAAATGCATCTTTCAAAAGAAGGGAAAATTCACATAATAATGATGAGGACAGTTACTTACAACTGAAATTATTGCCATATGCAAAGGAATATTTCTACAAATGTTGATATCTTGAGTGTAAATTTTCCTAATACTCTGTCTCATTTCCACTGGTGTGTAGCCCATAGAGCTGCAGTGAGTGGCAAGAATTCAGGATCTTTGTTAAAAATGCCACTGTTGATTTTCTATGGAGTTAAAACAAAACAAATCCTGACTAAAAAAAAAAAAAAGAAAAAAAAAGAAAAATAAAAGGCTATATGGTCAGATGGTCTCAATTTATCTCTTATAGCATTGGAAAGTTTGGGGTTTTTTTTGTTTTGTTTTGCTTTCAGACTGGATAAGATGGGTTAAGCCTTAAAAGCTTTACTCTTAGCCCTCAGTCCAAGTAATATCCATCAAGATTTTTGCCTGAATGTCTTGTGTCACTGTAAGCTGAAAATATCAGAAGATCGGGTTTTCTGCTAGGAATTTATAATACCTCTGCTGTCTTCAGGGACAATCAGTAAAATCAATCCAAAGTAAGTTGGGGTGTGATTTTAAAATTGACTGGTTATCTGCACTAAATCTTTCTGTAGGCACTGATTTAACATTAAAGTGGGTTTAACTTATTTTTATTAACTCCCTAAGTTTCCACATAAGGGGTTGGTGGTACTAAACTAACAAGGTTTGCCATTCTGATTAACTTTCCTGGATGTTTAGGAAAGAGAAGTGCTCACTTAAAGAAACCCTACAAGCAGGAGCTGATCTTTTACTTTCTTCTGGGTCTGTAAAGCACGAAACACATGTGAACATTTGTTTCCTTGAAATGACTGAATTTCATTTCAATTAAGACTGGCCTCAGATTAGAGGAGACCTTATCCCATGCAATTTGCCCATGCATTATTTTATTCTTGTCTACCTGTTTATAACTACATACCAATCACTACGGCCTCTGTCAGTCATGACTTGAAGTCAGTAGACTTAAAAAGAACAAGGACAGAATCATTCTCATTTTTCAGGCAGAGCGATGTAAGAGTGAATTATTCAGTCAACACAATGAAAATCATATACTGGTATCTCTCTTGAAAGATCCTCACTCAGGAAGTATTGAAGTCACTCTGCATCTGGAAGCTCATTAACAGCTAACTTTTTCTTCTTTTTAGGTGTTAGTGAAAAGGTTCTGATACAAAACCTTCTACCTTTGATTCCAAATGGAGAAAGGTATAAAATTGTGTTTTAATGGTATTTACTTCCAGCACATAAGCAAAATATGAACCTTATTGTGTTTTTAAAGATAAAAATGGAGGGAGCTTTCAAACTTCAGCTGAGGTATATCTCTTTTTTGCAGACCTCTGTAAAGCAAATCACTTATTTGCACACTGTGTTGTCAGCTACTGAGCTGACACCTGAAGTATTGTGACACATGCTGCATTTTTTTTTTCAATATTTTTAACTGTGGTTCTGTTCTACATTTCTTTTTTCATATACTGAGTTGAGGCAAAGATAAGGTTCTGCTACAGGTTTTGATTTTGCAAATCTATTGGGGATTATCTCCTTAGAAACATGAGATTTTTTTACCATGGATGTATAGAGACAACTGCCGTGCAAATAAAATTTTTTGGAGCATCAAAAATCCTTTAAAGTTAACTGTTCTTTGAGCAGGCCAAACTTTTAAATTTATTTTACTTTCATGGGAAACTAACATATTACATTGGCTTGAGAAACTGAAATCAAACTATATGAAATACTTCAATTTGGATTGTTTTATGGCCAGCTGAGCTATATGCCACTTCTGGAAATCACTGTTTTATTTACTGGACCTTTTTTATTATTATTTTTAATAAGACTTAAACATTCCTTAAGAGGGATTGACTCAATGCAATTATACCAAAGTTGAGATTTTTCACCCCATTTTTAAGAGGGACTAAGAATCATGGGAAACCATTCTTGTATCGTTGCACCGGCCAGAATGTCCACAACATATACTCCTCTGAAAGATTGTCAGATGATGCTCTGCAGAAACCTGCATGATTGAATTTTATATGACTGTGCTATATTTATAATAATGATTATACCATATCAGACTGTAGCAGCATGGAGATCAAGACATTGTTAAAACTCACTGGAGAAACTGGGTAGATATTCCATCATTAATCTGTGCCAGGCTTTGTGGATATTTTCCTACTGGTTAAAAACTAGTGCAGCTCTATGTGCATTGGTGTAGTTGATTGTATGACTAGACCAGACAGAAAGTTGGAAAAGCCACTTAATGCTGGCTAAAGCTGAAAGAATTTAGGAAATATGAAATAGGCTAACAAAATCTAGGCATGTTACACTTTACTAACAATTTCCTAGGTTTAAGCAACAGTGTTATGAGGAGTTAAAAAAAATAATTTAAAATTACATAACAGTCAGCTTGGTAGACCAAGCTACTTTAGAAAATAAATCATATAGAAACTTTATTTTCTTTTCTGTATGATTCTAGATGCCATACCATTTTATAAACTATGTCCCTCTGTAGCTCACTGTGTAATATTCTTCCTTAATGAAAATGATGAAGCCAGTGCAAATGTCTGCAGTTTTCAAGTAACTCACATTTAGGTATTTGCAAAGTATCAGTTTCAATAATTTGGATTTTTAAATTAAAAAGAGAACCAAACCAAAAACCAAAGTATATGACTTCTGCTTGGATACTATAGCAATTTCACTTGCTACTGCATCAGAATTGAAACATCATCCCTGTCAAACACTATCTACAGACAGCTAGTCAGTTGGCTTAAACAAATAAGACAGGTACTTCTGAACAGGCACGAAATTGCCTCAAATTGACAAAAAACTAATGCAAAATAAAATCTGATCTAAGATACGACTAATAAGCTAAACTTTTGATTTTGTTGTAGCTCTGCTTCTTATCAAATGCTTCTTTTATCACCTACTACTCAAAGTTGTATATAGTCTGGAAAGTTCTCCATTTTTTAGCAGAAACTTTACAAAATTTTTCATCAATTCTGTTGGAAATAATGGTAATTACATAGCATTCATTTTGCTGCTAGTGTATGAGGTCTAGATGATTTTGTGACTAATTTCTGTCATAACTAGACTTCCCAAAGAAATAATCACCAGTTATGAGACTTACTGAAAAATGAGAAAGGAAGGAAGGGAAGGAGAAGGCAGAGAATTATTAATAGTTTGACAGAGAAAGTCCAACACTGAGAAACCTGTCTGTTTTTACTGCTTTCTTTATCTCTTACTTTTTTCTTCTTCTTACCTATTGCCTGCATTTATAAGACTGAGGACACATGCTAATGAGTCTACCTATAATTGGCCTAAACCCCAGTAGATTACTTTGCTGAATTCGTATTTCAAATGCAGGACTTAAATTTTTGCACATAATTAGCAGGTCAGTTAAACTAAATAACTTCTTGCTACTGGTAGGCATATACAGTCAAATACAACTTTATTTTATTCCTACGTGTGCCTACTTCAGAATTATTTGTTAAACAGCTGAGATTTAAAAGCAGTGTGTATAAAGGAGGAAATTTAGTTATGCTAAGTAATGATTTTTTAAAAACTAATTAGTTATATAAATATTCTTGAGTTTTGCTTTTGTTATATGCCTGCATGTTTTTCCTGGGGAAAATTTTGCACATCTCAAGACTTTCATTCCTCTAACTAATGCTGGCACTGCAGAAAGGATAGACGCATACTTAGTTCTTATAATGCAAAAATAACTTTGCTTTCATAAAGTGGCAATTACATAATACTGCCTCCCCTCCAATTTAAATTTAGGATGGTCTAGAAAGATACTTTAAGATACTTTCAGAAAATTCCCTCCAGACTCAGCCTCATTAAGGGTCAGCGATGTGGAGGGACTGACAGAAATGGATACATCTTATTTTAAACAATTCTGCTTAAAGCACAACTCGCTACAAGATGGGGATTAATAGTGGTCTTAAAAAAAGCTTGTCTATCCCAACAGTTTGAAAGAATCACTAAACCAGATGTTCCCCTCTGTCTCTGATTCTATTGCATCCTGTAGCCCTTGTCAAATGTGTCCAATTTGGAGTCCTATTTTTCAGGTGTGACTATGCACACTACTGAGGTGGAAGCTTTCTAGGAATTAGTTTGTACTTGATACCCCTCGGGTTTCTGAAATCCCAGTGACAAGTCATGAGTCCCTTCAAAGCTATACTGCTTAGTTTGGAGTGGTCATAGCAGCATGAAGGAACTCAGAATGCAGCAAGAGAGGTTTCGGTTGGGCCTCTGGGATGGAAGTCAAGGGGAACACTAGTACATCCAGCATGGTCACAGCCACAAACTGCCAGACTTCCTGCTGTGAAGGCAAAAACATGCATGGTAGGTTTCCAGAGATGTAGATTTCCATTGCTCTCCATTTCTAGCAGTAACTGCAAAATAGCATTGCTCGGCTAAAAAAGCTATTTCTGCTTGCAATTTCTGCAAGCACATGATGCTCACACAGAATTTCCGTATGAAGAAGCAGACCCATCCCACCAAAAAAGCTTGCACAGATCTTCCAATGTCAGTGTCAGGGGACATCAATGATAAAGGAATGATGAGAATAAGGGGATGAAAAAGAAAAAGGGATTCAATAACAGCCATCTTCTGGGTGATGGAGAAAGAAAGCATAGGAGGGAGAGAAAATAAATTGCTAATTATGAAATCATTGTAAGTTAGATTTCGCAGTTTCAACTTCGACTAAATTCCCTGACTAGGCTGAAATGCAGCTGGCATTTGGGCTTAAGACTTAGGGTATGTTTGGCCAGCAGATTTGATCAACTTATTAACTTTGGAACTCAGACCTCAGTCTAACTGTTGATGTCACCATACCCTTGGTAACCCAACCAAATGTTGCCCACTGCAGTCCACCGTTCTCCACATCTATAGTTGCACCACAGTGTATGTGTCCAAGTTAGCTTCAGTTACACACTGGTCTAAGTCTACTGTAGAAAATTATGCCAAATATGAAGCATATTAATATTAGTCTCCCAGATAGTCTGTTCTGCATTTAAGCATGTTAAATGTGAAAAGATTGCTTTGTTATTGTTGTACCTTTAAAAAACATTCCTGGAAAAGAAAACAGAAAATGAAATGATGAAGTCATCAAAGGTTTAAACAACTTTTAGAAGTGTTTTCCATAATCTCAGAGTCACTATCCAACCACAAATTATTCTTGTATAGTGTTTCTCATTGGTGAGAAACAGCCACTCTGTGGCTGCTTGTTAAATGAGCTTGCAAGCGTCTGCGAATGGTTTTGTTCCTTCTAGATCTGATCTTTCAGTCCTGGTTAGCAGTCAACTGCTGATGTGAGTGACACCTCATAAATTCAAAAATAAAATGGAGCAGATACACAACGCTGAAAATATCAATTGTATGCTGCTGGTTACAGATGCTTGCATGCTTTCGCCATGTGAATCTGATGAGCTGCCTAGTTTAAGGTAGTTGTATTTGGAGGTTCTCAGCACCTCACTAAGCCGGATCATTAGACTAGAGATGAACACCCAGTTCATTTTACTGGGAAGGAGTGTGCATATGATTTTATGTCCATATGATTTGGCACTTAACAGAGCTTCAGTCTGAACCTGTATTTCTCCTGTGTCCAATGAGAGCATCTTTATTTGATACCTTAACCACTGATCTGCTAAACTTTCTGTGCAGTTCTCCTGAACCCCATCCCATGGCCACATCCACTGACAAAGGGTAGCAGATAAACTCTTTGTTGTACATCAATGTATATCAAATACATAAGAGATAACTCTGTGGGATGGGAAGCTATTCTTGTCATTCTTCTCCCTATGTGTAGACAAAAACCACACTGTAACGTATCTGTAACATTACCCACCCTTGTCTTTTAAGAATATTAGAAACCAGGTATCAATTCCTAAAGTACCTTACCCCCATCTCCCTGAGTTAATATATAGGTTAAAGAGTGCCATAGATAAATATTCAGCTTTGGAGAACTGCAGGCTGCAGGCACGGGAAGTAATTGAGCAAAGACAAGTCAGGCACAATTAAATAATGAAATCTTACAGATAACTTGATGTGCTAGCTTACCTCCAGAGGATGCCAAATTTACTCATATTTCCAAGCCCAGGGCACATGAAACACAGAGGCAACCTTTCAGCTGTAGTTTGAAGGGAGTTGAGTACCTGGAGATTACTTGGTGTCAGGAGAGAAATCATGTTGAATGTCTTTCTGCCACAATGAATTTTATAAATTAAAAATGTGTGCCTTGGGCTTACTCTTTTCAGACTGTAAAAAATAAACTTTCCAAGTTGGTTAATTTTAAGTTATTACTTTGCATTCCTTTAGATTCATTCTACCCCCTTGACTTCATCAAAAATACTTGATATAGTCATATTTTACCTGGTGATTATAATCATGACAGAATAGCAGTTGCACCTAAGGTGCAATTGTAACTATACAAAAATAAGATACAATGAAAATGGAATAGCTTTAAGGAATGTTAGTCTTTCTGGTATGTAAACAGACTCCACAAATTATTGCCTGCTGTAAAATGTATGAATTACCAAGAGAAAAGCTCTGTTGTACGTGATCCCCAATGGTAGAATCTTTTCTAAAATAGTTTTGGTTATGCTCTGCAGTTCTGTTATGTTTTTTAAAAAAGTACAAGGTAAGTGTAGTTATTTTGAAGAAGGTAAGAGGAAAGGAAAACTTTTCTCTTGGAATTTTCACTGAGCAGACCCTTAAGAAAGAAAAAATTTCTGAAAAGTTAAAGTTAAGATCAAAAACTTTAAAAGTCAGTACATTAAAAAGAACCTTGACACAGCACTATTTTATTCTTCCCCATGCACAATGTAGACAAAAAGCCTTATGCAATTTCTGGCACTCCTGCAGTAAGGAATCTTCACTCCCTTCACTCCTCTGTGACATTCAGAAAGGTTTTTCACTCTCAGTAGCTAAAATAGTGGAGTGGGTGGGTGTTTGAGGTTTTGTTTGTTTGGCCGTTGTTTTTTTTTTTCTTGTAACATACAAATGCTTTTTCTTTCATTCCTGTGACACATGTAGGAACAAGAGACCAAGGGTGTTACACACATTACACAAATCCCTTTTTGGAAAAAGTAGAGGTAGCAAAGATGAAGGATATATCACTCAGTTTTTGTTATGCAGCACTTAAACTCTGGTTTAGTATATACATTAGGTATGTACTAGGTCACTGTGGAAGTAAAACTGATCAGAAAAATGATCTTATTTCATCATGTTCGAGCTATTAGTGCCTGTACATAGTCAACTGCACATGAATTTCAAGACCAGAGGAATAATTAATCATATAGCCTGACCACAGCAACTCAAGTAGTTATTGAGTATGAGTGAAGAATTCCTCACATCTTTTGTATTGCAATAAGTTAAAAACATATAATTGCAGGCTACAATACTCTATCCTCAGTTATTATCCAGTATATTTGTACCATTAATTGCAGAAGGTTGTCTTGCTCATTCTTAAAGCCTCCTCACATCACTGTTGCTGACTCCACAGATTTCCTAAACTGGTTGATTCATTCATCCTTACTGTATAATAGTTTATCCTGAAGTGTCAGCTGTTTTTTTTCTTACTGCAGTTGAAACACATTGGTTTTTAATTTTTATGATCTTATATTTCTTTATTGTAGTTATCTTTTATGTTTCTAAAAGCTATTATAAAGCCTCCTTGCATATCTGGCTTGTGAGCCTAGAGCCCTTAAACCCATTTTTGCAGAACTACCGCTTGCCCATTCTGTTTTCCATTTTATACCTTTTTTGTAGTAAGTTATTTCTGCCTAGATAATCTCTCAAACCTATTGAAAAATGAGATTCTTACCTGTATGACATTAGGATTAAGTATATACACCTCATGCAAAAAGTACATTAATCAGTTGGCCCTTCTTGATTTCACCTGCTCATAGCCTTCCTTCTCTATTAACAGTAGACCAACACTTTCATTTTTTCTTCCTTCTTCTATAATTATATTTTGATATTTTCTTATCAATAGCCTGCATGTTAATAAGCTGCATGTTAATTTGTGCCTTAATCTTTTTTATTTTGTTTCTACACACTCATGATGGGTTTTTCTGTTCACCCTTAGTCATCTGATATAGTTTCCACTTGCTGTATGCTCCCTTTATATGTTTTTAATCAATGGAAATCTGTAGTTTAATCTTGACCTTTTATTATAAATGTTACCTTTCTTCAGGGGAAAAGTTTACATTTACACCTCTAGTATTGTACATTCATCCTGTACATACTGTACATATTCTATATGCTCTTATTGGACAAGAAATAATCATTCTAGGCAAACCTGTTGAGCCTTCAGTAATTTATTATATGTTTCACTATTGAATTCCTAGTTCTCTATCTGGAAAGTTAATCTTTTTGAGGTCAAATAGCAGGGAAGCAAGGAGAACAGACAAAGTTTTCTTGTTTTTTGGGTGAGGTTCTGGGTTTTGATTTTGTTTTTCAGTGTGCAGGTGTATTCATAAAATAAAAATATCGGATCTTTTCTAACTACCACCGTAAGTACTGCTCTAGCATGTGAATCCCTCCACCTGTAGATCGAATTTAAGATCTACTTTTCAGAACAGTCAGAAGTTCTCCTCCACCCTGTTCTTTCTTTTTCATGACAAGGCTTAACCTAGACAGAATTCTGAATAAAAATCTACAGTCCCCTATGGAAGAATTATAGGGTCTCAATTCTGAGCTTAGCAAGAGAAAAGAAATTCTGTTTCTTAGGGAAAAAAGTTTGGTTTCCTGAGTGGGAGCAGCTTTTATGATTCAGCAGCCACTGTTTCTCAACTGCAAGATGCTGCTGATTAAGACTGTCTTTTTACTCCCGTGACTGAGTCTGTGGGAGCTCAGCAGCCTTGTAGGTTGGGGAGAAAAGAATTAAGAGGCAGACAGAAAAAGCCATGTTCCATGAGAATGACAACAAACTATTGATGACTGATACTTGGTAGCTGTCATAGGCTACTGGAGCTCAGCATCCCCCAGTGAGTGGCAATGACTACTAGATCACAGCATCTGTTGTCTGTCTCAGAAACTACTGAAGACTCTTGTGATCCAGCAGTTACAGTCACGTACAGTAATGAGATGTTGCCTACCAGGGTGGCCAGGTGTCCCAGATCCTGTCACAAGTGTCACAGGAAGCTAGATTTCAGGTCTGTTGCACTGCATAGCACTGGCTGCACAGCGTAGAGGCAAGAGATGACCTTCACTTACTTGGTCTAGTAATCTCCCTTTGTTTAAGATACAATAGTCACAGAGAGTTGGCTGATACTGCAAGCTGGGAAGGTGAGACCTTATGTCTCTGAATCACAGAGCTGCCAGCCACCCACTGAGCTCAGAAATCAGCAGGAGCTGTCAGTCAGGGGCTGTAGAAGAGCCATAACAGTGATCATTTGTCTAGAAACATACTTCCATTATTGGAAGCTGGACTCACAAGCTCCCTCCATGCACAGAAATCTAGCTTTCTTAACAAAGCTGACAGTCCCAAAAAGATAACGGGTACATAAAAGCAGTGGTTTTAGTGGAAAAATCTACCTCAGTGAGTAGTTAACGAAAAATAAAACACCTGAAACAAAAAGCTTTAAAGTAAAAAAGGGAGTAGAGTAGAAAAAAAGAAAAAAACCCTCAAACCCAAAACATTTTGTATCTCAGCTCCCTATTGTAGGGAACAGACCATTTGAGAGCCTCAAATTAACCTAAAAGGGGTTGCAGGTGATGGCTAAGGCCACTCTAAATTGCTACACAAACACATTATTGGGCTATGTTTTTACAATGTCTAGCACAAAGAGGTCGTACACCTGGCTAGTCCCTAGACAACATAACAGCCATGATTAATGATGCTTATATATCTCAGAAATTATGTTTGCCTTTCTAACCTTTTGCTACAGTTAATTCATTTTTGCCATGACAAGCAAATCTAAATAAGCTCTGTATTTTTGTTTTCTTTCTAGGGGATTTGGGATCCTTTCACTCCATTATCTTGATCTAAAATTAAATTTAATGGAATATTACCATTGATATCAGTGGATTTTGAATGAGGCTGCCCAAGAACTCTCTTGAAAATGATGCTTCTCCTTCTTTGCTTACGTAATAAACAACTATATAAAATATTATCTCTGCTGTAACATGACAATATAAAAGAAATATTATTCTAAGAAATACCTAGGACAGAAAACGATATTGTACTTTTCAGCTTTAGAAAGGGTACGGAGCTACAGGTTACTATTGCAGTCTGGTTCCTTTAGACCGCTAAATTTTGTAGAAAGATAAAAAGAAGTATACAGGATTTCTTTATCACATGACCTAGTTCACTATTTGCTAAGTGGTATGGGTTAATAAGAACTAATTAAGATCTATTTTGCCAAACAGCAAACAAAAGCAGTTGCAGAAAGGCTGTGTCTTTCATTTTGGCCTACAGGCTAAAGACGAAAGACAGGAAAAGGTCTGGAAAAGACAATTTCTGTTATTTTATTTCTGAAAAAAAATGAAGCAGTGTGAGAAATTAAGCAAACAGCAAGTCAAACAACTTGCTACAAGCCATTGACAAAGTAAATAACCGTAAACAGATCTCAAGTCCAAACTGTGGATAGGGTAGCATACAGCTTGGATCATGTTATTTAATATAGATCACCTAGGAAGACACAGAAGAAATGACCAACAAAATGACAAAGGAAATGACAAACAAATGACTTAAGAAAAATATGGGTAACTTGAAGGAAGAAACACTAAGGCAAATAAAGTACAAATTTAAGGACTGTAAATTGTTATTAGCACAGCAAGAACAAAACTGTAGAGATTCAGAGGAGGCTACAGGTTTGCAGATATTGAAAGAGTAGGATTTTCTTGCATAGGAAAAGGAAGAATGTTTGAGGGAAAATAGATTAAAGAGATAGTGAATGCTGGTATCAACTGCTGAAAAAAATAAAAAGGAAATGACTAATGATGCAAAATGGCCTGACAGGCAGGATATGGGCCAAAACATTAAGGGCTCAACGGCAAGGATAATATCATTATGTATGTTTATATGCTGAACATGCAGCAAAGAAAGAATCTAAGAGGGGAGAGGGAAGGACATGACCCAAACAAAGCCAGCTGTTAAGAAGGCTGTTAAGAAACCATTTCCATAAGCATGACAGGTTAAGTAATTTGTGCTTGCAAAAGAAAATACTCTAAAATCAGTGGAGTATATGTTTCCATACTACAATTCTCTAGATTATTTTGCCTGAACATAGGCTGATTTATTAAATATCTTTGAAAGATCATCCCAGTATTTTATTTACCTTTTAATAAGAAAATGAAATAAATATTAGGAAATAACAAATACAGATAGGTGGACTTTAAAATTTTGTTTTTAATAAGTGCTTAGACAGTGACTTTTTGCAAGTACCTGTCAAAATACTATCTTCATTTCCAGGTACCTAAAAAGTTTTTAGTTGTTTGAATGCATCATGTAAGACTGAAAATCCCTGTCTCAGAACACAAACTTTAGAATCTAGATATTTTCCCTCTGTTATTCTTTTCAATAATGAGAATTCAACATCACAATAACCTTGTGATAAATGTTGCTAAGTAATCAAAGTTCTGGTATGTTCTAAAGCAATTTAAGTAAAATGACTAGCTGTCTGCTGCAAAGTTGTGAGCATGCTTATTGCAAATTAATCCACAAATTATCTAAGGAATTATCTAAAATATTTTTACATAGTGTATCTGTTGAATAAAAGTTAAAATGTGACTACATGTTTGTTTGCCATATAATATACAGACTCAAATTCCCTAGTTTATGTAAAACAGCATCTGAAGTGAAGTAAAGGAGGGGAGATTTAGATTAGATACTAGGAAGAAATTCTTTACTATAAGGGTGGTGAGACACTGCAACAGGTTGCCCAGAGAAGTTGCACATAACCCATCCCCAAAGG
>JAOXJM010000012.1:79229468-79251213 GCA_026413425.1 Tringa solitaria
CTTTTGAAGTAATCATTATTCTTCCTCTTGAGACTGTCCTTCAACTACTCACCCCAAATCTTGCAGCAAAGACTATCACTGAGAAAAAGTCAGGGCAAACAGGAAGAGCTCAGAAGAACACTCTGTTACAAAGCAAGGAAAGAATAAATTGTTTCATTTCTATTCTACCCAGCAAATGAATGTTCCTTTGTTATATAACTGAAATAATAGTCATACTCATGAAATGTAATGTGTATTCATAATAAACAACTTCTGGCTATTGAAAACATTAAATTTTTATTTGCTGTGTAATCAACTGTGTTGATTAACTCTCAGGAACAAATATCTCTGCTTGCATGTTTTATGTATAAATATCTGTTATCAAGAATTTTGAATATTGTTTCAGAATAATTTTCTTGAGTAATTAAGAATTAAGCTTAAAATGCTTGCTCTTAAATGAATGATGTAATAATACTCCAGAAAAAATATTGCATTGTGATACTCCAAAAAAACAGTAAGAGATCATTTCTGACCTCTGAACAACAAACATTGATGCTTGGTAAGGTAAGAAATATTACTGAGTAGTCTGGGAATTAAACTAGTGAAAAAAGGGAATTATTGAGGTCAAAAAGTTGTTTTTGTGATATCATGAACACATTTAAATTTAGTCTTTCAGTTTCACCAGGTTGTTCAACTAAATTTTCTCCTGTGGAAAAGTGAAAAAAACCCCAGAATTAATTTGTGCAGATGTTAATAAATAAGAAAAAGAAGTCAAACTTTTTTGCTGTATGCTTCTGGGGAAGCTACAGCTAACTCCTGGGTTATGTATGTAGTCTTTGCATCACATTCTGGCAGCATTTTGAATTTTTTTAAAATAAAATCAGTTTCTATTTTCTTCGTCGTCAGGGCTGTACATGCATGTATTTTTTGAAGCAGTGAGAGATACTACAGCCCATGAGAACTTTTTTTAGTGTTTAGTGTTCTTCTAAACAGGAATGCCTTAATTAAATTTCTGCTTGCAGAGGTTGTAAAACTCATTTCTATTCAATGGATTACAAAGGGCTGTAAATAGGTGTAAATACCAATCTTGTTTGCAAATCTAGTTTCTAATCCAAGACCATCAGAGATTCATGAGGAATGAATTTATTTTATCTAGGCTAACAGTCTATAGAAGTATTCAACAAGCATATGTTCCTTGATGACAAGCACTGGAATGGTGCTGACAGAGAACCACTATTAATGAGCTCAATTGGAGGTTAATTTTGCCAGGGCATATTTTTCTGGAAAAGCAACAACCAGAAAAGAATAATTTATTATTAATATATCATATTATCATAATATGATAATGATATCATGCAATTTACGTGTCACAAGTCAAAATATTATAATATTAAAGAATTAATTCCAATATATTAAGGTGATACCAGAAGCACAACAGTTATAATGCAAATGTATTATGAGTTCCAGAAAGATCAACAATTTTTTTCAGATTTGATGTTGCTCTTTTGTCTGAGAGTATCCATCTGTTGTCCTTTGTTATAGACAATTAACTCCAGACATAGATTGGTGTTGGTCTACAAAAAGTCTTTTTGTTCTGTGTTTGTTCAGCACCTCGACACAGGGTTTAGAAAGGTGATGTAGATTACAAACTGTTATGGCTATTCAGATGGCAAATATATTAAGGAAAAAAAAAAAACCGCAGAAACATTTCAAAATATAAACTGATAAATCAGTCATAAAATGCTACTACCACATAGCTATTCTTTGACTGCAGAAGCCAAGTTCTGACAGATGCTGACAACAAAGAGGTGTCTGTGTTGGTTTGACAAGTTACCAGACACTGGACTGTTATTCTACATTGCTGGGGGTTATTGCCACCCCCAAAAGCTGAATATCTTCATGTGAATGGTACCGAATCTTCTCCAGCCCAAATCAGACAGTGTTAATTTCAATAATTTCAAGGGGCAGTTTGGGCAAATCCATCTGATTTTGTCTGAATTAGAACAGGGGGCAGTTGCCCAAAGTTTTCTCCATTCAGGGACATGGGGTAGTAGCCTCCTGCAGAGAAGCTAGAACAGGCTGCTTAGGCATCGGTATTTTAAGCAAATTGAGGATGTAAGACAATCACTGTGTATGCAGTTCAACTTGATGCAAGTTAAATACAGGAAGGAAGTAGAAACACCTTTTAAGTTTGTGTGCTTCCTTTAAAGTGAACTGGTTTTCCTCTTGACCCTACCACAAAAGTGACATTTCTTCATCTTTATTGAAATTTTTCAACACTTAGCTTCTGTCACTGGTGTCGTTACCTAAACATTGTGCATTCTTTTACACCTCTGTGAAAATGACTATAAAGTGGTGCCAGTGAGATATGGAGTATTTTAAACAAATAAATGACACGTCTTTCACTTCAAGGTGTGATCTTCCATACCTCTCTTGCACAACCGACTTGTGAGGTCATTTCAGTTCTAAATAAAGTGATGGCACAAAAGGTTATTAGGTGCTTTTATTTCTGTAACACATCAAGTAAGAAATACCATGCACTTAAAGTAAATACACTTCACTATCTTTCCTCGTACCTCTACCTTGCCTTTTGAAAGACACTTTGTCTCACAGGAAGTGATGAGAGGAAAAGTGCAGAGGAATCAAAAGGCACCTGAAACCCTGAACTTTGTATCTTCTCCATTATTTATCAGATATGTTTGATATGCTACTTGTGACTGTACTTCTGTCAGCCTCCTGTTTTTCATATTTCTTATTCCCAGGATCTACTGGGGTTTTTTTGTTGTTGTGTTTTTTGGTGTTTTTTTGTTTGTTTGTTTGTTTTTTCCCCCAACCCCCTCTTAATATTTGATATTGCAGTCAAATACATCACTGCCACAGAATTAGTGTCTTCTGATTCTGCAGTTATGGAGCAGTCATATTTACTGAGCCTTACAGGTTGGCTAGCCTGAAATGCAGAGACCCACCCGCAAATAGGATGTAGTTCTCTGCCCCACACTGGGGCTCTGGGAACCTTTGATAGTCCCGTTTGAAGTCACACTTGCCTGGTCATTGAAACTCCCTGAAGGAGAACTGGAGTTTGGAGCCCAGAAGTCCTAAAACAGCTATTGTGACACCAGGTCCCAGAGGTCCCTAACAGCATTGCACTGACACCTGACAGTCTTATAACACAACTGCTGGTCTTTAAGTATGCTACACCTTAAGGAACCAACACCACTACTTAATGGTTAAGTGGTCACCCCCTTAAGAAAATGGCTTTAGCAATTCAAATTTGCATTGAATGTGGAGTCAGTCCTGTTCCACAAAAAGGGATGTTGCTAGATCCCTATCTTTACATAACACATCCAAAATTACACAGCAAGCATGTATGAGAGAAATAAATTTCATTAAGGATTCCTAAATAGTTGCTTAGCACCAAGACAATTTTCCTCTCTGTAAGGGTACAGTAATTTTTCTAGGGAAGGAAAAAACATTCTTTTGCCCCTTTTCCACATGCATTTCTTTAAAGGCTCTTTAGGAAGTGAATGAACAGGAAAATGTGTGCTTCACTACAACTTTATCACCTTCACAGATCAAAGATGCCTATCTTAGCTTAGTGTGTAAACACTGAGGTGTTTAAATATTGAAAAGGCATACTTTGCAATGTTAATTAAAATTCTATATTATCCATGATGAATGTGCTTTCAGCTTTCCCACGTTCTGGTAAAAGATGTTGTTGTGAAAACGCTTCTTTAAAGGAGATACGGTAAATGGGAAATTTTTTTGGTTTTATTTTTTCAGTCTCATTCAAACAATGTTTTCACAATATGTCAAACATGCATTAGCAACAAATTAAAATCAGTTTATAACTTAGCATGTGGCTTAGTCTAAATGAATAGTATATTGTCTGACTATTTTGCTTTTCGTGTTATGTCCTTTCTGATTTTTCAGCATTTGGGTTATATGTGCTAAACCTCCCATATTCTCAAACATAATGGAACACATTTGAGAGATAATATACAACTAATTATCCATCTGTCTTGGGGACTTACGTATTTACTTATTCCTAAAACATACTGAAATTGTATTTGTCACCTTGCCAGAGACCAAGACCCTGGTCCCCACGCCAACTAGAATTTACTGTCTTGCATCCTCACTGTATATATAATACAGGACCTTGAGCAACCTGTCCTCTGTGTAGAAGAGAAATCTGACCAGCCACCATCAAATTGCATTTGAATGTTACTGATGCTGTGCAAAGATTATGTGTTTTGAGGACCCTGTGAACACAGTGGTTTGCAATCTACCCACATTTTGCAGCTATTCCAATAAATCCCCAAACAATGAGTCAGCAATCTTTTCCAGACTAAATTTGTGCATTCTTGTATAAGAGATATATATTTTTCTCATATAAAACTTAATTGATTAAAGAACATTCTGCTCTGTACTAGTGAATGTACAGTTAAGAAAATCCACTGGCACAAATACAACCTAGATAATGCTGTTTAATTAGAAAATACTAATCTTCCCCACTTTTCTTTACTCTCTGTTATGCTCTCCCTCTCCCTATCTATGGGCTTAAGTGGCTTTAAGAGAGGTGCAAGCACTAATAGGTCAATTTTAGGGACTCAAAGAACACTAGGAAAGGAACAGATTCATGCAATGATATTTCTCTGTCATAAGTGCATAATTTAGGGAAACAATAGTACTTCTGCCCAGCTTCACAGTCTCTGAAAAAAAAAAGGGAAAACTAGCACGTTGCTCTTCTGGCCAACAGTACCCATTAAGTGTGAGTCAACTCTTGGGTTTCCCATGCTCTTTTATTGTTTTAATATATTTCTAAAATGTAATTTGTATCTTGGCTTTTCTATCCAAATCTCCTATGTGCAGAAGATAAACACAGTAGTACTCAAACCCTACAGATTTGAAATAATCATTTTTGGAGTGATTTTGAAATGAGATGCAATGGAGTCTATTAAACCAAGTCTGAAACTATAAAGGCACTTATTTTGTTTATATGAAACATATGTCTGTGATACAGTCATGGTTTACAATATAATATATTTTTACTTCTAATTTTGGGTGGAATTATTTTTACCATTTTGTTGTATTGAATAAATTTTTATAGAAAAGTATATGTGAAAAGGCAAAATCAGTTACCATTATTATATAGTCAATGCTCTGCGCAGTTTGGGGAGGGAGATCTATGCATTTAAGCCTTCTTCTATTAAAAGAAAAGAAAATCAATTCACAAAAGACAGACCTGTGGACAGAGCAGAGACTGTCTTAAGCCTTTCTTTTTATTCTGATTTAGATTTTGACTAAGTAATTAAAAATCCTGTGTGCTTGAGGTTTGCTTCAACAGAGATTCTTTTATATAATGTTGCCATTTGATTAACCTTCAGTTTTGAAATATGATCTTGCATTGTCTTTGTTTTGTATGCAATGAGTCAGAAAGATTTTTATTTTTTTTTACACACAAGGCATTGTCAGTCCACAAGAACAGTTTTGACCTGTCCCTGACTGTTGGAAGTGAGCTCACTCACACATTTGTGTGCTGAAACAGAAAAAAGCTGCTTGCTACATGCAAAAATTATATGGCTACTGTTGAGTATCAAGGACTTCTAAAACAATAGGAGTCCAAAGATGATGGTAAAAGAATCTGTGGGTGCCTCTGTCAGCCTGTGATTCCCACCATGGTTCCTAGTATCCATTTGCTGAGGCAGCTATTTGCTGAGGCAGCTATTTCTGGCATGTCTCTCTGCATCTGCAGCCTTCTGGCATATATGTTTCCTTATCCTAATGCTCAGGTAGGTGGTAGAAATGGTTTATAATGGGAAGGATTCATTTCTAAGATAAGGTTATTCAGAAACTCAGCTGGATGACATAGAAATCATGAGAAGCTACAGGCATTTAAAACCTGGCAGGAAAAACAAGAGGAAGAAAACACCAATGCCGGAGAAAGACTAATAGAGATGACATTGATCTTGAAATCACCTCAATATCCCACCAGGAGCTTGTCCAATTCCCAGAGCTCTGATTGAGCTCTTTATAAAAACTGTGGCACCTCTCTATGGTGTACAGTGTATTTAGCCAACACAGATGCTTGTGCTGTGGATATACACTGCCAGTACAAGTGCAGTGATATGCAAGGGCTTTGATGTCTTTATACTGTTGCTTCATGTGCCTGATCTGAGCTCACAGACTTTGTACTGAAAAAACTGTCACAGCTGTGACTGCCTGTGATACAATCTTAAACTAAATAGCAGCATCTAAAAATAATAATTTCTTTGGCTGAACAGCAGCTAGACCAGTAGATCAAATATTCAAAACAAGTGACTGTTGCTGTTAGAAGAAAAGATTACAGGTGGCTTACTGGCCAGCTGGAAGAATAAACTGGTGGAGTTGTGAAGTGGTAACTTAATCTTAACTTTTCTACTAATATTTAGTGTATTATGTAACATAGTAAATATATTTAAAAAAAACCCCAAACATCGATTTTAAGATAAGATACATAAAAGTGACTTAGCAAACTGTACAGAGTCTGCAGGCAGTATACATTCAATTTAGCTTTAATTATTATAGTAGGAAGTAAGGTGACTGGAAAGCCTCAGAGAATTCCAGACTAGTTAATTATCCATTTAATAGCTAATTTTTAATAGAAATGTCAATTAGAAATAAAGACATAATTATTTTCTATTAATTGATAACACTAAATAGATTACAATAATTTTATACTAATGACTTGTGGAAAAAAGCCTTCTGCTGAAAGATAAAGTTATCTGGCACTAAATCTGTTTTCATACAAAGGCTGCAATCTTCAAATTCCCTAAAACAAGTTTTTGAAACTTAGTCTTCAGATAAAGTTAAGTAAGGTTTCTTCCCAATAGGTTTGCCAACAAAAAATTGTTCTGTACAATTTCTTATTTCTTATTTCTATTGAATTATTCTTCATTTCTTTTCTGAATTGTATGGAGGTGTAGAAATACTCTGTGGATGTTTTTCCTTGTTCTGCTTTTATTTTAAGCACATTACTTTCTTGGATGTGCAATACACAGGATATTTATTAAATCTTCAGATGATACTAGGCAGAAATGGAATGAAATAACTTTGAAGGATAGGATTAGAATTGGAGAAATTATAAGAAGCATCCACATTGCAATTCAGCAAGTTCAAGGACAAAAGTATCACACGTATGAAGAAATGATACAAGAACAACCAAGAAAATGGCTTGGGTCAGCTGTTACACAGAAGATGTGGAGCCTATAGTGTTTCTCAAATAAAACATAAGATAACATGTTATTTAGCAGAGAAAAACAAAGTGAATAAACACTTTGAGAAATAAACACAAAGAGAAAAACACATGAATAAATATTTCTAGTATTGGTAATGCCTCAGTTGAAGTGTTATTACCATGAGACAGCACACACTTCTATAAAAATATAGGAAATTGAGAAAAAAAAGAAGTTTGAGAATCTATATGTTTGAGATTAATTAGCTATAACTGGGGTTTGTTTAGTCTGGCAAAAAACATGCATGAAGGGAGATGCGATTAAAATGTTGTAGATATAAATGACTGCAGTAAAAAAGAAAGGCAATTTTCCATGCTCATTGTTGATAGGACAAGAAGCAACAAGCAAACACTATAATAAGGGGACAAATTTGCTGGTTTAAGGTTGCCTAAATTTTGTCATGGTTTCCTTACAGAAGCTGTAGAGACAGATTGGAAAGTTTTAAAAACTAGTTAGGCAGATACCTTTCAAGTATGGATTACATACAACTGTGCCTAATTTGAGATAAAATAATACTGTGG
This sequence comes from Tringa solitaria, assembly GCA_026413425.1. Classification (NCBI taxonomy): domain Eukaryota; kingdom Metazoa; phylum Chordata; class Aves; order Charadriiformes; family Scolopacidae; genus Tringa; species Tringa solitaria. The sequence continues at coordinate 79,237,240 of JAOXJM010000012.1, forward strand.
ATGTCTTTTGAGATTCCTTTTGGCTCTACGGTTTGTAATCAGTAGTACATTAAAACTTTATGAACAAATACATAAGCTACTTATCAAAATTCCTATCCAAAATTCCTACTATCAAAATTCCACTATTTTTCAGCCTTCAGCTGAAAAAATAAAAGAGAATGTTAAGACTTATTTTAAGGAGGACCTTAAAATATTTGCCTATTTGATGGCATTCCAATTCAAATCGAACAGAGAGGACTCTCCAAAATATCTTTTTTTTACCTTATTATTCACTTTATTTCACCTTATTGTTCACCTTACATAACAGTTTTTTGCCACAGACTGTTTTAGCCAGGCTGTTGTTTATTCATTCTTTACAGTTTACTACCTCAGTAATAGAAAATTTCAGCTTCTTCTATGCCTTCCTAGGAAACCACACAATCCCTTTTGTACATCTTTCATATTAGTGTTTCTTCTGTGTTTCTGTAACAGACAGTGTCATATCTTGCACCAGTAGTTTGTTTCATTCCGCTTTTTCACAGGGCTTTCTCATCATCACAGAAACATATCAGTTGTTTGTGTTCACACCTATTTTCCTAGGAAATTGAGCATGGTTCTTACATTGCGTCACCTACCCAGCCTCTACTCACAAGGATACTAGTAGTTTCTTTTTCTTTGCCATTCCTGCTTTTAGTTTCTAGCGTTCTTCTGTCCACCACCATCTCTCACTGATCTGATTTTTCTGTTCTGATGCATGGTAAGCATGCATTTATTCAGTACAAAATATGAATTATAAAAGATACATTCTTCAAAATAACACTGCATAATTTTGACCTGAAGATGGTTTTAATGGTACGTAACTACATATTCCAATGGGATTCTTTTCAATTTATGCTTTTGTAATTGAAAGAAGAATCAAATACTGTTCATAGTATTTCTCTTTGATTGCCATACAAAATACATGTATTTTATTAATCACATCAATTCTCATGATCTGTCAGGAAAGATAATTTAAGAAACAATTGAAACAAAATAATATCTTATAAATTTCAATACTTATTATTCTGAAATTGTTGTTCTTTTCATAGTGTTTTTGGGCAATTTTCCTCAAATGACCAATTATTTCTAGACAACAGATAACATTGTTACTATTTAACTGCTGGAGTACTAAACAAATCTTCAATAATCTCTTTTGCTGCAGCTAATCTACTATTTCATCAACAATCATCACTGGAACAAAGGAGGAAGACTACCTCATTGTGTACAACAATAACTTTTTACATCAAAGGCTGAGATTCAAATTATTCAAGATCCAATGAAAGTCAACACAAAGAGGAAAAGATTTCACAGGAGAGATTCATAACAAAGGACCTTGATAATTAAGGTGTTTATGTGCACTGTGAAAGATCTGATAAAGCTCCATATTCAAATTATCCTTAAGGAAGAGAACAGAGCTCTGGTTTCTCAAATCCAGAGGAAAATCCTAACCAATAGGCTTTTACTGTTCTGTGAAGGATTAGTCTTTTCAGTGATTGCCAGCAAATTCTTGAAAGCCCTATTAATACATAGAACACAGTAAGATTAAAGAGGACCATTAATATTTCAATTTTCAATTTCAATACTTTAATCAACGGCTGGTAACAACCATTTCAATACTTTAATCAATGGCTGGTAACAACCACAAGAGCAACAAAAAGGGGAATCCTAGGTAAATCTGAAAAACAGATCAAGGTCTATTTCTCGTTCCTTAAACTTCTGAGAACACAAATATATCAGCTGAAATCTAAGGACCTTCATTTCCATAGAAACAAGTAAGGAATAGATTTTTACCAGCTGACAGTGTATGTTCTGTAAGGTTGATACAAGGGGGAACCGGCATTCATATATTATAAGCAGTGAAACTGTTTTGTAATTTTGTTGGAGTTCTTGCATAAACAGCATGCCCAGGCTTGAGGTCCTCCTCAGTCGTTAATTAGTAAGATATTTCCACAAAGTGATTCATGTAAAAGCTAAAAGCTGAATCATTCTTTTCATCTTTCTCCACTGATTAGACAGGATATTGACATTTCTGTATTTCTGCAGTGACTCAGTTTCAGTAGGATGAATCAAGATCCTTTTTTGCTTCAGGTATGCTTAAACTAACACACAGAGAATAAGGCTGCCCTCCAGAAATGCAGTCTAGATAATCAAAACATATAAAGATTTCAGAAATATTTTATGGCAGATATTCCTAGCAGTACACGTGACATATGCATTAAAAAAAAAGAGGTTTGGATTTTTATTTTTTTTTTGGATACCTGAAGTAACCTTAGGACATAAATACAGATAACTGAAAGGGGAACCATTATTCAACTAGGGGCTAACTAATGTTTACAAAGCAAATTGAAACAAAATACTTTAATAAGAACATCACTCCCAAGAAGAATATGGGAAGTGGCATTTTTTAAGAGGTTGAAAACATTGTATTTTTGTATAACTTTCAAAATTGGCAGTGTTATTTTTGATAAACTATAAAATTACTTGGTAAGAAAAACCACATTTAGTTGTGTTGGGATGATATTTTTTTTTGTTCTTTGAAACTTCATTATTCCTGTACATATTAATAGCACTTCTTGTTTTACTCCTTTTTCACATAGAAGAAATAAAAAGGGGAGTTATTCTCCCCACATTACACTTTGATTTCAGCTGTGTTTCATGTAAAAATCTTTCAGATGGATCCAATCAGACCAGCTTGCTCTGTAGTCTGTTGAAATGCAACATACTTGGAAATTAGACACCCCATGGAGTACTAGTCGTTCTCATGGCCTTATAAATATTGATAATTACAAAACTGTTAAGTAGATGCATCTCTGTTGAATAAGATACCATAGGAAGCACTGAAAGAGATTTTCCCCAATGAAAAAAAAATAAAAAAAGAAAGAAAAGAAAAAAAGAAAGCAACAGCTACCTTGCTGTGAAATCAAGGAATTTTACTGAATAGCTCACTGTTTCCTGCAGGGAAAAATTTTTGCAGAAATGTGTCAGGCACTGCCTGGTATTGGATGATAAAGAAAATTAAAAACTGAGATTATAGTTATATCTGTCTTTCAACGTGAAAATAAAAAGACATGGGTTGAATACTTTGATTCGAGCTTATGGTGTTCAAAAAACAGGAAAACATTTATCCACTAAGTCAAATAATGAATGTCAGTTAAAGCAGACTCCCACACCAAAAATACAGATTTTCATGAAGAAACTTAGCTGATCCCATCTATAATTGGGAATCAATGACAGGAATTGTACGAGGTGACTTTTTAGTCTTCTGTACTCACATTTCTGGCTGTGATGATGTACCCATGGATGCTTTTGAATATGCATAGAGAAACTAGGCCTAGGGCACCATGGGCCTGTCAGGTCCCTGAGGCCAGGAGCGCCAGAGTCTCCCCCTGAGTCCATCAAAACAGGCAGGGCCTGGCAGGCAGGATCCATCCCACTGCCCTAGCCAGGAGCAGGGTAGCCAGGAGGCATTGGGACAGGTCCAGCCCCAGGCACTGGGCACCTCCCTGGAGATGGGGGTGGGCTGAGGCCCAGCTGGGACATGGGCCCATGGGTAGGCCCAGCTTGGTGGGGCCCGTGGCTGAGCCAGGTAGGGCTGTGGGGAGCTGGAGGCCAGCCCTGTTGCAGCTTCACTGGGACAAGGGCTGATGTCCCTGGGGGGCTGGCATGGGGTCCTGGGCTGTCGGCAGTATGGGGGGAGCCCCGGAGGAGGTTCAACAGGGACAGTCAGGGCTGGTGGTGATCTCAGGGCCATGAAAAGAAGTAATTGAATGAGTCTATAGGGATTTTCAGAACTTCTGAAGTTCCATATTTGCTTTTATACCAAGTACAGTTGCGCAGATTCTGGCAAGGAAAGCTGCAGGGTGGGCCCCTGTGGTGAGGGGGATATTGTTCAGAATATTGTTCAGACACTATTCAGTCCCAGAGAGATAAGACCTGATTGTTTCTAATTTATGCCATAAAATGGCATGCAAGGAGGCTCTTGCTTACACTTCTTGCTCTAACAACCAAGGCCAGCTAACTTTGTTATTTGCCAGGTTGGAGGGTCAGAAGTGGAAAAGCATAGAGGGGTTGCATCTGTGGGGAGGAGCGGACAGGACAGATGATCCAAAACTGGCCAACAGGGTATTCCATCCCTCCATCTGCCTCATGCTCAGTATAAAAGCTGAGGGATGAAAGGGTCAACTCTCTTTTTTCAATGGCCAGCATCCAAGGAGGACTCTGCATGCCTTTGATCCCTCAGGAATGAAGGATCCACACATTCCTGAATCCGGTTCCTGAATCCAGTTCCCATCTGTTGCTAAGTCCAGTCTGGGACTTTCTCAGTGCCTGCCAGTGACGTCATTGTCATCCTGGGAGCTTGATACGGTTTTGTATATATTGTATATATTTCATTATTTTTTTTTATTTTATTATTAATATCTCATTAAAGTAGTTCATTTTTTCTGAACTGGGCATCTGTCTTTTGTTTCAGTGGCGAGTTCAGCCCAAACCACAACACAGCTGAAGCATAGTTTTTAAAAGGTGCTAATATGCATCTAGACAATATGACCCTTGGAAGGACTCTACAAGTTCATCTACATTTAAAGCAAAAATGTATCCAGGTGTTGCTATTTCTTGTGACAATGAAATGCATTGGTGACTTTTTTATTAGAAAATAAAAGTAAATTAATGTAGAATAAAATTTATTTAACTTGCTTGAAATAAGTGATGTGCAAAATGGCATCTCAAATGTTCTTCATTTTACAGAAATTTAAAAATTTGATTAAAAGGTGTTTGTACTACTTATCTATCTTACTTGTTCTAAATCATAGAATTCTATTTTTGCTTTACATATAGCCTAATTCAAAACCCTTCCCTATGAAAAATAACTTGTACAAAGAATTGAAATGAGTAATCAAAGACCTTAAAGCATAGAAACTTAACCTATTTAAAAGCCAGTGGTACACTTTTCTTGGAGAACTGCACTTTCATTTCACTTATTTCAAAATGAATTACAGCTCCACACTTACTATTAGTTCAAATGTCATTTCCATGAGATTTATAAAAAATTACTAAAAACATTTATTTCAACACTAATTAAGCTGTTTGCTTTGAGAGGGAGAGTAATCTCACTAACCACAAGAAAAAAACAATGTTGAGGTAAAATACGAAAGAATTTGTCATACTTTGGCATGAATAGCTGCTATGAGTCTCTAAACAGATTGCACAACTGTCTTTCAAAAATCATCAGAAGGGATAAAATCTAAAAAAAGCATAGTGTAATAACTTATTTATTTCTATTCCATATCCTGATTTCATTGTCAACTTCTATCAGATTAGCGAGCTGGAAATCACTACAGTACAGGTTCTTTGTCGGATAAGAAATGAACATCTGATGATAATAACGAGGATTGTTAGCACTGAGTTCCCACCTCTAGTTCTCTCCCCATCATCTTAATTTTAGTTGAAGTTGTTGAAGATCTGAGGGAGAGTTTGGGTAGGGAGCTACTATTTTCCCATGCTTGGTTTCAGAGCAGGAGATTTTTTGAGATGTTTGAGCAAAACTGTCATAATCATTTTAAGGGTTAACATGATGAATTTTTCCTCTTATACTTCAACTGATACATTTGCCTCTACATTATGATCTTTAAGGTGCCTTTCAACCTAAAACATTCTATGATTCTATGACACATAGCTCACAAATTCCTCCAGTTCTTATTAAATAACTATGGTCAAAGTTCATAGAAAACTGATTTTACAGCTATAAAGAATGCTTAGATTAAGTATCCAGGATTTGGGGACTACTTCCCACATTAGTATTTCTGATCAAAGCTGAGTCTTCTAAAGTATACTAAAATAATAATAATAACAATAATAATTACAATCATCATCATTCCTTAATCTTTTTCTTTATTTTCCCATTTTTCTGTAAAATAAAAATAATAATAAAAAATAGATTATCTGTTCCTGGGACATTCAATCCCTGAGATAAGGAAAGACATCTCCCAGATTCTACAATACCTTCAGTCCTTTCTTCTCTCCACTGCAGCCCAACATAAACCTGTCCAGCATAAATCCAGCTTTTAAACTGGACCAACCAATGCACATTCATGTGTTGGACAATAACAGAATACAAAATAATAGAATTACAAGACCTGTCAGCATATGATAACAAGAATGGTTCAGTATCCTGAACCATTGCTTAATTTTCAGGTAGACCACTATGATAACAGGCTTTCGTAAGTATATAAAACACAGAGGCTGAGTCCACTAATAACCTAAATGAATAAAAGAACAAGATGATGTTCATTTAATCTTTTCTATGTCAATAGGACCAAGAGAAAAATTATTTATATGGGAATGGGAGATACAAAAATAAGGAGGTTCTTCCATAGATCTTTCATGGATAGCACTGTGAAACTAACTTAATAACACTCATGACCATCAGTATAATTTTTTATTTCCTTCTATTCATATAAAAAGAGTTATCCATTTCAGCTCCTGTCCTCTAATCATGTAAAATACACAGGTCTCAAAAATTCAGAACAAAACCTACACACAAAACATAATTATCAATATGAAAGTGATTCATAGCAGCAAAACATCTTATGTAATTGCAGTAGCATCTAGACAGCAAAAAGGATTTTTCATGCATTATGACAACTGTGTAGGACTTTGACAAAAAGGAAAATATTCAAGACTGTATAAAGTAAAATAAAAGAGCACACAAATAGGACCAATAGACAAAAATATAATGAATAGTTAGTATAATGGGATATTTTCTTTATAATATTAAAGAAAGCCTCCACATATGCCAGGAACCTGCTGCACTGGGTATCATTGAAACTTACAGCAGAAACTTTAACATTGCCCCAGAATTTGAACAGCCAATCTGTCAGGGGAAGGAGAGGGTCTTCAATGTGGAGGGTCGAGTCAGGAGCAAAGGGTGTGTTGCAGTTCAAGACCAAATGACACTGTGGAGACTAAATGGATTTCAATACCAAAACCCTCCAATTGCAGATATATGTACCATTTTACAAAATATATGACTTCCATGTTCTGTAACAGAGATGACGTGGTCCAGGAGAAAAGTTGGGTGGGTTGCTGTAGCTCGTTCAGACATGGGCTGCAGGGTCCCATCCCAGCCATGGGTGTGTGCAGTCACGAGTCCTTTGGAGTTCCTCTCCTGTTTCCTAGTTCCCCATTGGTATTGAAGGCATGATGCCAATCCTAGGGCAAGGTAATGCGGACCCCTGGGTTCCTTCAAAGTCTCTCATGTTCTCCTTTATTCTGGGTTCCCTCCACTGCCTCTCTCCTTGGAGTGTCTCTTAAATTTCTATAGTTTCCCAAGTTATGGGATTGGGTAGAGACTATTTCCTTGGTGACTAGTGTTTTCAACTTGGACTGTTGTTTTCTCATGTGCTGTTGCTGTTTTTGGTACCATAATCAAAGTGGTCAGGAAACCTCTGGGCATGTTTGCACTTGAGGATCAGCATGTTGTTTGCATAGTTCAGCTTTCTAGTTCCTTGAACACATGAAAACCAATCAAAGTTCATTCTGGTGTTTGGGACAGTTGTTGGTCACAATTTGCCTCTTCTGCTAAAACAACACATTGGTTAGAGCTCCCAGGCTTATGCTAACAGCTATGCTAACTTGGGTTGAATTCATGCAAATGACTATACAATGCCCATTGGCCAGTGGGCCCCTGCCTTGCTATCCCCTCTCCAGCTGAGCACAGTCTCACCATGCCCAGAAAGCCCAGCTGTGCAAAACCAGTTGTGGCCATGGGCTGGTGAGGTCCAGATAAGGCAGCAGCAACGAGGCAGGTTCTGTAGCAGGACAGGGGGTTGGCAAAGCAAGGTGCACAGCTATAGTGTAGCTCAGTCCAAGAGCAAGGCTAAGCGGTCGCACTTCCACACAGCTTCCATGAGATGAAGGCAAGACCTTTCTTCTCACAGCTCTTGACCCAAGGTGCACAAGGTCAGAGCTGAAGGACAATCTGAAGGACATGTGGCTAAATCCACAGTGGGGAACAGCTGCAGAGCTTCTTGGCTCTCCCACAGCCCCGTTGCTAACTTCACTGGGGAGGTAGAAAGAGGAAATGTAGACCATGACAGAAAGCTTCCCAAAGCTCACACAGGAGAACAGTAATAGATATCAGTATCCTGTATCTGGTGCCTAAAGTACTGTGGTCTATGGTTAATCTGATTTATACTTCAACATATGAAAAAAAATAATAATCCAGATATGAAGGAAACCATATTTGGAGATACAGTTAATAAAGAGGAACACTCACTTCAGGAAACGTAATATATAAAAGCAAAATAATTAAACAGAAGATAGCAGGAAACACAGTTTTCCAGAACTAGTACTGAAGGAATTTCTATGGAGATGCTGGTGATGCTTTTAGAAGTCCAGTATTATTATACAAATGTTTGTAGTTCCTGTGGAAATACAAATATTTTGTGAAAATGAAGTTGCATCTCAAATGAAAACGCTAGCTAATAATATGTTTTAAAAAAACACCACACAAGGAAATGGTTTTGTTATTAATGCATATAAAGCTATAAAGGTGGAAGACGTTTACTGCATGTTGTCAGCACTGTTAGGCATTCAGTTCCCAGATAGGTTCTAAACAGGAATGTGAGGTTTAAACAAAAACATCTTATTTTATTTTACATTTTCATCTACCACTAGGACAAGACTTGTCTTATATTCTTTATATGCATACAATCTTACAAGGGAATTGTAAGGATTCAGTACACCAATGTAGTTATTTTACCTTCAGAGAAGTTATTTATTGTGATGATGTTATCCTTCCCTCACCTATATAACTATGGCTAAGGAATGAATCACTATAAAGCACAATGCACTATACAGTTATTCAGATTCAATGTGTTAAGTGTAAGACTGAAGGTCAACAGCTATGGCGGTATATAGGCATAAATTAATACTTAATAAATTCACATTTAGGAGAATCTTATTGTATAGGACTGGGAACATGGAAATAAAAAGGCCTTTACTGGCATAAATTAGAATGACCACATTTCTTATAAGTTAATAGATAATTCTGACCTTTTAAAACATCTATGAGAGCAGAATGAAGCATTCTCTGCTCTAAATTATGATGACATGACTCTGGATTAACTTCAGAGATACCTTGATGGAGTAGCACAGTGAGCAGTATAAATTCTACAGCCTGAGCAATTTCTGAGGAAAGATGAAGACCAAGAAAAAGGTGAAACACTCTGAACCATCTTAAATAACTGCTGCTTGTACTGATTGCCATGTTGGGCCCTTCTCTAGTGTACTCAAATGAAGTGAAAAGTAAAATGAGATCTTATATTGTTACATAAATAGGATGATTAAAACTGCTTGACTTGTGCAAATAGTTTCAGTTCAATACTTTCATTTCACGATCTCCTGTATCCATATTCATATTATATATAATACAATCATATATTACATTATGAGAATGATGGAAGAATATTTTTTCTTGTGAAACTAAAGACTTTGGGCCTCTATAAAATACAGAAAGCATTTTGTGATAGTTGGATAATTTCAAGTCCCCTGATCATCTTCATAGCCCTTTGCTGTACCCGCTCCTGCAGCTCCCTGTCCTTCTTGAACAGTGGGGGCCCAGAACTGGACACAGTACTCCAGATGGGGCCTCACCAGGGCAGAATAGAAGGGCAGGATAACCTCCCTTGACCATACTCTTCTTGATGCATCCCAGGATGCCATTGGCCTCCTTCGCCACAAGAGCACTTTGCTGGCTCATGGTCATCCTGTTGTCTACCAGGACTCCCAGGTCTTTTTCCACAGAGCTGCTCACCAGCAGATCAGCCCCCAGCCTGTACTGGTGTGTGTGATTTTTCCTCCCTGGGTGCAGCGCCCTACACTTGCCCTTGTTGAATTTCATTAGGTTTCTCTCTGCCCAACTCTCTAGTCTGTCCAGGTCATCTCCCTGTCTTTCATATGTTTCAACATGTCTTCCAAGAAGATCTGTTACATGATATTAGGGGCATGGAGGTGAGGTTGACTGGTCAGTAGTTCCCAGGGTCCTCCTTTTGCCCTTTTTAAAAATGGATGTGATCATATATTGCTGCATAATTTTAAAAGCCCCATCAGGAGGCATGAACAAAAACCCATCATCAATCCTAAATACTTTTCTCTTGTTCTCAATTTTGAAATGTGCTTTTGGACATTAAATGAGGGTGATGCATTTAGAAAACAAACAAAAAAATCACATTAAGCACCTGGCTACAGAAAGCATTCAATGATCAACAACTTCAATTACGTAAACTTAAATCCATTCGCTTGATTTTCATTCATTTATTTTTTCCCACATTTTTTATTATATTTCGCATGCTTCTTCACTGTCCTGTAAGAATGATACGATATGGGTTACTAGATATGCTCTTCATCTCTTTGAGACTTCTTTTAATAGTCACCATAATGTTTCTAAATGCAGCTTTGCTGATTACTGTTAAAAGGTCCATCACCAGAATAGCATTTGCATCATGGAGCACATACTCTGCTTGACCTGTGAACATAGAACAGCTACTATACTTGGTGAAATCTATTTTAGATGCAAATGCTTGCCATAAAAAGTAATGCAATGTGACCAGTGGACTATGAGAAAACCATGCCACTGTGCTCATAATTACACTATGACATTTGGATCTGAAAAACATGAGTGAGCTGGTTTTAGCAAACAAATCGATTGACATCCAAATATTTCAATACAAATACATAAATAAAATCACTGTTCTTCATAATAACCAAAACCAATGAGGTGTGCCTCAAGACACTAAGGTGTCTTACACCGACTTCTACACCTTTATTTTTTCAACCAAAATACTCGTCACTGTTCAAAAGTAAGTCTGAGCATTTCAGCAACCTTGTTACTCATGATTTCTGCTAACCAATATCATATTTATGACCTGCTCTTGAGAAGAATCTTTTTTCTTCCAGCCAACTAGCTTACTTCATCATGCTCATGACCAGCCTCCTCTACTGTGGACTGGTTGTGCCCACAGAGCACAGTAGACAGGGGAGTGGTTGGGTCAGAATCTATTTTGCAGGACTCACACACACAGTGGCCTTTCAGCGATGCCACAAACTCAAGATATGACACTTCTATTCTTCCCACGCACATGCCATATCAATATATCAAATCTTAGCAAGGTCTTTGATATCACAGGCTGCACTTCTCTTCTTGTGAGAAGCCCTTTTGGGGGCCTGAAGACCTCTGCAGAGCTGTTCTGCCATGTCTGAAAAAACTATCTGGGCAGATTCTTGGATTTATGATTGGAATTATTTCTAGAAAGGTCCAAATCTGCTCAGTGTATGCTCTTTAATAATTAGTGTTTTCTTACAGCTTTCCAAGGTAACTTTAGGGCTGTTGGACAGCACACTGTAGTTGTGTTTTAAAGCATGATGTTAAGAATTTATTTTTTTTTAATACTTTTTTTTTTATTTCCATGCAAAGAAGTTGTCATTGTGGAAGACTGTAAAGTCTGTTAACCAAATGCTGGAGAAGACTGGGGCTATGCAGCTAAGATATGGCTTGGTCCTGCAAGTACTGCCTATCAGAGTGCTTGCTGATGCAAGCCAATCCATTAAACTGCTTTTAGCTTCTGCTTAGAGATGGGAAGGTATAGTTCCCCTCCAGAAGGGATCTTGGAAACAAATGTTCATAGGAAGAGTTTGGAAATGAGCACTGGCGAGCAAAAAGAGAGAGTGATCCAAACATAGATGTTTTTATTTACTACCTGATAATCATTTGCCATTACTATTATAGTACTGTATATACTACTATACTATTATGGGACTACTACCATTTGCATGTTTATTAATCTAAAGCATCCTAAAATATCCACACAGTTTTAAAACAACAGTACTTAGGTAAAAAAAAAAAAAACCTATTAGAAGACAAACAAACTCTGAGATACATGAAGTACTATGGTTTGGAACTGTATTAGGGGAAAATTGCTGACACATATAATATCCAATATTACTTGTATAATTTACTACAGTAAGGTTATCTCTGAAAGCACGTTATCTTCACATCTGGGCTTTTCATCTGACAAGACACATAAAAATAAATACTTGCATGGAAAGGTATTTGTTATACTCTTAACTTCACCTCCACTGAAGTCGAAAGCAGAATTAATTCCTGAATATGTATGTCATTCTGCCTGGCCTCTAGCTGCTGCTGCTCGAGAAGCATCTGGGCCTTCCATGGATTCTCTGCTATATCTTCCAGTCCTGTGCAATGCCTTGGTTATTTAGTTCTATTTCATACTCCTAAATCAGAGCTAAGCACCTACCCTCTGGCAGACGAAGCACTCCTTATAATGTTGAGATCTCTTGTTTATTTTTTTTCTCATTATAATCTCAGAAGCAATCAGGGTGCAGCAAATCTAATATTTGGAATTAAAAACGCAGCCCACAAAGGGGAAAACTGAACAAAAGAAAACCAGAACAAAAATCAAAGGTGGTAATATGTATATGAGTGATGGATTGTTTAAAAGAAGCATATTATATGTTTTGAAAGTACTGAATACCTGTGTCTCCATCTGTCCTGAATGGTCTCCATCTGCCAACCTGTATTTTTCACAAGATGAGTTTCTTGATGGCAATGTTTTCACTCTCCCGACAGATATTAGGGTTTCTGTGCATTGGACAACGTAAATTGACTTCTCAATGAAATTACTGGCATGGAGGAAATCTATGCCTTTGATAATATCAGATACACATAGACACACTAAACTGAAATGGCCGTTAAAAATTATTTATCCTATTTTCTATGTGGAATTATTCTTTAGAAAACAGCAAAAAACTCTACCTAAAGGGCTTCGTCTCACTGGTGTATTTTCATTAATCTCAAAGTTCTTGGATCAGGTCTTCTCATAATGCAGCTGTTAAAAACAAAAAGAGCAGAAATGCTACACACACATGTACATATACACATATGTTTATTTAAATGAGGAAAGCCTCTGGAATTCTAGAGATCACACAGCTCTACTGCAAAAACAACCTCTGTCCATTATGCACCTGCTATTGCCATTAAGAAAAGCATACAATTACAATCTAAACTGGAAAACAGTGACTTTTCCATGTGTCTTCATTGTAAAAATATTTTGATGGACAAATCTCTTATTTGTAATGGAGACAATTTATGTGATGTCTTGCCTTTCTAGTCCAAACACAGGGAATGGAATATTTTATAGACATGGTATTTAAACAGCTAGTGAATGTAGGCCTTATAAAAGACTAATGATATTGATTTTTGCATGAATTGAGAGGACAGATGTTATACAAGTTTACTATGTAGACTGAAAACATAGTATTCTATTTCAGTAGACTGAAAACATAGTCTTGGCAGTGTAGATATTTCAGTTCTATAAACATCACAGAATAAAACATCCTGAATGAACTGTACTGTGCCAGTTTACATGGTTGTTTAGAGAGGTACACAAATGGGACAAAACGGGATTGAATTCCATCACAGAATTTATATCTAAATCTACTGACAAAAAGAGCAATACCCATCCATCCTAGGCAGAAACTGCTGCATTCCTCACTTTCTTACTTTTAACAATTCTAGCACAATCTAGAATAAGCAAACTTTGTCTAGTGGAAAAGACCTTATGCTCAACAGATGGGGCATGGCTACAGTACATGAGCCTAGACTTATATAAGTATTTGGTGACATTTTAGAAATTAAGGTCATTTGAATAGCATTTGCTTTCAGGAAAGCTGAAAGAGAGGATGTAGCCAAGATAAAAGTGCATAACTGAGGACCCATCAATTTCAGAAGAGTTCCCACTCAAGATTTCATGCTATCTAGAATATGGATGCTAAGAAGAAAAACATTGGAAATGTGAAGTCTGCCCCCTAAGCAACAGCTATATAGTACAAAATGGTTGTCAAGATGATATGTGTGTCTCTGGCATGTAAACATACCCA
>JAOXJM010000012.1:79251313-79269531 GCA_026413425.1 Tringa solitaria
AAACATACCCAATAATAAATGACTAAAAAATCTGAATAACATAGTTGGCAAAACACGGAATAAAATATGCTTCTTATCATCATCGTGTTTCAGCCATATAGAAAAGAAAAACTGATAGATGAGTGAAATACATAATGCAACTAATTAACATCCATCTAGAATGCCTTATAAATTAATCATGCTGAATTCAGCTCTTTTAATGGAAGTAAATAAGCTGGAAATGAAGACTGGCAGGTCGGCTTCTAGGGGGCTGCCTGTTAGCTCTTTGATTTTTTAGAAACCAATGAATGTTTGTTTTTCATAGTTAAGTGGTAGTGAAGCACTGACAAGCATGAATATTATATTGCCATGTCCTATTTTTTCTGTCTGCTGAGGTTCTTTTTTTTCTTGAATCATTTCCTCTCTAAACAAATCCACATTGTGTTTTCACTTTCTAGTTATTGGTCAGATAGAGCAAGGGCAGTGATGAGTGCATGCAAAAGTGTACTATAGCAGGGTTTGACAGTTTAAGTCTTCCTATTTTAAGTATTTTATTGCAACACAGTTGGGGAGAAGGTATTGGAAAATAAATCCCATGTTTTTTGGAGATATTGATGAATTACTAGGTAAGCTCCGTGCAAGTCAACTGGTCTGCACAATCTATGCCAAATAGTCTTCTTGTCAATTGGAGGCTTACTATTTCTATTTTCATTCAAGTGATGAGAAGCAAACAGTTTTTGAAAAACTCAGAGATAAACTGCATTGTCAAAATCTTTTCACTGTGGTAAACAAGGAAAGAATCAATACATTGCTACCCTTTGTTACAATATCACTAATGGAAACACCAGTTGTATTACTTCATAACCAAATAATGAGCTATCAGAAAATATGTGTTTAAAGAAATGACTGTGGCATGAGAGTGTATGCAGGAATTATTCAACAGGGCTGATTTGGATTTGCCCTTGTTCTGGGTCCCCTGTAGTAATGTACAGATAAGCAAAATTAATGTAAAACCAGAACAGCAGTATCTAACCTCTGAGACATGAATGATGACATGCAGTTCGCTGCAGTAGAGAAACAGGAAAAAGAACTGATCTACCACTTATTAAAAACCTGCGTACATACTCTGACAGGCAGCAGGCTCATTTCAGTAAACCTTCTGAGCTTGCTCCTTACGCAGATGCCTTTGTTGCTTTCCGTGGTAACCATTACAGCTATGCATTGCTCTGCTCAGAAATACAGGATCTGCATTAATGCAGACAAGCCATGTTAAAAACTAAAGTCAACTCACTTCTTGAAGCTAAAGCACAGAACTAACAGCACTGAAAACCAACCTCAACATCATCAAAAGTGATGGCAGCAAAATATTCCACACGTTCCTGAAGGTTCATCTAAACAGTTACTGTCTCCAGACTGACCACACCTTCTTGTGAAATAGTAAATAGGAACCTAATATAATAAAGAATGGAAACCCTTCATTTAAGTCAACTATTTCTTCATCTAATCCAGCAAAGATTAAACTATTTTTACCTTTCAGCTCAAGTAGCATCAAAAGCTAAGTATCTTATAACCTTCCAAAAATCTTTAGAGCGATCCAGTCATATTAACAGCTACATTAACTGTCACACTATAAATGAGAATCGTACAGTCATTTCTTAGAATAAGACAGATATTCTGCAGGTAATATTTACAGATACTAAGTATGACTGTTCACAGAGCTGACAGGGTCTACCTGAGATTCCATGAATCTCTGGTATTTTGCCAGTACAGCAAGTAATAGACTTGAGTAGGATTTGAAATCAGTCCGAGTAGCAGAACCCCCTGTATTAAACTAGTTATTTTTAATGAGCTTGTATTTTGCATTATGCTAGACATTCTTTGTCATGCTATTGGATTCTTAATGCAATAGGAGAGGCTATTAATCTTAGTAATAAAATGTTTGAATACAGGATATACAAAGTTATGTGTAGCAGAAACCATACAGAAGTTAATGGGCCAAATTTATCACTGGCTTAATTCCACTCAAATCGCTGGAGATACTCCAGGTCTCAGTCTGAGTTAATGACTTTTGTACTGTGCTAGCGAATTTCTGTCATACATATGACTTGGTATAATTTATTGTATTTGAAACAACAAATGGCATTCCTTGCTGAGTACACTATTACTTATTGTCTCAGCTTTTCATGACAAAGACATTGAGATTATATGGAAGTGCTTTTCATCCATGTACACAGTGGCAAAGAGAATATCTGACAGGTTAGTAAAGGGTATTGTTAATTGAATGATGAATTGCAATGAATAGTAACCAATAGCCACATGGATTCTGTGAAAAACAGTAATCAAGATCACTGTTTTGTTAATAAAGTTAAAAAAAAATCTTTAGAAAAATGGACCATAACTTTGTAACAACAATGGCCAGTTTATAAAGAATTAATGATTACATGCTCAACTTTTCCTGTTGCAAATAGTGATACACCGTGGGAGAAATTTGCATTAAGTTAACATACTAATTAAGAAAAAGCAGTTGCTAAGGAGCAGAACTCCTGCTTAATTGCTTAATAAACAAGCATGAAAACATTTCAAGTGGACTAAGCACTTAGTGAACAATCACCTTTTGTGACAAGAGCCCTCTAGATTCTATAGACAGTAAGAGAAACTTTCCTGTCTATTCTACCGGAGGAAAAAAAAATATTGATTTTTGCTCAACTAAATTTTCAAATTTTCCTTCTCTGGACACCTGTTCCAGTCTCACCACTCTCATCATAAAAAATAAAAAAATCTTCTTTATATTAAATCTAAAGCTACTCTGTTTCAGTTTAAAGCCATTGCCACTTTTCTTGTCATTACAGATCCTGGTAAAAGTATCTATCTCTGTCTTTCCTTATGAGGCCACAAAAAGGTCTCCCTTGAGCCTTCTCTTTTCTAGGCTGAACAACCCAAAGTCTCTGTCTTTCTTCACAAGAGAGGTGTTCCAGCCTTCTGATCAATTTTGTGGCCCTCCTTTAGACCTGCTCCAACAGGTCCATATCTATCTTGTACTGAGGACCCCAGAGCCGGATGCAGTTCTCCAGTTTAGGTTTCATGAGACCGGTGTAGGGGAACAGAATCAACTTAGGCCTGGTTGGTTATGCTTCTTTTATGCAGCCCAAAATACAATTGGCTTTCTGAGTTGCAAGCACGCATTGCTGGCTCATACATAATATTTCACCTGCCAATATCCCCAAGTCCTTCTCTGAAGAGCAACTCTCAATCAGTTCTTCACCCAGTCTGTATAGATATCAGGGATTTCCCAGGCCAGGTTCAGAACCTTGCACTTGGCCTTGTTGAACTTCATGAGGTTTACATGGGCCCACACTTTAAGCCTGTCAACATCCCTCTAAATGGCATCTCTTCCCTCAAGTGAATCAACTGCACCACTCATGTCACCTATAAACTTGCTGAGGGTGCACTCAATCCCACTATCTATGTAATTGTCAAAGATATTAAACAGTATTGTTCACAGTACACACCCTTGAGGAACACCACTCATTACTGGTTTTCACTTGGCCATCAAGATGTTGACTATAACCCTTTGGATGCGACCACCCAGACAATTCCTTATCCATCTAACAGTCCTTTGATCAACAGCCTATCTCCAATCTAGAGGCAAGAAAATTGTGTGGGACTGTATCAGCGGTCTTACAGAAGTCCAGGTAGATGACATATGTAGCTCTTCTCTTGTCCAGTGATGCAATCACTCCATTGTAGAAGGCCACTAGATTAGTCAGGCACAATTTGTCCTTGGTTAAACCATTTTGGCTGCTTCTAATCACCTCCTTGTCTTCCATATGTTTCACCATGCCTTCCAGGAGGATCTGTTCCGTGATGTTACCAGGTACGAAGATGAACCTGACTGATTGGTAGTTCCCAGGATCCTCCTTATCATCCTTTTTTAAAATGGGTGGAATATTCCCTCTCCTCTAATCACCAGGGACTCCACCTGACTAAGATGACTTTTCAAATATGATGGAGAGTCACTCAGCATGCTTTTATGTATCCTGGAGTTTTGCACATCTTAGCACTGTACTCAATGACCCTTTACTTTGTGAAGGGGCAACTCTGTTATTTTCAGGGCTGCCAATCTAAATCTGCTCACTAATGTTGCTTTCATGTATTTAATTACTAATTCAGCTCCACATCATTTCGCCTCTCTTTGAAACTAAATTTTATGGAATTTTTATGAATACATTTTTGCCTTTAAAAAAAATGTTTTTTTTCAGTTAACCTGTTCAATAAGTAATAACATCTAAGTTAAAATTGCATTTTAGGGAAGATGCAGCCTCCATCAAGCATTAGATAGGACAATGTTAAATTCCAGATAAAAATATGACTAAATGCGTGCAGGTGTGCAATCTCGTACTGTCCTGGATGTCCTTTATGAAACTGTTCAGTCTATTTTAGTAAGGGTTGTAGCACGCTAAGTCAGCCTTATTCCACATAACTGAAAAAGCTACCCATTTTAATTTTTTGTATGTAACCAGCTTCATTACTCAAAGGAATAGACTCTTGTGGCACTCTGGCTTTTCTTTGAACTGCCATATGTTATGTAGCCATCTGCTTTTGCAGGAAAAGTGTGAGTTAATGCATTTTTAAAAAACAATTCTTACCCAGTGCAGATATTTGACTATACCATCTCTCTTCTGTCTATCAGTGACCCTCTGCAGTGTGGCACAAATTTCTTCCCAGCTTCTGCCCATGCTAAATATATTTGCAGATATAGCTTTCTTGGGAGTTCCCTTACATGACACTTTAAATGGATCCTTTTCTTAAGAAAAAAACACCCTATGTTTGTTAGCATGCAGTATCATGCCATACATCAGAACACCTTCAGCATCACATGCATCTTGGTAAAACAAGCAAGGGATTTATTCAGCAAGACTTAATGTCAGAGTCTTAAAGTGCAAGACTAGAGCCAAAGGCTTATAAATATAAAAAGTAGTCTAATTCAATCTAATAAATAGATAGCTATTGAAGTACTCATCTTTTTCTGGTTGGAAATTCAAAGATGTAATCCACGGTCAGGGGTTCATGGTGACATGTGAATCCCGCCTTTGCTTGTGAACCTAGATCATAAGTGAGTTGCTTTCCAGACTGGGTAGTCCTATTCATGGTCCTATTCAGGTTCTCCCTCCAACAAATTCTTAGTTTACCTCTTTATTTCTAATCCCAGCCATTTGCTTCTCACCCATTACACATATAGGCATGGACTTCCATGCATTTCATGCTTCTGTTATGTCCATGAATTTAGGCTTTGGATACAGACACAATTGTGTTTAATAGTTCTTCTGGGAGTTAAATGACTTGCATACTATAAGGTGACTTCTTCTGTCACTTCTTAGTCAGAGACTATCTGTTTCTGCTTCAATGATCCCCTACACCGAATTGCCACTGCAGTGCATTTATAATGGGTATTACATAAATTAATATTATACAGCTATTATCCGTTTTCTCTGGACTGTCACCAGCTTCACACAGAAAACACACAGAAATCATTACTGACCAGTTTCATAACATGTTAGGTAGCACATGCTTATGAATCAGTCTTTATTCTGTTAATCATTTCCATGTCACAATGGTTTTCTCCTTGTTCTCCCTCAAATACTATGAAAAAAAGAAAGCACATAACATTTAATAGAGATTTGAAGTACAAGTTCTTGTTTTACTACTGCATGTAGACTGAACTGCCCTGCTTCTGTATTTCAACTTAATCCAGTGGTCCTGAGAAACTGTGAACTTGTCTTGTAGAAAGGAAATCATACATCTGTTCACAAAAGAGATAAAGACAAAAGGGAATGGTAGAATATTTTCAGCCTTGGAAATTCATCTGAGGTATTAGTGGAATCATCTTTAAAGAGCAGGTGATCATGCTAGCTTAGTTGTATTTAATCCCTGTGAGTCAGGATTTGGAAATATGTACATTCAAGTCCTTTCACTAAAGTCTGATCACAGACAGCTGACAGTTTCAGTTACTAATGTCCTAGCTTGGTTTTCAAATGAAGTCTAGGTAATAGAATCACTTCAAAACTATATGGCAAATGTATGTATCTCAATACAGAGCTTAAGTCTATATTTAGGGATCTTGGTACTTATTTAAACACTTATTAATTATTCAGAAACTTAACAGAAATTCCCATAAACTCCAAAATAATTCTGTCTTTCATTTATCAATTTCTACAGTTCTTTGTTAATATCTATTAGACAGTGTTGCTGTCATTTGAAGAAACCTTAGAAAAACAGAGTCGTTCTTGATGTAATTGATTTAAGCATGTAAGAAACAGTTTTCAAGAATTTTAATTAACCTACACTACTACAGGTATTTACATTTTAAATAAACTTCAGGATCCCAAGTTTCAAAAACTAACCTTGTCTAACCAAAACAAAACCAGTCTTTTGAAAACTGAACTATTTATAACCCACCTCACTTGTTTTTTCTTCCACCCAGTAAATACTTTTAAATTATCTGCATGCCATGATTTTCTTATTCACTGAATACAATTTTCTAAGTCAGATAATGTACACACTATCCAACCTTACTTGTCTATAAAATTATCATAAGCATATTAAAGCATAAACATATAAAAATGGCTTATCTAAAAATTAATGTCAAAGTAGTTTTCTGTTTACTGGTATGTCCTCACATACACTTAAAAAGAAGGCTGAGCTCTCCCAGAAGACTATGAACACACTTCACTTTTCTTTAACAAAAGCACATATACACACACACACACTTATATGCAAGGCACAGATAGTAAGAGCTTTCAAGTAACATTCATTAATTTAAAAGTTGTTGGCTTCCAGTCATTAATTTAACAATTATATCAATTGCTTTCTCTAAGGTACTGCATTCAGCATTTCCTTCTCAAATGAAAGGGCAGCAAAGGCTTAATTTCCAAATCATTGTGCCTTTTAGCTAAGTGAACAAATTCTAACGCGATGCAGCCTTTTATTTCAATGAGAAATAGTTATTTTTCATGATCATAGAATAAAACAATAGAAAACATGAATACATCAGCAAATCTCAGGCAATTACATCAGTACCAGTATCTTTATGTTGCTGTAATTAAGACCACATTTTGTATTCCAAATAGCAGCAATGTGTTCACAAGACTGGAAAGATTCCAAGTGTCTAGAAAGGCAAGCTACCACTCACTTATACTCAACATACTAACTTCTTTGAAGAAGATGGAAAGGGGAGGAGAGGGGAGGGGGAGACAAAACCATTTCAGTTGGAATGGACCTACAGTGATCATTTAGTCCAACTGCCTGACCACTCAGGGCTGACCAAAAATTATGTTATTAAGGGCATTGTCTAAATGCCTCTTAAATGCTAACATGCTTGGGGCATCGACCACCTCTCTAGAAAGCCTACTCCAGTGCTTGACCACCCTCTCATTGAAGAAATGCTTCGTAAGATCTAGTCTAAACCTCCCATGGTACAGCTTTGAACCATTTCTACGTGATCTATCACTGGATAGCAGGGAGAAGAGATCAGCATCTCCCTCTCCACTTCCCCTCCTCAGGAGGCATTAGAGAGCAACGAGGTAGCCCCTCAGCCTCCTTTTCTCCAAATGAGACAAGCTAAAAGTTCTTACCCACTCCTCATAAGCCATTCTTTCCAGCCCTTTCAACAGCTTCTTTGCCTTCCTCTGGAGACACTCAAGGGTCTTCGTACCCTTCTTTAATTTTAGGGCCCAAAACTACACACAGTACTCAACATGAGGCCACACCAACACTGAATACAACAGGAAAATCACCTCTTTTGACTGGCTGGTTACACTGCATTAGATGAACCCCATGACAGAGTTTACTCTTTCGGCTGTGAAGGCACACTACTGACTCATATTGAGTCTGCTGTCAACCAGAACCTCCAAATCCATTTCTGCATGGCTGCTCTCCAGCCACTTCTTTCCCAATTTATACTTGTGCCAAGCATTACCCCATCCTAGGTGCAGAATCTGTCATTTCAACTTTTTAAACTTCATGCCATTAATCATAGCCCAATGCTCCAATCTTTCTAGATCCCTCTGAAAGGCCTCCTATCCCTTAAGAGTGTCAACAGCACCTCCAAGTTTGGCATCATCAGCATTCAACTTGCATTCAACTCCTGTAACCAGACTGCTGATAAATATATTGAACATATCTGGCCCTAGAATTAAACCCTGAGGAACACCGCTGGTGACTGGTATCCATTTAGATGTAGCCCCATTAACTACAACTCTTGAGATCTGCCCTTCATCCAGTTCTTCACCCAGTGACCATAAAACCTGCTGATCCCACAGATGGGCAACTCACAGAAGTATGCTGTGAGGGACAGTACCAAAAGCCTTTACAAAATCCAGAAAAACTACTTCATTGCCTTCCCTTCATCCATCAGTCACGTGACCTTATCATAGAAGGATATTAAATTAGTTAAACAGGACTTTCCTTTTGTGAACCTATGTTGACTGTGCCTGATGTCTGCATTATTCTTTAAATGCCTTTCAGTAGTAGCCAGTATACTCTTCCCCATAATTTTTCCAGAAACTAAGGTTAGATTATCAGGTCTGTAGCTCCCTTGGTCTTCCCTCACCCCTTTTTGTAGATTGGAACAGCATTGGCTAGCTTACAGTCAGCAGGGATCTCCCCTGACTCCCAAGACCTTTGGTAGATGATAGAGAGGGGTCCTGCCATAACAACATCTGCTAGCTCCTTCAGAACTCTGAGATGAACCCCATCAAGTCCCATGGGCTTGTGAACATTCAGTTGATACAGCCAGTCCCTTATAATTTCAGTGTCCACAAATGGGAAGTCACAGTTCCTACACTTGTAGTCCTCCAATTCAGGACCAGGCAGGACAAGGCCTATCAGTATTATTAAAAACTGAAGAAAAAATACATTGAATGCCTCCATTTTTTCTTCATACCTATTAGTCAGATGACCATCTTCAACGAGTATTGGTCCAATCTTCTAAATTTGAGTATTTGGACCTCCTTTTGCTATTAACATACTCAAAAAAGCCCTTCTTGTTATCTGAAACAACACTGGCCAGTTTCAATGCTAATTGAGCTTTGGCCTCCCTGCATAAATGAACCACAGCTCTGTACTCTGTACAAACCACACTCTGTACTGTGTACAAAGCCTGATTTCACTTCCAGAGATCATACAGTTTCTTTTTCCTCTTGAGTTCCATGAGGATTTCCCTGTTCAGGCAAGCTGGTCTTCTGCCCCATTTGCTCAACCTGCAACACAGTGGATTTGCCTGCTCCTGTGCTTCTAAAAGGTGGCTCTTAAAGACTGACCAGCGTTCATGGACTCAAACCCCCTGAAAAGCAGATTCCCAGGGTACTCTTGCTAAATATGAAGGACAGAAGAGGTTTGACAACTCCCAGTGATATGACATAATCTCTACACTGAGGACCATCACCTATAATATTTCCAAGAGCCCAGTCAGCTTGCTCACAAATATTCTGGTGTGGTGAATGAAGTAGTCTCAAGAAGAGGGGTACTGCATTAGACTGTACAACAGCTTGAGTCTGTGCAGAAGTGTCTGATGCTATGTTAGTCAATGCCCATGCAGCTTCAAATTGTAATGGATTATCATCCCTTTCTAGGCATTTTACCAGAATTGGTAAAATTCCTGATTTTATTAAGTCATCAATAGTTGGATTTCTGTCACTCGATAGGAGTTTTCTTGCAGCTTGGACAGCACTCAGTTGGATCACTGGGTTGTCACTTGTGGCGTTCTGCAGTATAGCTTCTAGTGTTACATTTTGTGCTTTGAAGTCAGCATCAACATCAGAAACTTCTAAACTTTCTTCTTGGGGAACATTTCTTTTTTTCAAAAGATGTTAATCTCTTTTGTTCTTCCGCAATTCAATTGTAACTTCATTTCTGTGTCTTCTCATAGTCTCCACGTCGTGGCCCTTGTTCTTGAAGCTCTTGATGCGGTGGTTCTCCACACCGGTGGCGGCGGCGTTCTCAGCCATGGTGGCTGGTCGTGGTGGCAGCGAGTCCCAGCTCCTGCAAGGCGGCTCCGGCGGCAGCTCCTGGCGGCTCGCCAATATCTTCCTGAATAGCTTATGGTTTTCTTTCCTGAAGTCCAGGATAGCAACTCTGCTGTCGTTTTTTCTTACTACATTGAAAATTTTAAACTCAACCATTTCATGATTACTGTGGCCAAGGCAGCCACCTACTATCACATCCTTCCCGAGTTCTTTTATGTTCACAAATAGCAAGTCTAGGAGAGCATCCTTTCCTAGTTGGGTCACTGAGAACCTGTGGCAAGACATTGTTTCCTACAAACTTCAGGAATTTCCAATACTTCTTGTCACAGCAGTTTTATATTCCCAGCTGATGTCTGGGAAGTTGAAGTCTCCCACAGGGACAAGGGCTACTGATTGTCTATAGAATAACACATCAGTGCTCACATCCTGGCTGGGCAATCAGTAGTAGACATGAAGTACACAATCTCCTTTGTTTTTTATCCCCCTCGTCCTTACCCAAAGGCTCTCAACTACATCATCACTAACTGTAAGGGCTGTGCAATCAAACCTCTCCCTTATGTATAGTACAACCCCTCCACCTCACTTTCCCTGCTCATCCCTCCTGAACCCTTGATCCCAGCACTCCAATCATGGGATTCATTTCACCAAGTCTCACTAATACCAATAATATCATAGCTCTGGGAGCTGACCAATGCTTCTAGTTCATCCTGTTTGTTTCTCACACCACGTGCACTGGTGTACAAGCATTTCAGATATGCCCCTGAGCCCTCCTTGCTCCCAGGAGCACTGTAAATACCTCAACTAGGATTGTCACCCTCTGGCGATGCCATGCCAAGTTGGCTTACCAACTGCAATCCTGTTGGTATCCCCATCCCCCATCGATTCTAGTTTAAAACTGTCTCAATTAACCCTGGCAGCTTACACCCAAAGACCCATTTTTCCCATCAGGGAAGAGGACCCTGTCACACGCCAACACACCTTGTCTCTCAAAGGCTCTTCTATTTCTTCCAAAGTCTTCCCCCATTACTGCAAAGATTGAGAAAAATACAACCTGTGCTCCCCAACTTTTTAACATTCTTCCCAGGGCTCTGAAGTCTCTTTTGATTCACCTCGGACTTTTTGTTGCAACATTATTTGTACCCATGTGAAAAAGCAGAAATGGATAGTAGTCTGAAGGCTAAACTAGGCTCTTCAGTCCTAGGGTGATATCCTTAATTCAGACCCCAGGGAGACAGCAAACCTCCTGAAAAGAGGGTCGAGTACTGAAAAGAGGGTCCACACAGGAAGGAATTACCAATGACCATAACTCACCATTGTTTCTTCTCAGCACTGGTCTTAATGGAGGTTTTGTTGTGAGGGGTTCGTCTCTCTGCTCTTGTCAAGACTACTTGCTCAGGTTCCTCTTCTTTCTGGTTATGTGCTTCATCTACCATACCCAGGGCCTCATACTTATTCCATTAAGGATATCTTAGAGGGTAACTTAGGCAGTTACAGCTCCGTGCTGTAACCTTTTTCCACCACTTTGTGACACCGAGTTCCTCCTGACGCAAAGCAGATCCAGGACCTGCCTCTGTAGCGGCCACAGTGAGTTGGCTTCTATTCATCATCAGTGTCAGAGTATGGCTCCAGTCACCTTCTCAGACTCTCACATACTCCTCAGCCTGCTCATCTGCTCCTGCAGCTCGGCCACCAAGCAGAAAAGTTCATCAATCTGGTCACACCTCCTGCAGTCTAGCAATCACTTTCTACCTCCAGGAACATCCCTTTGCATATCCCACAGACAGAAACCTGGGTGGTCACATGCTCAAACAGCAACTCCATCTGTGTGGCTGTATTGGTTGTACCAGGTGCTAAGAAGCTAAGAAGTACGGGACACTGCCTTTTGCTGTGTGGTCATCATGCTACCACATGGCTGCCCACTGTAACACAGTTGCCCACTGGGAAATTTTATGCTTGTACATTGCAATCAGCTGAGCTGGTTTTTTTCACATGCTTAAATGTCCTGCACTTCCAGGTGCAAGCTCTGCCTCATGCTGTCTCTTCCAGTCAGCAGATCCATGGTCAGTTGCTTGGAGAACACCCCCTGTTCAGACAAGACTCTACTTGTCTGCAGGTATCCCTCCTCGTGTATCCTCCTGCTGCTTGCTGCCACTGCTGCTGATGCTCCTCACACTGCTCCAGCAACTGTTGCAATCAGCTGGCCTTGAGATTTCAACCTACCAGATATCAGCTGGGAATACAATACAGCTGAGAGAGAGCAGTCTAGGATGTTCCTGGAGTAGGTTGGGAATTACTTCCTAACACAGCTGGGGAGGGAGCCGGCAAGAGAAGGAGCCCTGGTGGACCTGTTTGTAAAAAGAGAAGGACTTGTGGGGGATGTGATGGTTGGAGGCTGTCTTGGGCATAGTGATCACGAAATTACAGCAGTTTTGTTTCTTAGAGAAGAAAGGAGTGAGGTGATTCTATATCCTAGAATCACGATACCATGATACTATTTTCTATGATTCGTGATACCACGGCAATTCTATGATTCTATGAATTATTATTTCTATTCCTTATGTGTTTGGCATACACTACTTGGTGTTATAGAAGATAAGCCAATGCCCTTGTCTGTACAGTTATGATCAGAATGGATAAATTTGTTCAGACAGAGAGACTTGGAAGTGATACTTTGCTATTTGTGGTCATAGCCACATATAGAGAACTAGAGAGTTGCAGGAAAAAAATCATTCCCATCTTTGGCCTTGCTACTTTACAACAAAACTTCTCATTAACACAGATGCATTATTTGACAGTTCCTCTTGCATTATACAGCATGGACTCACATTCGCATGAAGAGGCACTACAACAGATGTCAGTATTTTCTGTGAAAAAATTGTAGTTAGTTTGTTATTGTTTTGTTTGATTTCATTGAGAACAAAAAGAATTTGGTAAGTTTCTTAACTAGAATTTTCAGAGACGGAAACTTTCAGTTTCAAACACAGGTAAAATGTATAAACAGACTTTTTTCTTTTCACTGGGGCTATTAACAATACTTTTCTAATCAGAAAGCTGTACATTTGATGAAGATTAAAAAAATCTATAGTTGTTAAATTAAAAAAACTGAAAATGCGGAAGTTTCCAAATATTCCTATCGATTTTCAAGCTTCTAATATATGGAATTTTAGCATCTACCACAAGGTTTGTAAAGTTTTACTGTAAAGTACAGGAGATTATGTTCCAAATGGTTTATCCTCTACCTGAAATCAGACTCAAGCCTATTCTGTGTTGGCACATATTCATGGCCTTTCTCTTGCTTATGACAAACTTGAACTGAAGCTGTAGGAAAAGTTAATGAGAAATCATAGGTTTTTCCCAAGAACAATTCAGAGCAGGAACAGAGATGATACGATCAACACTTTTTAGAAGAGGTTCTGTTATTTTTTTGAGATGGAAAGGAATTGCACCCTTTACAGAGTCATCTGTAAATCCATATGTAAAAATTGACAGTTTGAACTATCATTTCTCTCAAGATTTTCTTTCTGACAGTTGAGTTGACTTGACAATTCTGACAATTTAAAACTATTAATTATCAGTGAAGATTGCAGTTCATTTAATTCATGCTTTTTTCAGTGATGAGCTATATGGCAAGCAAGCTACTAAGTATAAGAATTCTTGTCCTCTTTTAATACATGTATAAAGTAATTATTGAAATGCATATTGCAGGAAAGCACATGACTTTGGATCCATTTAGTAAACACACATGATCAACATAAAGTTAGGTTTTCTGATGAGAATTAGCATTTGTTTGCATATTATATGACGACATATCTCAACCATACTTTTACTCAGCTGGTGGCCAATCCTTATATCAACCAATTGGGGAAACTACCACTACATAAGAAGCAACTTCTCTGATTGTCAACCTAGAGATATCCACCACTGTGAGAATTCATGTATCTTGCAGATCATCTTATGGTATCTCCTACAAGAAAGAAAGGATAATTTGGAAAAAATAAAGGAGTATTTATAGCTAGCTACCAGAGCATTTAAATATATTTAGTTTCCAGTTTAGACAAAAAAAACTCAAAACAAAACAAAACCCAGAAGAAATTAATAAAAAAGAGGGTCTGTCATATGACCCAAATAGATTCTCAGACTGAGTCACTATTGAATTTATTCAGTGTTGATTTTCTGTTTTATTTTGTTCATTTAAAAAAAATAATAATCCTGTATTTTTTTTTAAATGCAAAAATTGTTAGCTGGTCAAAGGTAAGTCTAGAGAGTACTTTCAACATGCCAGCTGGTATATTTGTTTAAACACTGCATGTACTTATCCATAGCAGATGTTCAGTCATATTCAGCAGTGCTGTAGAAAAAAATTTGTTAGTACCTTAACAAGGAAATTAATTTTATCTATGGAAACATATAGCTATGTTTTTTGTAGTTGTTTTTTTTTTTTTTTAAATAGATGATATTGGCCTTTTTTTAGTGACGGTTTTCATTGAACAACTCCTAAATTCTCCTAAATTGTTTTTTTTTAGGAGTACTCTATGAAGAGAACAGATGTGAAAGAGAGCTCTCAATTTCACAGAGGGACTGTTCAGCCTCATTGGCAGAGTTCTGAAAGTTTAGTTTTCCAGTTACATTTTATGTCACGAGAAGACACTGTAAATTGAAGTAATAAAGTCTTTAAAATTCTAATTTCTTTTTGATTTTTAAAATTTATGGAAAGAAATGGAAGATTTTCAACATCCAGCTGGATAAAGCCTTGAGCGGTCTGAGTTTACCAACTGTGAACAACAGGTTGGACTGTTTGTCCTAAGTTCCTTTTCAGTCTTTTTCACTGATTATTGGGTTCCAAATGTTTAAAAATTCATCCTTTCCTAACCTTGACAACTTTAAAAGTCTTTGAATGAATTAATTCTCAGGCAATTCCAAAATTTTAATTATTATATGTGCTCAAGCTATACGTATTTGGTACACAGAAATTTATTTTTTTTTAAAGTGTAGTTGATTCTCATTTTACTTTGACAACCTAATTTAGTCTAATTTAGTTCACTTTAGAACAATAATGTGAACATTGTGGCATTATGCTGTGAAGCTGGAATGGCTTTAGCTTCCTGTCAAGGCATTTTTTGTGACCCTTCAGCACAGTCTTATGTTTAATGAGTAAGTTAAACACATGAACTACTCTGATTCCTCACATTGTGAAAGACACCTGAAGTGGTAACTTTAACAGTTCCAGAGAAACCGTAAAATATTTATTGTTCTTTTTACCCCTTTAGGCAGTAAAAATTCTTGGTCATCATATTTGCATAAAGTTTGCTGCTTGTTCATGAGTTTTTGTTCTAACCACTTTTGCTCCAACAAGACAGGACATTTTAAAGTAGTTGTCTTTGTTAAGACATGTATTCCAGATTTAAATAGTGTGGCATGATCTTGCTGACAGTCTAGAAAAGGGAAGAAAAGACTATGGTGACCTTACGTACAAGGGGAAGCAACAAAAGGTAATGAATGGAGCCAGGACTTGGTTTTCTTATCAGTTGACAGGATCCAGGATCCAGGTTACTTCATGATTCATGGTCCTGGTTCCAAAGGGAATG
Organism: Tringa solitaria; assembly: GCA_026413425.1. Lineage (NCBI taxonomy): Eukaryota > Metazoa > Chordata > Aves > Charadriiformes > Scolopacidae > Tringa > Tringa solitaria. Next base: position 79,266,900 of record JAOXJM010000012.1, read on the forward strand.
CTTTCAGTAACTCAGCAGGTGCCTGTTCCTGAGTCCTTAGAAGTGTCAGAGAGTGAAGTCATTGTTTGAGTTACAGGGTATCAAGGTACCACCAATGTGTAAAAAGTTACCTTCATCTAGTAAATGGGTGAGAGTGGCATGATTCTGCAGCCCTCCCTATAGCCCCTAATGATTTGCAGAACATGTCCTGAATTTTGCAGTCCCTAAATGCCTCTCTGATGCAACAGCTACTGTTCTTGAGGTCAAGGTAAGCGTTTGCCTTTCTGAATGACACATTCATCCTGCTGAGCTCAGATTTCATTACAACGGTGGTCTGTGGCCTTTCACAGTTTGCATCTGTGAGTGGCATAGGCTCCCAGGTACAAAATGGAAATCTTCTTTTACAGAAAAACAGTCTTTTCTTTACTGTACTTTTCATAATGGAACATACACTTTTTCTCCAAAAAGAAACAAATAGCTACACAAAGAAGCAGAAATTTCAGGTGCTTTCTTCATTGATTTAATTTTCTTCAAAGTTTGATTTTTGTATGTAATATACACATACATCCTTCATTAACGGGCCTTATTTTGTTTAACTTTACTGCAGAACACCAGTAATTAATACAATTATTCTTTTACTACTGCAGGAAGTGATGGCTTCTGGTGAGACTCTGCAGGTAATGTTCAAGTGCACAAAAAAGTTGGTGTGTATCTAACCTTCACCTTCATATTTCAGAACCTTTCTACTTGCATTGAAGTGTGTTGTTTTACAGTATTGTTATACAAGTTTAAGGGGGGGGGCGGTAAAAATTGAAGAAATATTATGGCTTTTTTCTAATATGTATATATACAAAAATTGCTAATTATATAATAATAGCAATAAAAACCTTACAAGAACAACACAGTTAGTTCTCTTAAGGAATAAATAATGATCTGGACTTAATTAACTCTTACAGAAAATTATACCCAAATAGCAAGTAGTTTCATTACAAATAATACAGAAGTACAAGCTAATTTGACTTTTTATTTGAAGCATACAGCATATTTGACTCAAAATCATGTTAATTTCATAATAGGATGTATTTTTAATTTTCTTAAAGACAGGTGCAATTTTAGAACATGCTCATTCATTTGCTGTACATCTCACAACCAACTAAAAAACCCCTCATCCTCAAATTAAAGACTATTACATAGTAGTAGCTTTATCTGTGGATTAATTAATTCTAATTGCCAGGACTGTTGAGGACTACATACTAGTGAAATCCAGAAACAATTAAACGACCACAAAAAAGATTTACTTCTCCCATTGGCTGCTTTCCGTGCTTATTTGGCATAGGTATGAAAATAACTTACTAATATTTCACTGGGGAAGCAAGATGTGGGTAATGTTTACAAAAATCTGCTTCTCAGAGCACTTGAAACTAACTTGTCTTGCTGGAGATGTCTCTGACAACTAATTTTTATTGCTTTGGTAAATAGCACCCAAAAGCAGTCACTGATATGATTCTTTCCTTCTCTCCTAATGCCAGAAAAAAATAGAAATTCAAAGATTTCCTGCTTATATGGCTGATGGTATAATTTTCAGAAACTTTCAGAATACACATTAGTTCATAAAATTAATCAAAACAAAACCAAACAAAACACAAAGCACCCAACCACATCCCTCAGCCAAAACTCAAGAAGATGTAATTACATCCTAGAATATCCCATTTACATTTGTATCACAATGCTTTTCGCAGCAGAGCAAAAGTTAGTGTCCAGGTGTCCAACTATTTAGAACAGATCTTTTCTCCTCTCTGTGTCTACACTAAGCTGCAAAGTGGTTTCCAGTGGGGTCATTCTACACCTCGTCTGGCTAGAGGCATTTAGAAGCTCAATTCAGCCTTTCACCAAGATACTTGGTTTGCCTGTGAGAAGTCAAAGGAAAAAAAGTCTCTCTGAAATCAGGAAAATTGTTAACAGCATTGCAAGTAATCTCTTGCATCTCCTTCTTTAACTTAAAATAGTAATGAGATTTTATACTAAAAAACATTGTGGGCTTTTCCAAGTTTTTGTGGGACAGATACTGACAAGAGTGCTAACATTTTGTCTGCTGAAGAATTCAGTGTAGTTTACACTGAATACTAAAATGAACATACTTGTGATTCTTACCCATTAACTATAACTCGCATGATGGTCTTAGCCTATTTCCAGGTTTGTGTGAAGAATTTTCATTAAATAAATAAAAATACAAAGGAAAGCCAGATAGTAAATGCATTCTTAAAAGGAAATGTCACTTTTCTGTACAAGGCTAGAAAGAGGCAAAAAATATCTTTATGCTCATTTAAACATAGCCCTCATAGTTACCAACTGTCCAGTAAAGAGTAAGATTTCAAAACGAAAAAACCTCACATCCAAAATGCACCCTCCCCTCTCTCCAGATCCCTGTTAAGCATTACTGAAAGACCATGCTGGTAGTGGGACAGTTTGATCTGCATTTTTTGCTGTTTTATCACAGCATTTACTGTGTTGGTGGTCATAGTGTATTTATGTAATATATGGATATTAAGCAAGTCAGCCAACATGCAATAAATTCCCCATAATTTTTTTGTACTTCTTAGACATTGCACCAATAAAGTCTGATCAGTCTGATTAACAGCAAAGAAAATATTGC
>JAOXJM010000012.1:79271373-79283408 GCA_026413425.1 Tringa solitaria
ATAAGGACAGTGATATAATATAGTAACATTTAACTATCCATTGTTTTATGAAGATACACTCTTTTTTTCTTTAATTCTACAATCTTCCAGGATATCTGTGATCATATCAGAGAAACTAATGGCTTGCCATAGGATGTATCTTGTATTTCATTATCTATTTTTGGTGAGTACATATTCATGGATGAAGTTAATATTTTTGCAAATGCTTTTTATCCCTAGACAACAGATTGACCACCAATGAATTCAGAACAGTGATTGCCTATCAGTCAACACAAATTTTCCAATTTTATCTTTTTCTTGATTGACTTTTTCCTTACTATAAAATAGTGAGATTTTGCTGTCTGTAAAAGATCCAATTCCTGGCTATTTCCTGTACTACTGCCATGTGTACACAATGCTCTCCAGTTGTTCTACTCTATTCAGACCTAACTTGACTTAAAATTTGAGTGCAAAGTATTCAGTCTCCACAGTTTTCCAGAGTTTTTGCATATTAGCATTTGTGTTTTTCCAAAGCTTAAGAGCTCTGCTTATTAAAATTTAAAGATGAATAATCCTATGATTCATTCTGCAATCAACGCAAACAGTAGATTTGTCTTCAGATTTATCACTGAGCTTCAGAGTTCTCAGCTTGGAAAATCTTACTGGCTTAACAGAAGTCTTGTGCCTGGTCATTTTTCCAAAATAGAATAGTGGGACCATGTCAGATTTCTTCCGAAATTATATACCACTGGTGTCTTTTATGTAAAACATCTGAATTTTATATCTCTAAATGTTGTGCATAAGAACTCAGTTAACTTACCCTTTATCATTCTTTCATATATCAAGTTTACATAACAGCTCTCTGATTCGTTTATGAAACAGCAAATGTACAGATACCATCACCCAGTGAAAAAAAACCCAGTTATACCTCTGAATCACTGAATTATCACAGCATAATTTGTTTGCTTGCATGGATTTGTGACAGAACAGACTGCAAAAAAAACTCAAAAACCCCACCGCCAAAAAAAAAACCCAGAAAAAATCCACCGATTTGGAATACATAACCAAAATAAATTATCCCATCATTTCAACTATGACCTATAAATTTTTCATCTACAAAATACTTGGCATTGCATTTCTAGCATTAGCTAGAGCATTTCTAACCAAAGTTACACAAAATTCATTCAGAGCTACTGATTCAACCATCAACCTGCCAGAGAGCAACAAAAGTTAAAGTGCCTCTGTGTATTTCTAAGGATTTGGATATTTTCTAAAGGTTTCACAAGATTGTTGAACTTCTTTCCTTCTTAGTATTTATGATTGATTTAATGTCTAGAAAACAGTTTCACATTCCTTTACCAAAATATTTAAGGAATGGTTAAATAGCAAAATATGTCATATGCCATATGTATTACTTGTATCAAACACCATCTGAAAATTCTTAATGTTGTAACTCATTTTCTGAACGCGTCTTTTTCCTAATATAATTGTAGAAGCCCTTCTTGTAACCCTTCATGACCCTTTCCAGATTCAGCTCCAGGTGGGCTTTGACTTTCTAAATCTATCCCTCAGACTTTTCAAGTGACTTTATATTCCTTCTGGGTCAACAAATGCTTCTTCCAGCTTCTCTACACTTCCTTTACATATTTGAGTATTTTCAGGAGCTCCATCTGGCACATTCAGGAGCTTGTGCGATCTTTGCTCCATTTTCTCAGGATGGACTATTCTTGAGCTTGGAGGAGGTGACCCTTGAAAATCAACTGGCTCTCCTGAAGCTCAGGAGATGGTACACTGCTCTCCTGCAGGCCTAGGGCTACTCTTCTGAAGCTCAAGGCTGTGATCTTGCTTTTAGCCTTTGTTTCTCACCACCCACCCTCCCCTGTCCCAGGATTTTGAACTCCACCATCTCATAAGTGCTGCAACCAAGGCTACCCCAACCTTCTGATTTCCCACCAGAAAAGTGGGAAATCCTTTCTTGTATAAAGGTCCAGAAGAACATCTCTTATCATCTGCTCTTAAATTATCTGTGCCAGAAAGTTGCCATCAAAGTACTCACCACAACACTACCTGTGATGGTCTGCCCGCTAATCCTGAGCTCTTAAGTGGCTCATCATCCTATCCAAGGTAGAGCTCTATGCATTCCCACTGTTTTTTTTACATAAGGGTAAATCCTCATCCTCACTTTCCCAGCCTGTCCTTTCTAAAAAGAAACCTATATTCACTCAATGCAGTACTCTAGTTGTGTCACCTATCTCACAACATCTCCCTCTACTCAAAGCAACCATAGCACACAGGTTTCTTCTATTTGTTCCCCATGCTGCATGCCTCAGTGTATGATACTTCAGAAAAGAAAACAGTCAGGTACGCATCTCCAACTCCTCCTCCACATCAAAGCTCTAAGAGTCCTTGAGCTGCTACAGTACGATCTTAATGAAAATGCATTTGCAGATGTACAGATAACACCATTGATAGAGGATTACCAACAGGAAAAGTTAACATAGTTGGCCTCTTAAAGCATCTCTTCATTGCTCCCATCTCTACCCAAATGCTTCTGGAAACAGTTTTTTTCCCTAGAACAGGGCAGGATGTTATCCCTGTAGATCTCTGAATAACCATTTGATGAGAGGGTGGGTCATGTGTGTGAGGGTGCTAATGTTCAGCACTGTGAGTAGAAAATACTCTTTTTAGCTCTTAACCCTCCATAACAAAAAGAATGTAGGTTCATCATGGGAATGACTGGATTCAAGTCCATAGAGGAAAGGAGATAATTTTAGCAAAACTGATTGCAAAGAGTGAATATTTTCCTTATAAAGTTCTGAGAGGTGTTTTTTTTCCTCGAGATTTTTTCACAGTGCATAACTGTTTTCCTCAGAATTATTTGAATTCTCCAAATATCTGACTTACTGGAGGTATGGGGGTGAAGAGAAAGGGAAAAAGGAGGGGGAGGGGAAAGAGTAAAAAAGTTATTTCTAAAAATAAAATAAAAAAATAAGTATATCAAAGCCTGAGTGTGATGTGAAATTATAACAATTCAAATTAAGCTTTATTTCCTTAGTGGGTTTTTTTTGGATTTCAGATTTAATTTAAATTTGTATTTTGACAAGACTAGCTTCAGTGAATCAGTTATTTCCTCGGAATTCTTTTTTCTTTTCTGACTTAATTCTGCCTGCCTTTTTTTCCATTCTTTGTTATCCTTTCTTGCACCTAATTTCCACCTAAAAATTCTTAAATACTTGCATTTATAAAAAAATATTTATTCATTATACAAAAGAATTCATGTGGGGAATATTTCACCTCTAACACATCACCTATTACTTTTTTTCTGAGGACTTTTATCATAGCGCATATATTCCAATCACCTATATATCCTAGCTGATTTGAGCGGCTTTGTGAGAAAGCTTGTTTTATTTTGTTGGTGAAGATCATGCAGATTTAAACCAATAATTTATTATGCAGTACCAAGAGAAATAATAGACATATTAATTTCTTTTCTATCCAAGCATTATTGGAATGTCTTACTGAAGTGCAGAAGAAATTCAGACTATTATGTGCCACAGTTAAAACTTATTTATTTGGCAAAAAATCTCACACCTGATACCTTCTCTTAAAGTCAATATATTTTGGGTGTGACAAAAACGTGTTGACAAATTACTGTCACATTTTTTTATAACATATAGAATATAGAATAAATCCTATTCTTTACTTCCTGTCTTTGTAGAGTTTGATGTTCTCTGGCATGGCTAGCATAGATTTCCAGTCACTGAGGCAAAAGCAGATTAATTTTATCTGCAAAGTATCATATGAGTTTGAACACAAGAAAAGGGTATATTTTGGCAACTTCATTTGTACTAAGAACTTTTATTCTGTATATTTCTCTGGAGCTGACAGAACTATTCAGGTGTACAGTACAATACAACCTGGTTGGTGGAAAAAGATGGAAAATAAAATTTTCATTTCTTAAAATCTAACATATTTTGCACAGATATATTTCTGTCAACTTTTACCAAGCTAAAAAATAAATAAATATGCATTAAATATGTAAAATTATGTATCTAAGAGTCTTCTTTCTCCTTTAAAGAAACAGCAAGCTCTCAACTACAAGTACTCTTCCTTTCTTTATAGAGACTTGTGAAGGCTTATGGCTTATTATTGCAAATATGATGTCATAAAAACAATATTGTATTCAGTAAGGAACTACATTTCACCATACTCTCTCCAAGATCCACATATTCCTATCAACACCTATGCATTTGATAGGAATACATATCCTACAATACACTTATTAATCTTCTGAATTAACTTTACAATCACTATTCATGTACATTCCTAACCAAAATATTTTTTTTCCAACTTTGCTAAGATACACTATATGGTTTTATATTAAATCTCATCTTTGCTACAATTACCATTTCAGTTCTTAGTACTAATTCTGCCAATGAATGGACTATCTTAAAGAAATGCTACAGAGAAAGCAAACCGCAAGCTCTTAATAATCTTAAATATAAACTGGTGCTCATTGACCATCTCTCCAACTTATCTTCACTGGTGCAATACATTGCAAATGATAACTTTATTTACTTCTTCTTGAACTTAGAGAGCTTCTGACTTAAATAATGGTAATTTGTCTGATGCTGTAAAACACAGTTCTGTGCATCAATTACAGTACTGTTGTGTGGGTCATTGCTGTTCACAGCAGCGCTATTTATGAATGTACATTAAGCTTTAGTTTACTCATTAGCTTCTCATTAGTGTTTACTACTAGTTCCAAAATTTTTTATTCCCTATGTCATTGTTGCAACTTAGAATTTGTTCTGAGTTTGTCTAACAACATACTTCCGTGAATGAAGGTCATTAATTTACTTCAGCAACCTAGATAAAATATTCTATATCTACCATGGTACTCTGGTAATAATTTCTAATACTGTCTTTGGTGATATTATCTACCATTGATTTATAGGTGCCATACTGGTATCACTTTTCTCTAGACAACTAGTAACCATCTAATAGATCAGAATATTTCATAGACTTTATTGTTTTAATAGGTAACTCTAGGGTAATTTGAAAGAGATTGATCTAGAATACATGCATTTTCTTTATTCATCTGCAGAAACAGCATTAGGGGTTAGTTTGAACTATACTATTAATAAAACAATGACTTTTATATTTTTATATATGTTGTAGTTTACTAGCATGATTTCCTGAATCTCTGTTACCCTACAACTGTCCAGAGAAGTATGTTATATGGTTACTTACATGTAGATCTTTGGCCATTAAGCACAACAAACTATTTTCTACAGGACATCTGCAGTAATTTATAGAGCTATAGACTTCCCCCCACACCCCTCTTTGACTGAAATAAATACCAGGAGGAGTTTATTTTAGATGTTTAGCATTCTCTTCATTTCTTTGGTAACTAAATCTGTATTTAGATGACTAATGTGGCTAGTATTTTACATCTGATCTTGATGAAATTCCTTGAGGCAAGTATTTTTTACTTGCTCAATGCCATGCACCTCACTGTAACCTTGTATCACTTATGAGGAGCATATGCACAGCAAAGAGCTCAGTTTAAAAAAGAGCTGCAACAGAGCATGGGCTGGAAAGCACAGTTTTAAAATTCAGAAGCAAGTCTCAGAGGTGGTAGTTGGAGCTATTCCTCACTACCTGAAAAAAGTAAAGGTAGAAATTATTTATTAAAAATACTAGGAAATTAAAGCCACCATCATTTTAGACAGTACTTCTAATAATAGTTGACCTCACTAAAATGTTTCCTGTGGGAAAATGTCCATGCTGTTTATTTTAGAAACAAATTTGCCAGTGATTCAGGCAGTCAGGGGGACAGTCGAGCTTGGCTTTCTCTGTTCTCATTAACTCTCCATCTATGTGATATCCACAGTCATTGTGCCGTGCAGAGATGGGGCTCAAACTTGTCTTCCCTCAATTATATGGCATTTTAAAGGCTTTTAAAAAGGATGCCAACAGTTTCATACTTGAGGAAACAAAGAACTGAGAGTGGCAGTTGACCTGTATGTCCTCACCTGGATTTTTGACACTAATTTAGAGAATGTTTTTTAGCTTTCCTCAGAAAAACAGCCATCTATGATAAAACTGATGACAAGGCATTTCAGGCAGAGTTGATGAAATATGGTCTCACTGTAAGATAACTGCAGCATAAATTTTCCAGAAATTTTACTGTTTTAAAAGAATCATGTACTAACAGAGAAAAAAAGAAATCTACTCTCTCTGAATACATTCCTCCTCACTAAAGTACAACAAATTCCACTTTCTTCCTTAATGTTCAGAATAAATTAAACCTTATTTCTAATTTGAAGCACACAAGAGTAAATCTGATCCACTACTGAAGTCAGTACCACTGACTTCACTTGAAGTACTCTAAATTTCATGTCATAAATTATGCCAGCTTCTCACTCTCTGACAATAAAATGGGTCATTTAAAATTAGTTAGAAAACTATTGCCTCATTGAAATGATATTTTAAAAAGCAGAGTAAATAAAATACATGCTTAAAGTGCTCTGGCCTTGTTCAGACGGAGGACTGACCTCCAATCCTTGTATATGAAAATCAAGATTTTGACAATCATATTTCAGTAGAACAGGTGGAGGTAGGTTTACTATGGCTGAAAATCTTCAGAGGACACAATACGCATTCTGTATTTGCAAAAGGTGAAGACATTTAATACAAAATTCATACTTATAATGACATACGTCCATGTCTCTCTTGTACTGGGTAGCCCGGAACTGGACACTGTAGTCCAGGTGTGGCTTCACCAATGGAAAGGGGGAGGATCAGTTCCCTCAACCTGCTGTCAACAGCCTTCCTAATCCATCCCAGGATAAAATTAATTGTAAAATATCAGATCAAATAAAAATTTCCCTCGATGCTTTTACATAAATTCATATAAAAACATTGTCATAAATAATCACATTTATTTCCTACTTGAAAAAAAAAATAATTGCAGAAATCTTTCCAGATTAAACCTGTTCACCTTCTTTAGGGACAGTAGACCAGAAGATAATTCAGTGTTAATACAGACAACAATTTTATGATAAAGAAATATCACAGAGTTGTATTTTATATATTCTCTTTTGTGAAAGTTTGTTACATGATATTCAGATTTACATGCACACTTAGCAGTCAGACCTGCCGAATACATCTTGCTGTTGTTTTAACATGGGATAATAGAAATTATCTCCTAAGAATAAAGTACGGATTTACTTTACCCTTTTTCAATGTCCTGGTTTGGGGTGGAGTGGAGCCACCTTTCTCTTCAGTGAGAGAGGTTCCTGCTGTCACTTGTTGCTGTGGCAACCGGCCTCAGCTGACTCCATTGTTTACCCTGTGGAGGGGTGGCACCTGCGGGGAGGGCACGTGGACAGGACAGGTGACGCAAACTGACCAATAGGGCGTTCCATCCCATCTGCCCCGCTGGGTCTAAAAGCTGAGGGACGGAAGGAGTTAGCTTGTCTCTAAGGGCTTTTCTTCTTCAGTGTTTTTGTCATTGCTTCTCCTCCATGACAGACGTCTGAGGAGGACTCTGTCGGTTGTCTATCTGTCAGTGTGTTCTGGAATCCAGTTCCCATTTTCCCCAAGCACAGTCTGAAACTTCCCCAGTGACTGCCCGTGACATCTCCCTGGGAGCTTGGTACTGTTTTGTATGTATTTATATATATTGCATCTATTTCATTATTTTCTTTTAAAAAAAAAATTATTAGTATTTCATTAAAGTACTTTACTCACAAATCTCTTTATCCCTCCTCTTTCTCTACTTGGAGCGAGAGGTGGAAGAGAGCACCTGTTGTCTTCCATTGTCCATCCTGGCCTAAACCACAACATCCACTTCAGAGATCAGAGTTTAGGAAATTCTTCCTCCTCTGTGATGGAAGAAGGGGGCTGGAAAAACATGCAGTCAAAATGCATGTAAACAAATATTAGCAAAATCCATGATATTTATAATAAACTACATAACAAAATATGACTGGCTAAAAGTAATATCTTTTTTGTTTTATTCCTTCACTGTTGCATTCTCTATGTTTTTTGTCAGCTTAGTAATAACTAAGAAAAATACATGGTCCTTTAAGTTACCTTTAACTTAACACGCACCCCCTCCTCTCAAGACACAAATTCAGGATAATGCTGGCATTGGTAACAGAATAATTAAAGATGAAGGTGGCTTGGGAATAGTTCAAGCATATCAACTCTATGAGAGAGAAAATCAGATTCAGTAAGGCTGGCCAGGGTGAGATAAGGTCCTTAGTGCCAATGTTGGTGCACAAAACCCCACAAACAAATACGAAAAACAAATTGTGTAAACACAGAAAACCCCCAAACACCATTGCAAAGTTAAAAAAACAAAACAAAACAAAAATAATCAAAAAACTCCCTAAAGGTGCTGATAATTAATAAAAAAAAGGCAGTAAGTAACATTGCTGTAATAGGATTAAGAATCTGATCAAACTTTACTGATGTTGCTTTTCAGAGGTGGCCCATTGGATTCTCTAAAGCTTCCTACCTTGTCCCCAAATAAAAGTATATAGCACATAGAAGTTAGCGCTCAAAGAACAGAAAATACAGGGTACATCTGGCAGTTACCACAGAGTGGTTTTGCCCTGACATACATAATATATATTTATTCACATGAATTTTATTTTTTCTTACCTGTTACTTCCTTTCAACAAGACCTGAAAAGAACATTTCATCTGAAAATCAGAAGCAAGTCCTATTATATAAATCCACAATGATGTCTTATAAGCCTGTTATTTTATCACATTATAATGAAGTTATCTTATATTTCGAAGTGGAGGAGAGAATCAGAAGAGTAAAAGTGAGAAAAAAATTGTGGGTTGAGATAAAGACAGTGTAATAGGTACAGCAAAAGCCATGCACTCAAGTAATGCAAAACAAGGAATTCATTCATTACTTCCCATCAGCAGGCAGGTGTTTAGCCATCTCCAGGAAAGTAGGGCTCCATCAAGCCTAATGGTTACTTGGTAAGACAAACACCTTAAGTCCGAATGTCCCCCCCTCTTCCTTCTTCTTCCTCCCAGCTTTGTATACTGAGAATGATGTCATATGGCATGGCATATTCCCTTAGTCAGTTGGGGTCGACTGTCCTGGCTGTGTCTCCTCCCAGCTTTTTGTGCACTTCTGGCCTATTCGCTGGGGCAGCATGAGGAGCAGAAAAGTCCTTGACCTCTTAGCAACAACCAGAAACATTAGTGTGCTACCAATATTCTCATCCCAAATCCAAAACACAGTACTACATCAGATGCCAGCAAGAAAGTCAACCGTGTCCTAGCCAAAACCATGACTGTTCTTTCTGCTATTAACAAGGAAAACTATTACTTTATTTTCATCTGACCATCCTTATTCCATTTATTGCTCTTCTACAAGCTTTACATCGTTGTCTAAAGTACCTAGTATTCCACAACACTCCAGATTACAATATATATTTTAAAGCAATTTTTTCTTTCTGAAAACCGGGCTAGAAATTGTTGCTTGGGTTTTTTTTTTATTTTCTTGTGGGTTTTTTGGTTGTTTTGTCTCCCGCCCTCTCCCCCCCCCCCCCCCAGTTTATGTTTTCCCCTTGTTAAATGCACAGAGTGAGAGTTATCAAGGAAATACTAACATTCTGACACAAGGACGTTGGTATTGTCTGTATCTTAAGGTGTGTTGGCATATTGCAGGAAGCCTAGAGAAAAGGCATGTTTCTCTATGTCTAGGTCTACCAGATAATAGGTTGCATAATGTGGAACAACCCAGATACTGGTCAACTTTTCTGTCCTACAATGTATTATCCCTTTTCTGTAAAAGAGAATAAAACTGAAGACTTCCAAAGCTGACACCCAAGGGGCCAGCATTTTAACTCTCCTAACAGGAAAAATATATCATTACAGTTTTCTATCTGGAAAATGAAAAAGGCATTTCTTGTAACAATATAATTCCAACAGATTATTCCTAATTCTCCCTCAGGTGCTGTAGCTATACCTCTGCTACCAGAGACTTTTGTGATAAAAGGTGATTAAATAACAGAACAGTTAATTTCTAACATGTGAAACTTACCTGTAACTGGGAAATCCTCAAATGACCTGTAAAATTGTCAGCAATGGACTCCCTAATCCTTTTTGACAAACTCAAGGATTTGACCCATAAACTGTAAGAAGTCTAGCAAATGACATCTTACTTCTAAGATAATTGGTGCTATTTTAAAAATATGACTAAGGTTAGGTATCACCTGATGGTCTTATCTGCCTGCTTTACCTCTCCAGTTAAGTTTCGTAGAATGTGAAAAATCACCTGTAGAAGTAAAATATGGTGTAATACACAGAAAGGAATTTTCTTCCTGATTACATCAGTTAGCGAGTGCCTTGTATCCTGTAGCCTTTTCATACATTTGCAATAATTAATTAAACCTGTCTGCCCTACCTTTGGTTGATCTTGCTGTTAAACTATAACCCTACTCTTTGAATATAAACTGCACTATAACTGCACTGTTTGAATATAGTATTTTGCTTATTTGACTTCTGAAATTCTGTGTATAATGAATTATAAGCACAACCACAACATTCCATGTTGCTAAAAGGAGAAGGAAGTAGTCTAATATTAAAACTCATAAAGAGGAAAATATTGCTCTTTTCTGTTAAATTCTGCTTTTTAGAGGGTCAGATTTTTGGAAGACAGTTCATGTAGTGTTTCCAGCTCCAAATATGAATGAAAATGTAGATATCTGATTTCAGTTACATCTCTTGATATGTTAACTTACATTTTGTGTATAACTAGTTCTCCTAGGAGACCTGTCCTTAGCAGGAGAGGCTGGCCTCACACTTGTGGAGATGTGATACCAGGTTTGAGAGACACCTTGTCCATTAACACCTTGCAGAGATGCATTTTGTATAACCGCAGGGGGAGAAAAAATGACATATTTTGAGATCTCGTTTGTTCCTGCACTTAAAGCCATTTCCAAATGGAATGTAAAAGCCAGGGCATATGGCACAAATGTAATTCTGGACAGAGACTGCATATGAATTACAACTCAGAGTCAACACCACCATCTGTCCAAAAAGTCCTTTCTGATCTCCTTGCTTCAAATGCAACAGAATTAGAGAAAGCATGCAACACCATGAGAGAAACAGAACAAAGCAGCTGGCTCTTCATTGTAATAAAAAAATGAAGCTTAAAAGAGGTGCTTGATAATAAGTCTTCAGATCTAAACTTAAATTGTTCCTTGGTAGTCTTATCACCTAGTCATTGACTGAATCCCCAATCCTCATCCTAGCTTAATACTCTGTAAGACTGTCAAAGCTTTTGCTGTGATAAGAAATTTTGGCTCAGCTTTCCCAAGAAAAAAAAAAAAGAAAAAAGAAACCCTAGAATACCTGTGAACTAATTAAAACTTGTTCAGCTGTTAGCTTTGCTTTAGAACATCTTTTTCCACAAATAACCACAATGCAGTCAACTAGCTGCTGATGCATTGAAGTATAATTCTTTATCAAGAAAGGTCAATTGTGATTTGTTGAGTGTAACAATGTATTTTGATAAATATTAAATTATTTCAGTCTAGGAGGAGTGAACTAGGTTGAATAAAATAAGGTCCATATTCTCCTGCTACAAACATTTATATTAACTCCAACCAAAGGACATTACCGAATTGCAGAATGATACGGGGTTGGAAAGGACCTCTGGACATCATCTAGTCCAAGTTCCCTGCCAAAGCAGGTCCACCCAGAGCAGGTTACACAGGAACGTGTCCAGGAAGGTTTTGAATGTCTCCAGAGACAGAGACTCCACCACCTCTCTGGGCAACCTGTTCCAGTGCTCTGACACCCTCAAAGAAGAAGTTCCTCCTCAAGTTTAGATGGAACTTCTTATGTTCAAGTCTGTGCCCATTTCCTCTTTTCCTGTCATTGAGCACCACTGAAAAAAGACTGGTGCCTTCCTCTTGACACCCACCCTTTAAGTATTTATAGGCGTTGATCAGATCCCACCTCAGCCTTCTCTTCTCCAGACTAAAATGACCCAAGTCCCTCAGCCTCTCCTTG
>JAOXJM010000012.1:79288779-79300903 GCA_026413425.1 Tringa solitaria
AAACAAAAAACACACACAAAACACCACCCAACACTAATCCATATCCCCGAGCACGCCACCACTAAAAAATTAATATCTCCATATTTCATGTGTTTGGTTTTGGGTTTTTCTCCCATCAGCAATCATGCCCTTGCTTTGCTGGAGGCATAGTCTTGTCAAGATACAAGAAAGCACCAAACCGAGAACGGCATAAATTTTTTAAGCATCCTCAGCAGCACTGTTCTTTGGGCCTCTTGTGCACAGGACAGAATATTTTGTTTTTTCCCATAGCAAGTGAAAATACCTACATAGGAATTCTGAAAGCTTTTTTGATATATAAGTTGAAATGAAATGCAATAAATGCTATTTCTAATTAGCTAAAAACATTCAAAGACTGTACAGTCCAACTAAGAGTGTTATTGGAACCCTGTGAAGTAAAACAGAAACACCAACAGCAAATGTTTGTGGCTTAGTACTTGAGTATCCTTCTCAAGATTGCTGCAGTCAGTGGCAAAGTTGAACCAATAGTCTTGGATACTCCAGACTGTAATTGCTTTCAATTGGTTGTGTCAATGACTGAATGAGTTCTGACAAAATGGTCATAATGACTTCCCATTTCCACTACTTTATCAAAGAAATCACTAGCTATGGGTCCAGATTTAATAAGATTTAAAGCACTGCGATTCTTGATTAAAGGGAATTACATTTTTTACTTTTATTTTTTTAAATTGATTTGGCAGCATAAAATATTAGGTTTCTATGCAGGATCAAAAATTAAATGTTAGACCTTGGTTTGGGTGTTGCAGTACCAAGTAAAGCTGCACATACACACCCTCAAAATTCTGATTGTTAAACCTTAAAACCTGCTTTACACACAATAATAAAATGGAATTTATTGAACTGTATAATCTGAATGATTGCCACTATTTGAATATATAATTAATTAGTACAAATACCACAGTTTGGGTCTTAAGGCATTGTAAAGTTCTAAGACAATTAATCTTCTGAGAGACTTTTTATGTGTAAATCATTGAGAGGTAATTTTGCGCTCATTCTAATCAACACCTAAATCAGGTCTAATATGTAACAAACAGAAGTTTCTACTCTACTCAGAGGTTTTTTTTTTCCCCCCGATTTACTCTGCATCTGTTCAGATACTTTTTATTGATTCTTGCATTGTTATTCTGAGAATTTCATAAATGGCAGTAGATCTAGTGTAACAATTGTGCTACAATATTTTATTGCAGGTACAATGATATATTAATTCATATTATATTGTTTTTCCTCTAGTTTCTAATAATATTTTTCATTTCATTTATTTTTCATTTATTTCTAGTACATGTGAGTGCAATAGAGAAATATTATTTCCAGTGCAGTGTTGGATTGACCACTCCAGAAAAAAACAATTTCATAAATAGACACATCTCTCACTAAAATATTTCAGCTATTCCAACTAGTTTCGATAGTTCAACTATAGGTATGAGAATAGCCATTTCTTTCTTAACCTCCAGGCTCCTTGAAATCTCTTGTTCCAGACCATACTTTTGTCCACAGCTCATTCCAGGCAACTATAAAAATTTCTGGCATTGAGTGAGTATTCGTAAGTGCTTGACCTCCATTAATTATTGACACAATGTGATTTTTTCCCTGGATTTTTCTGAAGCTTGGGATTTCTGTTTTTGTCAAAATACCGGTATACTTTGGAAAAATAATTCTGCAATTACTGAAAAAAAAGCCACCACTGCTATATCCACAGGCATCCTCACTGCCAGTTATGTGTATTTGTATTTTAACTCAAGAGTATCTCCCCTAGCAGGCATGCCCTAAGAAGAAAAAAAAGATTCTAAGAAACTCTACTTTGATGTACTCTTTGTCACAAGATCATTTTGTCTTCCTCTGAGAAAACTTTGTAAACTCTGCACTTAACCTATTTATTACTATTCCTATTCATCTTCCTACTTATTCATATTTATTCATTGAACTAAATCATTGCAGCATCCTATTTACAGCATCTAACCTTTTATAATGTTAATAGCAAAACTATAATTTCCCCCTGTTATTTGTTAAATAGACTTCTTTGCCCCAGGGATAAAGAAAGATTCATTTACCAGGATAATGCATAGGAAAACTACGTAAATTAAAAATTATTTATACAATGTTTTAAAAGACTTTAGACATGTAGAAATCCCATAGCAAGGCAAAGACAACTGACTACTGCTAAAAACCAAATAAAAGCCAGAGATCATTGATTTTTTTTCTAGATTTTAATCATGTAATTTTGAAATATTTACTATAATTATACAGAATAAATGAAATGAAGGTATTCCAAGACAGATAGGGGCAGGTCATCCAAGATAATTTGTAAACTAAAATTATCTGTAGAAAATAGAATTTTTTATAATATTATGATAATAGAAAAAAGGGTATAAAATGCAAAACTGTTGAGGACACATTAGTCACCCTGGAATAAAGATGTGCCCATTCCTTGAACACGTGGAGGATCATTGTTCTTACACCTACAGCCTTCCTTTCTTATTGTGTCATTTTTCCCTTGGGCCCAAGGTTCACCTCTTACAGTACCAGTACGGTGTAATACTTGATTCTTTGATGAACTGCTCAACTTTGTACAGAAGTAAACTGCTTACATCTTTTGTCTTATTGGATCATCAGTTGGTCTCTGTGTTTCTCTGGGCACTTCACATTATCACAACACAATTTACCCTACCTTCTAAATATTTTAATTTTTTATTAATAAGATGTCCAGTAAAGTGTAAGTTACTGTAGTTTCAATGTTATGCCACCATCACACTTTCACTCCCACATCCGTTTTTTTTTTATTAAAACAACTAGAAAAAAAATGACCAAACTATGTTGCAGGTAGACAGAAATCAGATTTTCTCCTGCAGTCAAGACATGTTCTGTGCTACTGAGAATGTCCCATGAAGATATATGACTTCATGCCACCTATCACTCTCCCTGTTACTCTTAAAATGCTTCTTCTATATGTCAGTGGTAGAGCTAGATTGTCATTTCACACTTACTGTGTATCCATATTTTCTATTTGTCCACTTAAACCCTAAGACAAAGAGAATATTTTTTTTTATTCTAAAGCATGACAGTGTGCTCTTATTGATAAGAATTTGGATAAGAATCTCTTAGATTAATTCAGCTAATTGACAATTATATTGCTAATTAGTTAACCGTATTGAGACCATGAAAAATAATAAAAAAATAAGAATTCACAATACAGAACTAAGCAAAGGAAAGTACATTAAATAAAATAATTTGAAACAGGAAATATGGTGTAATTTACACTAATGTTAAATTCCGTGTAGTCTGTGAAGGGGTATACTTTACAATGTGTCATATAGAATTGGAAGTAAGAATTAACCAGAAGACAAAAATGAATGGAAATTTCAACTACTACAATTTTATGATCAAAAATTAATTTATGAATTGAAATGTTCCATTCTAAGATCGCGCTTTTAACAAATGTTTCTTTCAGTTTCTTTCTCATAACTTCATTTCACTCTAATTCATAAGCAGATCTGAACATCTAATTTTAAAATGTCTAGAAAGACAAAGTGTATTTCCTTATTTCATTTTATCAAAGTCAATATCGTCATCATTAATTAGAGTCTCATTTTCCTCTGAGCTGGGTTTATTGGAAACTTTATTTCCCATTCTGCAAACAAGGTTGCACATTGACTTATCTGTATGATAAATCATGAAAGTCCAATAATTGAAACCATCATAAGCTATATCCAAGAACCAGGTTTAAGAAAGATGGCAGCAGTTGCAAGACTATAATTCCTATAAAATATTATGCCATTATGGAAAAAAATTGTTTTCAGCAAAATAAAAAAAAAAACCCAAATCTAAAACTCTGATTATGATATTTTGACCAAAATATTTTTATGTTTTAAAATATCTTTCTGGCATTTGCAAAAGATACTCATATTTTTTAAATCGTTGTCCTAAGCTAGGATGAAAAGAAATATTGCAATGTAAAAACTCATGTAAGGATACTGGATATTACATTTTTATTTTCATTCAGCTCTCATAAGAAATATTCACATAAAAGCATGGATTATCCAGATATCAAACCACTCTGAAGAAATAAATGTTTGGAGTTTTGCATATGCATCTCATGCATCTCATGTCTGTGCATAAATATCAGGCTAGTAGCTGCGAAAGACTCAAGTCTACTATTAGCTAAAATAGTGAAAACTTCTTTTCTGTGTCTCAGACTTGTCTGTAAGTTGACAATATTGAAGGTTTTGCTTTTATGCCGATATAAATGCTGAATATAGGCTACTTTCCAGCCAGAAGATTCAACACAGACACAGAGAGGTAGCAAAATCATCTAGAGAACAAAAATATATTGTTATACTTAAGGACCTTAGCATCAGAAGATAAACAGTAAGTTTTCTTCAACCTTGTTTCTAGTAAATTTAGACATCGAGTGAAAAGCTAACTGGTTAAAAAGCTTGGGGGTAGATGCAGAGTTCATTCTGCTTACTTTTTAAGCAAAAAAGTGATACTTTCATGTTAGCTGCCCTCTTGCAGACAACTAATCTATTCTTAACATCTGTGCTTTCCTGGATCTGTAGCATGGCTTAACCCCCAACTTTTTTTAGCCGAGCTTCTATATAAAATGAGAAGGAACTTTAAAAGAAAAAAAAAAACAATAATTCTGACTACAATACAGTAAAATGGGCAGGTAGGCAACTGAAGAAGAGGATTAACTGATTGACTGACATATATTACTATAAGATAAAACTCCCATATGCTTGTAATATGGTGGGTCGTTTCATACAGAAAACCTGATTATAATTCTGATTTTACTACATGGAAATGACTAGGAATTGAAAGGAGGTCTTTTTAGTTTACTAGCTCTACTCAGAGTCAACAGATACTCTCACACATTCAGACCTGAATCTTTTTCCTCTTAGTTGGTTCTTGCAAGTAGCTGATCCATTTCTCTGTATTACTGACTGAAGAATATGATATGATGAGCTGTTTACAATGGTAAACTGTATTATTACCTGAACAGTGCTTGCGCAAAACACACTAATAAGGCTTCTGGAGTGTTTAGAAAATCTCAGTGCTTACTATTTTTATTTTATTTGTAACTTTTGTTTGTTTATTATTGCTTTACTTATTATTCAAATATTTTTGTCAGACCCTTTTCTGGGCATAATTCAGCCAGTGCATTGTTCACAAACAATTCCTTTTCACAACATGAGTGCTTTCATTCAAAGTTAGTGGAGTAGTCTTGTAGATTTCTGCTGTGTGGTTTGGTGGCTGATTTTTCCAAAAAGGTGAAAAAGAGTTAAGTGACTTCAGACAGCTTAGGAAACATCCTTTGTGCAAAATCTTTTTAGAAACAAAACCCCCAAACTAAGCCCCAAGCCTCTAGGCATTGTTATATGGTGCACTGAAAAATAGAAGTAGTTTATGTTTTCTGAATAAAGGTATGGATTTTATTCAAACAATGATTTAAAAAAAAAATCAGTCCAGCCTTCACAGAATCTTACTAAGAAGTGGCAAATAAAGAGACTGCTAAGTTTAAATGCATACAGTTTAAGATGGAAATCATAAGCTTTCTTCTGTTTGCTTTTGAGGTATTTATCTCAGAGATGAATTGTTTGTAATCACTTCATATGAGATATATACAGCGTGAAACTTAATTAGTAATTTAAATGTACACCAAATTGGAACATTTTGAATCCCAATTAAAATTAATGGCTGCAATTAATTCAGACTTATTAGTCACCAGCTTGTACCTAATTCCAGCTGCTGACATCTTCAAGTAAATGAGACAGTGTTTGGTGAATCCATGTCATAAACAACACCATCAAAGAATGCTGTCAGCTGTTTATTTGTCAGAAAGATGTTAAAACCTTTCCGTCTGCCTTACAGTTGTCTTTATGAGGGATCTACGAATCACAGAAGCTCTCAGATCACCATGTAATGTGAAAAAGGTTCCATTCGTCTTGAGATAAGCACAGGGCTGCTTGAATCATGTTGATTAAATTAATCTTTGTTATTAACATGTGAAGAAATAAAAATTGAGTTGTTTGTACATGTTTGTCAAGAGGAATAATGATTCATTTGTATAAATGTTACAGCCATGTTTTTGAGAGCACAGGATCTTACAATACGTAATTTAAGAGACATCCTTCTTTTGTTCTTATTCCAAGAGGCAATTGAGCTTTTGCTTTTGCACATATTTTTAAGCTGTGCATTCTAACCCAAAACTAACCCAAATTCAGACAAATGTGAAATTCTTATTTGTCTGGGGAAACATTTCAATTCTTGTTTGTCTGGGGAAACAGAAACATCTGTTAAGTCACAGCTTTACTTTCGTATGTGATTATTTCACTACATTCCTTTTAAAACTGATGAAACCCAAAGCACAGAGACAATTTCTCCTGAAGTCAAAGAGAGCCTTACACAAAACCTTTAGTATAGGTGCCCCACATCCAGTGTTCTAGTCAACAGTCAAGTTCAAGTCTTCTTTCCAAAAATGACCAAAAATCTATGTTGAAGATCACTTCACTTGGTAGTAAGATATATTTAAGTTGTGCTACACAACATGCTAATATCTTGTAAACATGGCAAGCTAAAGTTGTATCTTGCCACCATGAATTATGATTTCGCAATAGGTAAACGCTAATAAAAAGTTCCCATGTTAAAAATAACCCTCTTCCCTGGGCCAGAGACTAAAATATCTCCCCTTAGCTTACAAAATGACCTATGCAAAACAAATGACTCCAGGCTAAAATGACATAGTGAAATGATAATCTACAAAACTTCAGTAGACAAGTAGTAGTTAGTAGATACATTCAGTGTGTACCAGGATAGGTGTGATTAATGTCTGTTAAGCATGTGACTACAAAATAGTACATTATCTTTGTCTTGGTGTTTTTGGATGAGCCTGAAACTGTGCTTGCCATTAGATAAGCCTTGTTTTTCTTTTCAACTGGCTTCATAAAAACCAGCAAAATCTGGTTTGGTATTTGGCATTGGTATTTGGCATTTAGTGTAATTTTCTCTTCATTTCCCTGGAATATCAATAGATTAAAAGTATCTTTTTGCACAGAAGATAGCTAGGCTTATTCATTTTATTTTATTAAATGCAGTCTCCCAGAAAATTACTGCTTTTCTATTGTATTTTCATTATGTGTCACAACAAAAATGACAAACTACTTCTCTGGGAATAGAGTGTGCTCAGGAATGAGCACAGTTAGACCATACAGTACAAGAAACTGAATCAGGGAAGAGTGTCTTTTAGTCCTGCAATCTATTAAAACTTCTTTTTTCTGTGAGAGTTTCCGAAATGCTTTGTGGCTCCTTGCTGTTAAGTTTACTTGCCTGCTGCTTCACAGAAACTCAGAGCCACAAAATACCTGTGCTCTTCCTTAATACATGCACAATCCCACCCTCACTGCTGCTTGATGCTTGCATACTTTTGGAGCCTATGGATGCTTTCTAACTAGTGATAAGGCCAGCAGTTGTTATAGTAAGAGCTATTATCTCTACTTATCCACTTTATATTGCCAAAAACTCTGTGAGATACAAATTCATTTAGCAGATCACATTGTGTTTCTGTATTGGATGCCTTTTCCCAGTTCCACAGTGTGAAGAGATCAAAAGTAGTTTTACTTACCTTGAACTTGCAGATTAGCAAGGGAAATTTCCAAGTTTTGTGAGCCAGCTCAATGGCTCTCTTTAGATCGCTGTCTCTAGCACTTAGGTCAGAGTTTTCCCAAGGCACTTTTGTTGTTCTAAACTATTCACAATGTACTAGGTGAATGATTGCATATGATGGCTACAGTATGCCACTATATGACTCATAGTACTGGGATTCCTGTCAATTGTTTGACAATTTATTGATTTATTTTGAAATTCTGCCCTAATACTTTCTTAATGTTTGGTTTTGTTTTGGTTTTTTTATTTTTTTTAAATCAGTGGATATTAGAAAGCTCTTCCTGAATATGTCCCTTATCAATATACAGATATTTTGAGTCTTTTTCCTGTCATATGACTTTTACATCATCGCTTTCAAGATAGTAATCTTCAAGCTGAGAAGTGTTTCCAGAATTTCAATATTAAAAGAAGTAAACATTTTCACCATTCCAGCATTGGTATTAGGAAAAATGAAAACTACATTTCCTTTATTATTCTGAATCCTGAAGATTCTGCAGATATAGAGGCTAATTTGTTTTATAACATAATATGATTTATTGTTTGCAGAAATCTAAAGCAAATTTTAGTCTTCCAGATGGTTCATCTCCTATGGGCTGAGAAGGTTATTCCTTCTCAGAGAGGTTGTTATGGACAGACAGAGTAAGCATTTGCCTAAGGCATTGAATTGCAGAGACCTCAAAAAGGTTACTGCTCCGCTGCCATCAATTCCAATGCCAAAAACTGAAAAAGCAGGTACCGAAACACCATAACACCATAAAAAGTAGTGTCTCCCAGCAAAGCTGATCCTTCTGAGTAGTCTTCCTCTCTCTCTGCCTTCTCCTTCCCTTCTTCTGGCAGGAATATTCTAATAATAGTTGGACAGTGAAACTGGATTTGTCTGTACAGCCAGGAAGCTCTGAATCAACTCTGGTACTCCACGCTCCCATCCTCATGCATCACAAATAAACTGTAGGGAAGGCTGTTGATGAATTAACTCAAAAATCATAAACGAACAATTGGAGATAAATACAACACTACAATACAGGAGAACACAGTTTAATACTTTTAAACCAAGGTGAGACTGCATGATTTGAGAATTATGTTTTACCAAAATAAGGTGAAATATATAGTTGCCACAAAAGCAGTTGGTTGTTCCTAGGAAGTAGAACAAAATATTTTCAACCAAACTCATTTAGAATTGCCTTCAGTACAAAAAAGAACTGTATGTTTGCAAGTTTTTTTTTGTTTGATTGGTTGCTTTTTTTGTTTTGTTTTGTTTTGTTTTTTTTCCTGGAAGTTCCTCTAAAACATGATCCCAGTTTGTATAAAAGGACAGAGGAAGTTTCTGTCACATGCAGCTTCCTCAGCTGCTACATGACATTAGCCACTTCAGTAAAACTTCCTAGCCTTCACTAAGAATGCCAGATAGGTATTCTTTCAGATTGTACAGAAAAGACAATATGTTGAAACAATCCTGGGAAATATAATGAGAAGTTTAGAAGGCAAGGAGATTTCTCAGTAAGAGGTCAGTTGCCTTGCCTCTTTTGAAGAAGTAACATATGAGTCACTTCCGTGTCAGGCCTACATCGAAGGCTTAATTATAGCTATTTATAAAAGTACTTGTATCTTTCTTCAAAACATTCACTGTGCTCTTTTTGAGCACCACTTTCCCTGCTTTGAGCCTAACTGTAGTAGTGTGCTTTGAAAGGTTAAAGCAATTTAATGGGAAACATATTTTCACAAAAAAAAAAAGTCATTGTAACTTAGCTTATTTAAAATAAGCATTATAGGTTTATTTGATATTTCTTGATATGTCCTATACCTGTTATTTCCCTTTCATTGGCATAAATCAGCAAAAACAGGCTTAGAAACTAATATTTTCCATCAGAAAATTATCTGAGTGGATGAAAGGAATACAGAAAGCATGTACATATGTGCCTTTTAAGTGAGCTTCTGATCCAGCACTCCATGAAATCTCAGGATTATTCCAACTGCTCTAATTGAAGATTTGGTCAGATTTGGAGACAATCTGAAGGATTGTAAGGAGTATAAGTTAAAATGTTGACTGCTCGTCTAAAATCTAAAGCAAAGACTGTAATGGACAAAAAATATGCAATTACAGACCTATCTAGTTATCTAAATTCTATTATTAGGAGAGAATAAACATGTGACAAAAACCTGATAGAAGCTTGGCATCAGTTAGAGTGAAAATACAAAAAAAATCATTTAGGCCTTTGTCCCAGTCATCCTTTTGGAAGCATGAAATATTCCTGTTCTCACAGTAGTCAATAGCAACTGAAGATGTCTCATGCATTTCAAGATCTGTACAGCCCCACTGCAAATCGTGGCTTTTCAAAGACAAATGTAAAATGAGATGCAGCTTTGAAAACACAGAAAGCTGAAAGGGTGAGAGGAGGGAATCATATGAAGAACAAATCACCAACATGATAGAAAGACCTGCCTGATAGACAGCCTCGGAAATGCAAAAGACTTGCGCATGTGACAATGAACTGTGAGTTTTCAATGTGAGATGACAGCAAAGGAAAGCCAATGCTTTCCAGTTTAGGGCTGAGTA
Organism: Tringa solitaria; assembly: GCA_026413425.1. Classification (NCBI taxonomy): domain Eukaryota; kingdom Metazoa; phylum Chordata; class Aves; order Charadriiformes; family Scolopacidae; genus Tringa; species Tringa solitaria. The sequence continues at coordinate 79,299,029 of JAOXJM010000012.1, forward strand.
TACGGAGATATCCCATGACAAAACAGACAGGCAGCACTTGCCTCTGAGCATCTCTTGTGGAATAACACTTTGAATACAGGATTCAGTTCAAGAAACTACCTTCCAGATAAACATTTATAAACTGTAGGAAATTCAGGCACAAGCATGGATAAAATAAAATAATTTAAAAAAAAAAAAAGATGAAAGATGAAAGCACTGATTTATGAGGAAGGAATAGAAAATTCCACATCTCTGGCTTGTCTTATGCCTGGAGTGAAACAAGAAATCAACAAGTATTTGAAGGATGCATACCCAAAGGACAAAAGTCTTATTTAAAAGAAAGCAAGACAGTGTAATAAGAAATGGTGTTGTTAGGATATTGAATAACAATAAAGAAAAGTTGAACTGGTTATTTAAAAAATATCCCAAGTTCTATTAAATCAGCAAGATTATTTTCCTGAGGGAAATGACAAGAACCTTTTGCTAAATAAGAAAAAAAAAACATTATTTTTTTTATACCTAGCCCAGTGAAATAAAGAAGGAAGCTATCTTCTGGAGAGCTGGGCAAACAGACTTGTTTTTCCTCTCTAAACTTTGATTTATTTTATATGATACCAGCTATGCCTCTATTGATTTTTTTTTTCAGTATTTGCATGTATTCCCATTTTAACGTAATTTTTAAAATTACTTTATCTACCTTTCCTTAATTCATGTATCTCCATGATGAAGAAAATTAAGTCAGTCCTGAATATTTAAGCAGTAATTGTATTGTGGCAATGTTTAGAATACAATTTGGGATTTATTGGTAACATTTGATTTCCCCTTTAGCTTCCTCCAAAACCGATCTGCTGATGTTATTTTACATGGACATCAGAGTTCATGCTTCACTAGATACTATATCCTCTTGAAAAATTATCACATTAACAAGCTTTATGTTCAAACCAACCTTCTCGCAAACCTGAGCAGTCACAGCATATGTATCAGACTGAATACTTATATACTTGCGTATAATAAACTGTACTAAAAAGAAAAACTACACTAAAATTTTATGCTTAATGAATATTTTCCTATTAATTTACAAAATTATTCTATAGACTTAATATATAGTAAACTTATAAGTAACTATCTAAGAAGAGCTAAGAAACCAGGCTCTCGATAGATTCAGGCATTTAGGTGTAGATTCAGACCAAAAGTATCAGAAGGGGAAACATATACTGATGATAGTTTTCTTGCTTATAAATGTAATATTCCTCTCTGTTTTCTAGCTATGAGGGAAAAAAGACAAAGGAAAAAATTACATTGTGTTCATTCCTGTTTCTTTCAGATACCAATATGATCAATCTCAATCTTTTTTCAACACATTCATTTTACAAGTCAAACACATGGTTTTTCTTCTGGAATGTACTGAGTAAATGTCAAAAAATACAGTAGTTTCTTACAACAATAGTAAAATCAGCCAAAAAATAGGTGGAGGGTGAAGGGAGAAGGATAGCGACTGAAGACTGTTATGCTATGAACTAATAGGAGATGATATGTCTCCGTTGTATGGCTTGACACATGTTGTCCTATTTCCAACCATGAATGCAAAACCTGTCTAAGTATATCTGTTACATATAGTTTTATGCTCTTCTTTGGCAGGTTGTACTCAACATGAATAATATCACTCAGAAGTTTTAAGGAACATGGTCTAACTGTTTTTTTCCAAGCAGTATCTGTTGCAAAAGAGGGAATTCCCGTTCTGCCTCGAGGACCAGCAGAAAAACAAATTGCCCAATTGCCTAATCATAGAATCATAGGATGGTTAGAGTTGGAAGATCATTGAGTTCCAACCCCCCTGCCACGGGCAGGGACACCTTTCACTAGAGCAGGTTGCTCAAAGCCCCATCCAGCCTGGCC
>JAOXJM010000012.1:79306823-79321835 GCA_026413425.1 Tringa solitaria
GAAGAAATATTTTTAGACTCATTAAACCCAAAAGATAAGGATACTAATACCAGATAGCATTTTTATTAAAGCAGGAATCAGTTTTAAATAAATTCTTCTAATGTATCAATGCACCTTTACTGCCCTGATAAATATTAAATTGGGGTCATCAGAACCTGGAGTAATCCTCTGAAATTCAGAAAACTGATAATGAAGTGAAGACAAATCATGCAGTGCCATATGCTATGATCTTAGTTTAATATGGCAGATTACATTTTATGGCCAGAAAAAGCTCTCCAAAATTTAAAATGTGACCTTACAGTAATGCAGGCCTATGTGAAAAGAATGAATAGAATTAAGATGCTGCAGAGAAAGAAACTCCAGAATTAGATGCAAAGAAATGCAAGTGATGCAATTTAGATGTTCCACACTAAACATTGTACCTTGAGAAAACAGTTATGAAGATTCGTCTTGGGTATTAGGAAAAAAATATACAAAGACTGATTCCTTCATTGGTAAGATTTATCCTGACCTCCATTGTAACCTTAATTTTCTAATTACCTTTGATTTCTGAATGTGAAGAAAAAAGTTTGTGAAGAAAAGCAGTCATCCCCATCTTCCTTATGCTGCTTATATCAAAAGAAATTGTTTATAAATCTGACAGAAATATTTCAGAATTCTTCTGTACATGACAAAAAGTGTCAGTGGATGATAACTGCAATCAACAAGTCAGTGTAAACCCTGCAGTGACTATGCACTGGATTTCAGCACAGTGCTATCAGAAAGTCACTACTAACTTCATGCAACTTTTCCACTAGGGACTCTCTCTAATCAACAATGAACCAAATATCCACTTTTCAAATTTATTCCCTGACATGGAAGCTCTCTATGAGTTTATTTTTTAGACAATTTTCCAGCACTTTCAGAAAAACATGCTTAATTTCTGTATTTTAAACTGGACATTGGAATTTAAATTGGTGTTTACCTTTACAAGTTTTCAAATTTCCCTTGTCCACTGTATATTAATTTCAAACCAGTGTTATTTCCAAAATTTGTTGTGATATCTGTTTAACCAATTCAACAGGAGACAACAGATGCTGTGGACTTGAAAAGAGCACAAGGAGGAAGATTCACAGGCCAGATAAAGGAGAAAAGAAGAGATCTTAACATATGGTTATGTGGCAGATACTACAATAATTTCATCCGTGCTCTGAGCCAGTGGGGCACAAGTAATTTCTGATTGCAGCTACATTAGTAAAGGCAGATAGAGTGCTAGTAATTCCACCTGAAAAATAAACGTTTCAACACAGCCATTACTGCATGCTTATATGTTCCTATTTCCATGGAACTGGAGGTTCAGGGAAATGGAACTGCTGAAAATCAAACCTGTGGGATGAGAAATGGCTCTTGGCAGAACAGACCAATCTGACCAGCAGTTACAGCTGAACAAAAAGATCTCATTATAGAAATAAAGCTGGTGACTATCTGGCTTCTCTCTGGCTTGGCTAGCACAATTCAGCTCTGGAGTCAGAAAAGTAGGTATTTGCAGATGAGGAAAAACTGCTTGTACTGCAAAAAATAATGATATTCAAGATGTCACCAGAACTCTCTCAATCCCTAGACAGACACACATTGTTCTTTGAAAAACTATTAGCTAAAAAAATGTAGGGACGTATTTAATTTACAGCTAATATGCATGACACATTTATAAAAATATATGTCCCTTTAGATGTGCATGTGACTACTGAAAGCACAGAATGCTAATATTGAAACAATTCTAAGTATAAATTTATTATCTAACTTGCTGTCACTGGTCATCACACAAACTAAGTTTTTTTTCAGAACAAATATAACTTTAAAACAGTAAGTAAACCTTATTTACTCATTGTATAGCTTTCCCAAAGCTGTGCAAAATAATGTCCTTTTTATTCACACTGCAATTTTAAGTGCTTTTACATACTTCTGACACAACTGCACAAAGCTCATGAAGTTGAATATACCTTTAACAATTCTGATTATTTTCCCACATTTCTGTATTCTTAATGTCACAATGTGTAAACAATTTAAATCAATGTATTTCCAGAATGTGTAGTTCCATGTATTTAAATGAAACAATATTATCTGTGACACAACACTTCAAGAAAAGGTTGAATACAAGTTATATCGCAAAGTATATACCCATTTTAAAACACCTGATGTTTTAATAAGATTCATAAACAAGTTAATTCCAAATAGAAAGTACTACATTTGGGAGTTCAAATTTTGATCTGCCTTAAAATGTACTCCCCTACAAAATTAAAAAAAAATTAAACTGCAACTGTTTGAACTGGGATTATTAACTTCCTTTACTGGGAAAAAACAAAACAAAACAAAACCAAACAAAAACCAAACCCCCCAAACATAAATCTAAATTAAACTAACTGAGACTTTTAATTAATTTTTCAAGCACCAGTAGAATCAGTCTTTAAGTAATTGAATTGGTTAAGATTATTAATTATTATAGAATGTAGAGTTTGAATATTGATATGATTTCTTTGAGACAGTTGTTAAAAGGCAGCTTTGATTTATGTAATTTTTAAATAATTCTTTTAACATATCTGCAGTTATAACTAGACTATCATAATCTTCTCATCAAATAAGTATTAAAAGCTTTGTTTTAATTAAGGGTGCTTTTAGCTTGAGATATTTACAAGTTATTTATAGACAAAATAGCCAGATACATACAGGTGGGGATATCCTGCGCTTCTGTCAGACAGTGAGAATAAAATAGAAATAATTTTAGGAGGAACAGTATTATTTTACACAAGCTAGTGTACAAACGAGTAAATGGCATGGCGATATAGAACTAGGAGGGTTTTTTAGGTTTGGTAAAATATTAAATATAGTGCACCAATATATGTTCTAACACAAATTTCTACCCCCCCCATCAGTCACTGTTACAACGTCACAATCTTGCACATTTGAAATCAAAATTTATGCCTTTACATATTTCAGTAGAAAATAATATTTTCTAATTTTATTATAGAAGTTTTGTTCATTCCTTATTCTAGATTGATACGACATTTTGTACAACAACCAAAAAAGTGTATCACACAAACGTCACTGTATTGCTTTCAGTGGATAAAACATACTGTGACTTTAAAAATAGACTAACTTCATGTAATGCTTACTTTAACAGTAAAGACAGTAGAGGCTGAGTATTGCAGAAGCCAAACACTAAATGAAAGGTCTTCAAGAAAGGGCAAAGGGGAGTTAGGATCACCACTCCCATTAGGAGTTAATGGAATAGGTTACCAGGAGAATTATCAGAATACCACTTTCTTGGCAATTGCAAAAAAACATTTGATGGTCCTATTTGCAGATGAATGCCTGCTGGCGGGAGATGTATTGGTTATTTTTTGAAGCTTTTTCTTCTCAGATGCAATTGCACAGAGCAGATTGACAGGTCAGAACTAGGCCACATATTGCTTTCTTTCAAAGAAGAGTGTCTGTGTGCCTATGCAAGACAGAATTTTTCTGGGAAGAGTTAAATACTAATCTAGTATAATGAAAAGAATCACGAAGTATTATTTCCTCATACAGTACAGTAATACCTCCTTTCATTCTCTGGAATTGTTTCCTCTGCAAAAAGCCCAAGTAGGCTGTATGTCTCATCTAGTCGCTGCAGAGAATTTTACTAATCTTCTAACTGCACTTAGTACTTAGCCTTCTCTGTAATTTTTGGGGGGGTTCATTTTTACCAATATTTTTAGGTCTTTCCACAGGGAACATGGAGAAACTGCTTTCATTTAAATAAGGTGCTACTTAAAACAGCTATTTATTGAAGTTGGAAAATTTTACACCCAGAAAGTAAAGCCCATGAAGCCATTTTTTTAACATCTTTGTCACTGGCCCATGCAAACAGAATATCTAACATCAACAGCCATTACAAGGAAAAAAAATAGAATAATAATGAAAAAGTGTCAATCTGTAGTACTTACTATTTTCTAGCACTTTGTTTTTGTGCTAGCTCTCATTGAAGGTATGCCTTTGGACACATGGATAAATAAATCTTGAACTTCATATTGCTGTAGTAAAGATACACTATCACCAAAGCCACAAAACAATATCGTACCATCTTTTAAACTTCAATAAAAACAGCTATGTAGCTCTATATGAAGAACAAAATGAAACAGCTGGTAGATATGTAACACAGTACGTGGTCATTACTTTCTTAATATGAACCATCAACAACAGTAGGAAGGAAAAAATACCTTCCTAAACTTTTGGCATTCTTATACTACAATTAAACTAAAACACTTACTATGAAAACCAAAAAAACTTCTGGGAGAATGTAAAAAAAAACAAACTAAAATCCTCTTTTATCAAATCAAACTAGAACTGGGACTACAATTCTGTACAAGCAGTGACTTTATAATGTATTAAACGTATCCCACTAGCAGAAAACATTAATTAGAGCTGAACAAAAAAATTACAATGAATAATTTACTAAATGAACTTAGCATCTTCTTCAGCTTGCGGTGTGTCTGTGAAAACATAACGATTTCTTCTCTTGCATTTTGGTATTCAAAACTTCTAAACAATTAAAATTATCCTCTGTAAGGCAACTGGTAAAATTTAATTATGATACTTTACACTAAAAGAAAAACACTTTTCTCAGAATATGGTACCTTGCATAAGGGAGCCACACTACATAGCAGGTTTTGCAAACAGATGCATTGAAGAGGGATAAGAATGCTGGAAAATTCTTCCTAAATTCATGAGGTTGTTATGTCTGAATGATAACAGTCTTGAAAGTCCATGAATTCTAAAAATGATTGGACAGGAAAGTATCAGGGAAACTTCAGACACTTCAAAGTAAAAGTGGAAATATTAACGAAGGTAAAATTTTGCTGATATTTTGAAGAGTATCACAAAAATCTCTTTATTAGACAAGACCTGCACTGGATGATTTTGAAAAGCTGTAGGCAGAATATACAGACCAGCCCATGATGATCCAATTGCTGATTAATTCTCTCAAGTAATCTGTTTTCTCTATGTTTTGCAAATTCACAAAACAGAGGTTATTAAAATGAGTTCCTAGGCCCTTTTAGAAAATTGGCCCTTAAGGTACTAGAATTTCGGATGTTACTGCCACCGTAGAATTACAGAGTACCTGAACAGACAGGAGCTTTTCTTTCCCTAAATTGCAGAGGAGACCTTGTCAGGTTTGATCCTGACAAGGGTCAGTATGTAGAGTGTTTACCTGGATTGGTGATATGTTCAGTAAATACCCACTGTTTGGTTTCCAGTGCAAGTCAAGGCAGCATATTTTAAACCTGAGCATAGTCTATTTATGTTTAAACTGATAGCTCTTTTTGTGACTTGATTTGCTAATACACAACTGTGTAAATCTGAATTGGTGCTTGCCATTTATCCTTCACAGCTACTACTGAACATCTTTGTTTCACAAATGCAGATGATGCCAATCATGATGTGGTTGGATACTACTAGCAAGTTAAGGGTTATGTTTCACTTATGGAAGTACTCATAGTCTTGTTTCTTTCAATAGCATATTTTATTTCAGCTTTTTTTGTTCTCTCAGATTTCATCCGTTGTTCATCCAAGGGGGCAAACTAAATTCAAGAACTTTCCTAGATCAAATTTACATGTTACCACTTCTACTGCCCAGTCATAGTTTTGTTTATTTCTAAAAGTTGTTTTTTGTCCTGACATTTCTCAAGCCTATATATTCTGCAGGTGGATGTTCACACTGAAAGAAGATAGGAAGAAGCCTGTCTTTCTATCTTTTTATCCAGCCTAGGCCTGTCTATGATGGCAAAGGGGAGAGATGGGAGAGAGGAGGGAGAAGAGAAGGCTCTGGGGACCCTTTTTGCAGCCTTTCAATAAGGGGACAGACATTTTAGCAGGGCCTGTTGTGACAGGACAAGGGGTAATGGTTTTACATTAAAAGAGGGTACATTCAGACTAGACATAAGGAAGAAATTTTTTACAACGACAGTGGTAAGACACTGGAACAAATTGCCCAGTGAGGTTGTATAGGTCTTATCCCTGGAAATATACAAGGTCAGATTGGACAGGGCTTTTACCAAGTTGATCTAGTTGAAGATGTCCCTACTCATTACAGAGGAAGTTGGACTGGATGACATTTAAAGGTTCTTTCCAACCTAAACCATTCTATTATTCTTTGAGACAAGAAGGGTAACGATGATGTCACTAGCATGTCATGAATGAGCAGCAAGTAGACCTATCACAGCAGGCATAACAATACTGCCTATAAGGGAGGGAAAACAATTAGAAGATAGAAGCAAGCAAACCATCTTCTCTAAATTGTGGACTTTTTTTTAATGTGAGGAGGAAGGAGTGGACAGTGAATAGGAATTGCCTTTTTAAGCACATTAAAATCTATCACAGGACAAAAAAAGATAAATTGCAAAAGTATTGCTCAAAAGAATCTCTCAGCATCTCCCCACTAAGGCTGCAAATTATACTTCTAAATACAGCAGGCCAGCAACTGTTCTCTGCCCATAAAACCAAATGGTGACACTGAGCTTGTGTAATACAACTAAAGTTTACAATTATGAATATTACGAGTTACTCGAGGTTGGCTCTTTCTTTTTTTTTCCCAGTGGGAGAAAATGAATCCTCACAAATGAGGATTGTGACACTGAAGAACTAAGTTATTTTAATTCATACATTCAGAAGAGAGAGAATGAAAATAATCTATTCTACAGTGACCATGTGAAGTATTTTCACATTAGTAAAAATTTAAAAAAGCATCCAACCCTAAATACCTTGCAAATTTCTCATGTGAGTTATCTTTTAACTAGAGTGATTATGACTCGTTTTACAATTTGATAGATGCCAGATGATACATACAATAACTTAAAAGGATTATAAACAAGTATATACCAAGAAGCGAGAGTAGACTAATATGCTCAATATTTTTTTTTCCCAAGCTTATTTAAACCAAAACATTACAGTGATCAAATTGCTTGTCAATTATGTGGAACTCAGTTCTGGAGTGGGAGAGACTCTGGTGAGCCTTTCATGAATGTGCAAAATTCCCATCTTCTGCAGACTGGACGACTCATCCCATTTTCACCTTTTATATCAGGACGATTTAGATGCTCTTGATAATGCTAGCATGAGCAAGCTTACAAGTCTTTATGAGATCAATTGCTTTGTCCTCGTAATCACCTTTGTGGCTTTAGAAATAATGAATAGAATCAAAACATTTTGACTAAGGTATCCAAGTTGTCTCATAGCAGACAAGTAGTGACCATAAATAAAAGAGGAATAAAGCTTCGTGACAATTTTTTTATTGCAGTTACATGATTTTCCAATAGTACTGAAAACAATGTTCATGGACTGTTTGTACAGAACTTGTCTCATTGTTTCAGCTGATATAATTGACATAAAGATCACTTGTATTTCAAATACTTCATGACTTACCAGTGCTTTTCATTCATGCATCCTTTTCATGTCATTTGCTTCACTGTTTTTAGTATTTCTCATGATAACATAAGCCATTTGACAACGGAGAACAAAGGAGATAAAGGAAACTTTAACATCTAATGTTTTCTGACTCTCACAGGGAGCACTTGTTTTCATATTACAAGAATAGAGTCTACTCACACTTAAGCAGTGCAGTGTTGTAGGCATAACTCACATTTTTTCTGCACAAAGAGGATTAACAGACAACATAAAAGAAACCTCCAGCCAGATTTATTTAGGTGTTCCATTTTACACAATTGGATTATTAATGATTTCTTTATTTAAGAAAGTGTAAGAAAAATGCTGGCAACAGAAATTGCATCCTAGATATTAGTTCACTGCCTCTAAATTTGTACAACCAACTGAAGAAAAGTAAGCATTAATTCACTTTGTAAAGCACATAAACATTCTCAGAAATAAAGCCATCAATAACTTTGGCAAGATTCAGAAAAATAATTAATTACAGCTGTTGGAAGAGAGAGTTTTTTTATAACAGAACTTCAATTTTGAATCCAAAGACCTGGACAAAGACGATGAAATAGATATTGTTCAACCTCACTGATATACCTGCTTAAAAAAGATAAAAGGGTGTATATTCTACTCAAACCTAAGGTAGTACGGGTTACATGACATCTAACAAAAATTGAGAAAGCTGTTTTTCAGTATGAATGAAGTAACTGATGGATAGATAGTGAAAACTTAGAAAGAATAAGCAAAAGAATTTGAAGATGGAAGAAGATGAGATACTTTTTAAATTATAGCTACTGCTGCAAAATAGTAATTTGAATATTATGGCACATATCTTTTTTCCAACCTATTTACTATTAATTATATTGATGCTGTAAGTGCTTTTTAGAAAATGTATTTATACAGACATTGTTTACTTGAGATATGTGTCTTAGCTTCATTTTGTGCAGGGGATTTCTGAATATTATAAAGTTACAAGACTCTAAATTATTTGTATATTTGTAGAGTCTAAAATGCCTGGCAAAACTATTTCTGAAAATCCTAAATGATATATATTACACATATATTGTATATATGAAAAATTATTTGGTGAAATTATTTCCATGGAATATCTTACAGTCTTGACACAAAAAAAAAACCCAAAGGGTAAAATAAGTGTTACAAACAATATGTTCTGCCCAAAGTCTGACAGCGTAAAACCTGATGTAGCTCAGGTTTGTGCCCAGAAAAGACTACACAGAAATTATAATTAAAGAAACTCAACAACTATTGCAACAATTTCTCTTTCTCTCAACTGCCATTAACATAATTTTTCAGTAGACTTATTGTTCTTTATATCAAAACTGACACTTTACAGAACTTCTTAACTCCTGCACTGGAAAATTAATGGCAAGTCTTAAATGCAAATAAAAATGTATTCTTCAACACAGGAACAACACCCTTTCACATTATATGCTTTTGTTAAATTGCATATTTTAGATATTCATATATGTCTTTACATATAATAAGAGAATAAAAGAAGATGGAGAGCTTTTGATAGCTGCGATTCAGCAAGCAATTAAATGTCTTCTATGAACTTGATTAAAAGTTACATTTCATAACACTAAATCATTATTTTTTGTTATTTTTCAATACTGAATGCAATAAATGAGAAAAATATTTTTCTTATTACTAAACTTCCATATAAACATGCACATTTTATTATTTAAATAGTACCTATCAAACTTTTGGACAGAAAAAAAAATGTGACGCACACATACATTTGAGCTTCAAAGTTTGGCAGTGTGCAGCTTGAGAAATCTTGAAGCTTTAGAAAATATTGAGTCACCTGGTATTTACTTAAAAATAAAGGTTGCCCAAGAGGTACTTGCTCCAGAAAATCTTGGTCCAGACTTTAGTAGTTTACCTAGAAACAGAGTTGTTCTTAAAAAGATACAACATTAGAAAAGTGGAGTTTCATGAAATCACCACAATATAGAAATTTTGCTTTCCAAAGCTTTGCCAAAAATCAACCCTGATTTAACATTAGGCTCAAATCTGACAAGTCCAGATGCATAACCTGGCTTATATGTTCTGTAAAAAGCAAGCAAGCAGGGTAAAACAGCAAATCAGGACCATACTGTGCCCTCTATTGCAGGAGAGGAGCAATTGTGGTAACTGAAACTGTGAGGTAGAGAGGAATCTGTCCATGGATGGGATCTGCCTAGTGCACTGTGGGAAACTCTATTCAAGGTCTGCCCCTGTGCTGGGCTCCCAACATCGAAAGGGATGCAAAATTTACTCAGTATCTACATCGCTCCCTCTACTCTTCTTTTTTTAAAAGAAACAAACAAACAAAACAAAACAAACACAAACCAGCTATTTTATTAAGCCATTTGTTGCCAGACCTTTCTTACAAAGATTCAGAAAGACCCCTGCACCTTCTTTCTCTTGCATCACCTGCTCCCAGTGCAGAACAGTGCACCACCACCTGCTTCTCTGCAGTACTCTAAGCAGGAGTGACTGGATCAGTCATATGTCAGTAGGTCTGCACAATGACCTGTGGGGGATCAAAATTACTTTATAGTATTTTAGATGATAGTCTTCTTTCTAGATTTTATTCTTCTTTTTTACGGAATGGGAGTGAGGACAGTGGAGAATTTATTGCTCTTTCCTGTGATATATATTAAAAAATGTGGTCCAGCAATCCAACCAGTATATTTAATATTTAAATGAATAGGCTTTCTGATTAAAAGCATTCCCTTTTGCCCATTTTCAGTCTTAAGTATGTGTTACGAGACATGAGGGATATGTCATGGTTCTGTTTAGTGAACGGCCAAGTTCTTTCCTTTGTATACTCCTTTGCACTTGATAAACCTGATGAGAATTACTAAAAGTTGCATAGAAAAATATTTTTTTTCCTGAAGTAGATCAAGTGATACAATTATGAATTGACTGCACAGACTATAGATTTATTTTTTCATATCAATTGATTTAAGTCTCTTCTAAGAAAGAATAACAGAATGAAAAAAAATAAAAATGGTGTGTTTTTTCCACAACTGGCATGGAAAATTCTCAAAATGTATTTGAGTCCAATTCTTAAAGAGCAGATGACTGCTCTTTATGACTGAAATAAGAAAAGAAATAGGTGAACAACATAAAGAACTAGAGGAAGTTCACACTTACTACTTTATGTATCTCAAAAGTTTCAGTCTCCCATTCCCCATTTCCCTGTGCTGCTTCGTGGAGCTGGCAATGAAGGAGTGGTATTTTCTTTGTTTCTTATTTTCAAGCCTATTTCAATTGTCAATAAATTAAATTAATTTTCCCCAGGTCAAGGCTATTTTGCCCATCATATGGTAATTTATAAGTGATCTCTCTGTCTTTATTGCCACCCATGAGCTTTTCCATCTAATTTTCCCCCCCTGTCCTATTGAGGAGGAGGGATGAGAGAGTGGTTGGCTGGGCATTTGGCAGACAACTAAGGTCAACCCACCACACACACACAAACACAGAGGAGGTAGACAGAGCCAGTGATGCAGACTGCCACAGAGGAGGCCCTGCCTTCAACCCCACCTGCCTACAAGACTTGCATGAAATGCAAACACAGACAGCTGAGTCCCCGCTTCCTCTTCAACTGGTAGAGACAGAAGGTCGTTAGTGAGGCACATACATTGCACTAGGTTCACAATCACAGAAAGATTCCCCAAGAACTGTAATGTCCCTCAGCTTGTATGATACCCCTGCCCAGACCCCTACTCTGCTTATCTGCTCCACAGGAGGTCACCTACTCACCAGATGGTCCAACCTGGTGCTTGCTACAGACGGACGTATGCACTTCAGCTTAGACCCAGGGCTTCCTTCTTGCCAGTTGGTCTAGCTTGCAGTTTGCTAGTGAGTACAAATGCATACCCCATGCACAGCAGGACTGGTAAAGATACAGACATTGACCCCCTTGGCAGCTGGCAACAGGCACACTGTGACCTGTGGTTCTACTCCAACCATCAGTTCTGTGCTCCTCACTTGCCTCACTGACACTGGTCTCTCCCAGTAGCAGCTACAAGACAGCTACAGGACTATACACGGTGACTGGAGGCAGAGACCCCCGCATGTTCCAGTCACTGGTGCTGAGATTGCACTTGCTCCTGTAGCTGTCACAACAAACCAGGGGCACCTATACCACTGGTCTGACTCCTATTGCCGAGCCCAAATCCACTCACACTGCTCCCCCCAGTAGCTGGCACTTAGTCATTGCAATGCACACACATGATGAGATAGAGTGAGATTACACAGAGATATAGGTAAGAAAGGATTTAATATTATCACAGTGTGGTGATCAAGTAAGGGCTCAGACAGGCAATTGTACTGACTGACACCATGTTATACCCTACTGGCCCCTTTACACCCCTTTCTGTCTATTGCCCCTCTATATTCCTTGTCATGATCTTTCACTAAGTTTTGCTTGGTCCCACAGATGCCCGTCAAATATTGAAAATGCTCATGGTCCTCTTGTTTCCCCCTTCTTATCAGTTACAAAGTCCAGGTGGCCCTCTTCAAAGCTGTGTCTGGAGTTTCTCAATGGCCTATCAGTTTGTGACTGGAGACTTTTAGTGTTTGACAATGTCTCTTTTATCCTTTGTCTACCAGGCTAATGTCTCAATGTGGTTTTGGTTATCATTTCCTTCTTTACTTATTATCAACTTTTGCACTGAAAAGGTCCTTGATTAGGTAACCTTAATGAAGAAGAAGCTCTCACCTTCTACTTACCCTTACATCATGTTCTTCAGCCTATGAACAAAACACTAACAGTTGTATAGATTTATTTTCTTTAATTTTTTTTTAGAACCTCATTTTGCATTCTGTTCATACATTGTTGTGAACAAGTGTTATAGAAGGGTAGCTTGATAAATGACCCTTAAATATGATGTTTAGTCAATATTCATACTTACGTATCGATTGGAGAAACTTTTGAAGGGATTACACTCCCAGATGGTCTGCCAGCTGTTAACTGTGCATAGGCTAAGTAAATTTAAGCATTATTTTTTAAACACATGCGTAAATATCTATATGAACACCCACACTGAAATCTTTCAAGGCAATTCTATAGTAGAGGGCACATTAACTTCAGAGACACAACTATTAATTACTAAATATTTGCCCAACTTGGCTACAGATTGGCAACAAAAGGCAGACAGCATTTTGAAAGAGGTTACCTGACATCCAGGAAGGATGAATGTGTAAAAGCCCTTATTCTAACAAAAGCTTATTTGTTTCTTTTTTTTTTCTTTCTTAAAATAAATAAAAGACCTAAATTTAGATAAACAAGAATGAGTCCCAAAGATAGTCATTTGGACACCCAAAATTCTAAGAGCTTGAAATACCTCAAAACAGAGGCATGAATAGGCTGATCTAGGCCAATTTCTAATAAATGAAAATGTAAATGTTATACAATGCTGAGTGCTTATCTTAACAGCGAAAACTATTCAAAATCCTATACAGAACTTTTGACAATATATCTTCTTTAAAAAGGTTCTGTATATATTCTAAAAAAAAAAAAAAGCCGTTAATTCTGTTAACTTTTAAACATTTGCAAATGCAAGAAGTGTCCAAAATTTGAGATTCCATTAGTGTATCTTCATGATTCAGTAAGTCATTTGTTTTACTTAATATCATTTTAAAAAGGTTTAGGGATTTTTTTTTTTAATTCCATTAAGGTCTCTTGAAAAGCATTCTTACAAACCAAAAGAAAAAAGACCTGTTCTGAAATAAAGTTTGAGTGATTACAAATTTTAAAAAATTATCTTTGGATTTTTAGATGGCAGATTCTGCAAACATATAGAAAATAACTAGCCTATGGTGACAATTTACCATTCTAAAGCAAATAACTTTGGAATTTGATTTTAACAATTTTTTCAAATTATTAAACCAGAACATTTACTGTAAGAGATTAATTTGCAGCAATACTTTCTGACAAGTCAGCAAAAACTAGCTACTCCAAAGTATTTCAGATCATTTTCTATCTTCTCTATAAATTTTACAAACACTGAGTTGAAACTGAGTGAAATTCCTAAAAACAAATTGCTGACCACTGGAAACTATAGATCAAATTTGGATTTCATTTTCACCAGGGTAATGATACAATAGCATTACAGATTTCAAAAAAAAATTAAATAAATATCCAAATATGCTTAAAAAGTCTTCATTTTATATTTTGTGCACCTTGGGAATCTCATTTCTTTATGTCTTTTTTTAGATAATCTGATTGGAAAAGAAGATAGAATTTATGGGCAATTTTCTATTCTGTCACAAATTTGTTTTATAAAAAGGAGTTTCAAGAAAGTAAACCTGAATCATATTTTTATAAAGAACTTTAATTACACAAGAAATTAATAGGAAACGTCTGTCACCATAGATGAATAGTACCACAGCAATATTTCATAGGGAAATATTTTATTTTTTTTTCTCTCATTCATGAAAGAAAAATGAGAACGGTAGGAGTACTGAGTAGAGGATATTGCAAGTGGAAGCAAGAGAATGATAATTGTGAGTGAAAACACAAATCCAGCTACATAGCCTGAAGGGGTGTCATCAGTGAAAACGTAAAGTGCAAAAATTATTTACACCTTGATTTAGGTTTCAGCCAGATGAAAAAAAAAAAAATCCTAGAGCTCTCTTATGTAAAAATCTGTGAAGAGAGGGAAAAAAATACAAGCCTAAGTACAAACCTAATCACACTGACAGGTTCCTAAATGCAGAAGAAAACTGGCTTTTTTTTCCCAGTCCAACTGGGAAAATTTTTTTTGTTTCTTAAATAGGCAACTGAGCAGAAGAAAGAAAAATAACAATTGCAATGCAGTTTTATCAAAGAATGGCAGATTAGCAAATTGGAATATAACATTGAAGTGTGTAAAATGAATTACTACATTATCTGTTTTTCCAAATGGTCACAAGGCTTCCAAATGGTCACAAGGCAATATGTAGATTGATAGTGACTAGAAATACATATTAAATATGATTATTTTTATTTAACAATATTCAGCAGCTTTTCAGACCAGTAACACTATTTTGAAGGTACTGCCGAAAATCCCTTTTGATGCAGAATGAGATTTTGTTGCATTAACGCAACTTAGTAACAACATTAAATTTCATAGTAAACCTCATTGCAGACATCCAACCAATGCTTTTGCTTTGAGGAAGAAATCGTATCTTTCCACATTTTAGGTTACAGATATTTTTCTAAGTTTGGGATACTGTCATATATCAAGAAGAATAGCATGAATGGTTTGGATCATTTGACCTCTTAGACCATCATGACTTCAAGGTCAACTTCATGTGATGCATACTTATATATATTTCTATTAAAAAATTAAATAAATAATAGACTAGAAAAATTCACCTCTTATCCGCTACACCGCAGTTTGAGTTAGAGTCAGATAATCTGGTTTCCCTGAAGTTGCAAACATCTCTTATTAGTAGGACGGAAAACACCTCTCAAAAATTTGGCTGTTGTAAAGGAGAAGCCTTCAGGAGGACATCTTATCACTGAGCCAGTAATCAAGCTGGCAAATGTCAGAGTATGAATGAAGCATT
>JAOXJM010000012.1:79404034-79418816 GCA_026413425.1 Tringa solitaria
GAGATCTGTTGTGGTGATGGCCATGATTTAATTGCATTTTTTTTTTTTTTCTTTAACCAGGAGTTTCATATCACTCAATTTTATGTAGCTCATTGAATCTTCTAGATTTTGCAGGCTGCCTACACAGCCAGTAAAAAAGTTTAGTCTTATCTATGAAATTATATGGAGCAAACCCCCTGGGGACTACTTTTCTGAGTAACCTGTCTTAGCTGGCTGCTATGGGCATGCAGAGGAACTCCATAATAAATATGTCAGATTCAGACTTGTTTATGTGTATGTATGATTTATCTGAGTGTCAGTCATTTTTCATAATGTTTTTAACAATACAATTTTCATAGTCAGAATCAGAATTAGTCCTAGAGGAGATGATGATAATTTTTACTATGGCCAAGAAAATAAAAGCTTATTATATTCACAAAAGATTATTATATGTGCAACTAAAATAATTTGATAAACTTATATATCATACAACATGTTTTATAATAGCGTGCAATAAACAAATCTTTTATAACAAAAGTGTTGCTTATACTATAAAGAATTAATAAAATTAATAAAATTGAATACATTTCTACTGTTGACTATTACAGAAAAGCTATGTATTCTGATAATGCAGAATATAAAATTATTAAGAAGCTGAATATACTTGGATTTTTTCACTGTAAAAGCAGGTGCACTTGTTAACAACAGATTCATCTGAGTTACATGTTTGGTCCAGAGGCGCACACAGACTCTTCTACTACCTGCTATAGAGTCAGGAGCAATCTTTCTTCTAACAGATTCTTCCCAGCTCTTTTATAACCAGTCACTGCATTTTGGGAAAAGTTTTAGCAAACTGGTAGATATCACCTCAGTAAGTTCTGTGTTCGGAGTCAGCTAGTTGTCACAGCTTCAACTGGAAAAGCTGTCTGGAGCTGAGGAACAAACATCCTAAAGCACCAATGGCGTGGCAAGGCTGCCTCCCTCATTCTTCAGTACCAGCCTGCAAGACTAGTCCTCACCCCCACCCTGTTTCCTCCTGCACTTTCTTGCAGTGACAGTGATAGATGCAGTGTTGGTTCTCACACATTTACCAGCTGATCTATATGTTCTGTTAACACTTCATCTGGGTCACCAAAGGAGTGAGAATGCTAAGATAAAGGTCCAGCAACATAACAAGCACATTTTTCTTACTGTTACATCGTATTGTAGACTGTCAACTGCAGAAGTATTTGAACTTTTCCAGTACTCTACTTTCTCATCAGCTTCTACTGTACATTTCTTTGACTTTCACCAACAATCAAAAGCTGCTTCAGCTCTAGGCTAAGCAGAAATGTCAACACCTTACTGCATTATTTTTTTCATCTTATATATGATTTGCATGATAGGTTAATAACTTCTTTATCTCTCTCGTTGTTCCCTTGAGTCTGGTATAATCTGTGAGTAATTGAAAAACATACACGTTTCTTCCACTTTTACACGTGTTGGAACCTTTATTATTATCTGCAGTTCTGGTTTCTGCATTGCTCTGAACACATTTGATTTTATTTTGTTTGGTTTCTTTACTCCAGCTTTTTTCTCAGCGAAACAAAAAATAGATTTCTTTGTTACTGCGGAACACAGATAAAAAACAAGTGAACATGATTCCTACCCTAAGAAAATCATAAAGCAGACCAAGAACATTCTCCGTGACTTCAGTGCAATTTGAAATAGCTGCCCAGTGGCAAGACTGTATTCTTACAGTCTGGAGATTCCTCCTCCATAGTATGTTAGCCTTTGGATAAAAGATCTAACATTTTGTAGACTATTGTATTCATCTAAGAAAAAACATTTCACTAGACACACCTTTAGTGTCCATATTGACTTCTTCTGCTTGCTGACACCTCCTTAAACCCTGTGCTTCTCTGGAACATATGTGAAAATCTGACAACAGCTTTGGTTGGAGACTGCCCATTGAATTACAACTACCTTTTTTATCCAAGTTTCATTGAGTATTACGAATGCTAGGGAAAAATTATCAAAGGGCATCATATTATATTAAATATATTGCCCTCTTTAAATACCTGTAGAAGCATTACTGAGATATTCCAAGTAACTCTAGATTTAGGAAAATCAGAAAAGATTCTTGAGATAGGCAGAAGTTGAGCAGTAGAGATGCAAAGTATTTCATCCTACAAGGAAATTACTTTCTATTAAATTTGCCACATTTACAACCTAAAACATTTCCACTTGTATTACTGTAATGTCAAGCATTAACACAGTCCAAACATAATCAGCTCTTAATGTGCTGTAGCAATTCTTATTGCTTGTGAAAAGTGCCAGTGATAGTCTGAAAAGGTGTTAGTTTGAGGTTATACCCCAAAACAGTTACATGACATATGCCAAAACTATTCCCTTAATACTTTTTCCTCCACCTCCTCTGTCTTTATTGTTAAAAGGAGGGACAGAAGAGTCAGGTTGCCATTTGAACATTGATCAATAAGGAGTCCACTGTTAAAAAACATAGATTAAAACTCTAAAAACTGTCCAATTCTGTAGCCTGGGGAAAATTATGAAAAAAAAAAACCCACAGCAATGCTGCATCAACCTAAGATACCCGTTTTTCAAAAAAGTGTAATTCAAAATGTCTGAGCCTTCCTTGCTTTCTCCTTTGGTCTTGGCTACTTCAGCCTGTCTCCACTACCACTTGATGTTGCTGTAGTTCAGTAACAGAGTTGAGCTTTTTCTACCTTCCCCGCATGTCTCTGCCTCCACCCCATCTGAAAATCCTCAGCTAATAAACTGCAAATTCCTTTAAGATTTAAATAGAAGGCACAGGAAAGTGGAAGAGTGTAAGCAATAATTACAAGCTGATTTTACTTAAGCCGGAAACAGATAAAAAGTTTTAAAGTGAAGAGACGGGTGCTGATAGCTACCACTCCAGGAAGAGGGTGTAGAACTTGAACCAAAGCTCTCGGGAGGGGAAATTTTTCTATAATTGTTCAATAGCAACCAACCTACCTTTTAGAATTACTTTTTAGGAGCTTCCATCTACAGTAAAATAGCGTGACAGATGTTATTGGCAAATGATCAAGAGGGAGACTTACTAAATAGCCCACAGCAGCAAAATGCCAAGAGATCATTATATACAATGCCGTGTATGTGCTGCAAATGCACACAAGACGACTTTAAACAGGCAACAGCTTACTAGATTTTGCTGACTTAAAACAAATGAACTTGTTTTATGCCAAGCCAAAGCTGAGTAGTAGCTTATCTTACAGTAGGCCACATGCAATATTACCACTGTGTACTATGAATTAGACTTCCCTTGAAAAATGGAAACTCTGTACATTGAAGGGATTCATCTGAGAGCCTTAATCTTATGCTAAATTTAAGTAGTACATTTTCTGTGCTCACAGGGTTTCTCTTTTATATGAAAAATGATTTATCTGTGTCAACTTGCATGAATGGACTGCCAAAATGAAACTCAGGATTTTCCCATTTTTTAAATTTAGATACCTTCAGCTATCTGAGATTATACAGATTATACAGATATTTATGGAGTTGTTTGAGTTGTTTTGGTTTTTTTTTTCAACAAGGAAAGAAAGAAAAAGAGATTTTGAACAGGATAGGTTATTCTTTTTCCTTGCCAGTACTTATTTGAACTCTAACCAAATTATTCTAAGAATCAGGCATAATGCAGCAAAAAAGTAGCCGAATTGGGTTGCCATTAAATAGTTACTAGTTTTTTCCAAAATACCTGTTACACCTTTAAAAGAGAGAATGAAAAATTAAAACCAAAAGAAAAACACTGGAGTGAAGAGAACAAAATACAGCAGGTGTGAAAATGAACAGAAAGGAGAGTTAAAAACCTTTCTCAGAGGAAAAGGATGACAGCTTTATGAACCAGGATACTGCAGTGGTCAATGGTACACAATATGACTTGCATGTGGATCAAATCCCATTTTTTTCAGATGTCACCTAGATCAAAACAGGACTAAGAATGATTTTAATGGTCATTTAATATGTCTTGTTCAGGAGAAGACTGTTAGAATAAAAATCTGTGTTGCTAAGTAGAGGATAAGATGCATGATTGTTAACTCTCTCTAGTTCAGATATTCTTATATTTTCATAGATGTTCCAATTAGCAAACATAAGAGCTATGATCTTCTCTGAAATTTCATGATAAATTTGCCTTTTAAAAGAATCAAATGTATAGACCTTGCGTGGACCATAGGCATAGATGTTACCCATGAGTTTCCAAAGCATGAAGCATAAGAAAAATGTATATCTAACCTTTTTTTCTTTTTTTTTTTCAAAAAATGGTAGAAGTATGCAACTTGAGTCTGACTGTCATTTCAGGGATTCATCATTTTCTTCCAAATTGCAAGAACATTAGGATTCCCTGGAGTTCTTTAAAGCCAAGAGAATTATGAACAGTCATATTAGGCAGTAAAGGCCACAAGCAATAATGACTCAGTTATTAAGACTGGAATAGATAGCATTAATAAGAATATGATACTGGGAGCCATTTCCAAGCAACCATTTCTGGCTAGATGCAAAACCTTCATTGAAATCTTTAAGAAAGCAAGCTGCTCAATGTGTAATTTATTTCTATTACCCTTCCAACAGATTTGACTTACTTTCTGGGTTTTCAGTCACTAAATAGAAAAAGTTCAGAGAACAAACACACAGAAAGAAACCAAACAGCCTTGTCTCTAATTGAGAGACAAGGATGTTGTGCGGGACAGTGTCAAATGCTTTGCACAGCTCCAGGTAGATGATGTCAATTGCTCTTCCCTTATCCACCAACGCTGTAACCATGTTGTAGAAGGCTACCAGATTTGTCAGACATAATTTGCCCTTAGTGAAGCCATGTTGGCTGTCACCAAACACCTCCTTATTCTCTATGTGCCTTAGCATAGTTTCCAGCAGGATTTGCTCCATGATCTTGTAGTGGATGTATCTGATCAGGTCCCATGGACTTGTGCACCTTCAGGTTCCTTAGATGGTCTCAGACCTGGTCTTCTCCTATAGTGGGTGGTTCTTCATTCTCCTTGTACATGCCCTTGCCTTCTCTGACTTTGATGGTTTGACTAGAGCCCTTGCTGGTCAAGACCAAGACAAAAAACTCATTAAGTACCTCAGCCTTCCCTATATCCCAGGTTACCAGGTCTCCCTTTTCCTTACAAAGAGGGCCCTCATTTTCCCTAGTTTTTCTTGTATCACTGTTATAGCTATAGAAGTTTTTCTCACTACCTGTGACATCCCTGGCCAGATTTAACTCTTTCTGGGCTTCAGCTTTCCTAACCTGATCCCTGGCTGATGGGACAATTTCTCTGATTCCTCCCACGTAGCCTGTCCTTGCTTCCATCCTCTGTAGGCTTCTTTTTTTGTGTGTTTGAGTTTGTCTAGGAGCTCCTTGTTCATCCATGCAGACCTCAGGGTTGCCATCCAGAGAGTCCTGGACAGGCTTGAGAAATGAGCCTGTGTGAACTTCATGAAGTTCAAAAAAGCCAAGTGCAAGGTGCACCTGGGTCACGGCAATCCCAGGCATAAATAGAGGTTGGGTGGAGAATGGATTGAGAGCAGCCCTGAGGAGAAGGGCTTGGGGGTGTTGGTGAATGAGAAGATCAACTTGGGTTAGCAGTGTTCTCTCACAGCCCAGAAAGCCAATTGCATCCTGGGCTGCATGAAAAGAAGCATGGCCAGCAGGTTGAAGGAGTTGATTTCTCCCCCTATGCTTTGGTGAGACCTCACCTGCAGTAATGTGTCAAGCTCTGGAGCCTCCAACACAAGAAGGACATGGACCTGTTGGAGCAGGTCTACAGGAGGGCCATGAAGAGGATCAGAAGGCTGGAACACCTCTTCTATGAAGACAGGCTGAAATAGTTGGGTTTTTCAACCTGGAGAAGAGAAGGCTCTAGGGACACCTTATAGTAACCTATCTAGTGGAAGGTGTCCTTGCCCATGGCAGGGGCATTGGAACTAGACGATCTTCAAGGTTCCTTCCAACCCTAACCATTTTGCAATTCTATGAATCTATGTCTCTCAAGACAAACAAAATAAAAAAAAGTAAAGGGAGCAATGATGGTTTCCAATAAAAAAGCACTTATCCAAGGTTCTTTTATGAGCAGTTGTAACATTTTTCTCTTCATTTTAATCTTACTTTACAGGCATATAATATCTTTACAACTGTGTTTTGTCTGCAGTTGAAAACAGCAAGATTTTTTATAAATATAACTATTCCACTAGCTGTTCTTGGTTCAGAAAGACTGTTTGATGCTTATAGAAAAACTAGAAATACTTTGAATGTACTAAACAGGTATTTTACTCAATATCCAGATAATGGTAATAACATCAAAACACAAGCAGGATAACACAACCCAGGATGCAAGAACAGAGGTACCTGCAGCACTGCTTTTGACAAAAGTGACAGCACTGTGAATGATGAACGGTGTTGATTAGAGCAGCAAGATTTGTGACAGATATGAGTCCTTCCCCACCTAAACCTGTCTCAACACTGACAGCATTCAATTGCTTGCACAGTAGTTTTAAACAAGAAGAAGAGTAGGGAGTGAGAGGATAGGATATTGATCATCAGATAACACTTATCCCTTGCTTTCTTCCCTCTTACTGGAGCAGATTCAATGTCACCATGCTAACTTCTTTCAATGTTCTGCATCTTAATTTCCATTTCACTCTTCCCTCTCTGGCATTATGATTTGCCTTGGAGATCTGCACATGGCTGTTTCTATAGATAGTAAGGGTACTACACTGGGTCACTGTTTAAAATCAAGTTTTGCATGGCTACTAAACTATCATCCATCCTGCAGTGATACATGCAAATTCACACCAGCCTTCAATTTGACTGGTATAATTTCAGATACACAGAAAGATCCTTGCGAAAATCTAATAAATACCCAAACATATTTAGCCAGAAATGTACATTAAGGAACATACATTATTAACAATATCTGTTACTTCTGTGCAAATCCAGATTACCAATTCTGAGGCAAATAGAATCACTCTTGAATCATGTTTTTGCTTAGACAGCTATTCAACATACTGAATAAAATTAAAACTCTGCTGCTTTCTAAGTCAGACAACAGTTGGAAGGTATACCACTCTTAACGAGTTACTGGTTTCTAAATCTTCAGGTGATTTTGAGTATATTTATTTCATTACTGAGTAAAAGCTTTTTCTGTTCCAACACTCAGAGTAGCCATGACCTGGGAGTGCTGGGACAAGTTTGACACAGCAGTCTGGACATCTCAGGAGTCCCCTTCTGCCCTTAAACCCAGAGAAGGAGCTCCATAATGCATATGAAGCCAAAGCAGGGGGATGGTGTACCTGTAACGCAGATGTTCATTAAGCGACCAATAATTATTACGTGCTCATAGTAACAGGACTTGGGGTATAGTTCCACAAGCAGAGTGCAGAAAAACGTGTATGCAATAAAATGTGCAATTCAAGAATTGAGGATTTAGAATGAGCAAGAAAGATGTCTGTTAAAAGCAGAAAAATAAATGCACTAGGCCTGAAACAGATGAATCTTCCTCTTTTTCCTCTCAGGCCTGATGACTTCAACCTCTATGATTAAGACCACTGAGAACTGACACCACCAGTCAGCACTGATAGCAAGCATCAGCCCACTGTTGTTGTATACTCACCACTAACCAAAGACACGCTAGTTAAAGACCAATCGTTTGAGTATGCAATGATTAATAGTCATTAAAAAAAGATCACTGCCTATGTGTGCTCTTAATGAATGTCAATCCAGTGTTGTTTTCACTTTTTTTAACTGGTTTGATTTGTCAGTCTTTTAAGCACTCTTGTCAAGGCAATCTCTAATCCCCCCAAATATATAGAGAGATACATACCACCACATGCATGTAGTCAGTTACAACACACACCATATACTTAAGTCCTGAAAGTACTCCATGCTTCTCTCACAGTGCTCTGTTATTTGCTCAAAAACGTTCCAAGGACACAGCTATATTCACCTGCATTTTGAGGTACTATTTATGATGTGCAGATGGATGTTTATGCAGAACAAGCTGAAATACAGATATCTTCTAGTTGCCAGTTGTGCAGTTGTTAAATATGTCTGGGCAATTAGACCCGGTTACAGGTAAACTCAGTGAAAATGAGTTGACATTTAGACATTTTATATTGACATTAAATTTTAAATCAGATGAAATAGCCATGCTTTCAGGTGTTACAGAAGATTACAAGAGAATCTTAATTCAAAGGAAAAACTGATGGACATATTCGTTTATTTCTTTCTCCTCCAAACATCACTACTTTCTAAATAGTAAAAGAATAAGAAATCTTACTCCCTCTTTTGTCACACATTTCTAAAACAACCCACTTAATATAGTCCAGTGACAATACACATGGATCCTTTAATAGAATGTACAATTGAGTTTTAGAATGTGATAATTCAGAAACATTAAGAGGAGACCACTGAAGCTGGTTGCTGAAGAAAATTTCAATTACCAATTAATAAATCATTAATTGTATTAATATAACTATTAATATCAAGTTATCACTTTGAATCTATTACATAGAACTTATGCTTCAGGAACAAATATTAAAAAATTAATCTGGCTAGAATGCAACTTGTCACCAGCCCATGACTAGAGAAAAACAAATTAAGGGGAGCAGGGAAAAAGGTAATGCATTAAATGCCTTCAAAAAAAATTTTGAAAAACACTATGTGCAAATACATATAAATCAACATAACATAACGCATGACCGCTTTAAATATAACATGCTAGACTATCTGTCAGGTCTCTTGCATAAGTTATTACCTGAACAAAAGAAATACAGCAAATCTCAAACTGGATTTCGGTACCATTTGAATCTGACATAAAAGCATATTTAAGCCTAAATGATTGCAATTGAAAACATAGAGATAAGCAGACAAATTAAAATGTGGATAAGGAGATACACAAACAGGCGGCAGGGAAAATGAGGGAGACAGATTGTAAGGAGGCTACACAGGAAGATTCTTAGAGATCAGATCCATTATCTACTGTCGTCAAAACTTTTGGTAGTGACGTTGGCACGAACATTTTGATTGTGCTGCTGATACAAAGCTGAAAGGCATCGTCAGAGCATGACAGGACATAAAGAACTGGAGAGCCCTCATGCAAAAAACTGGAAAATGTAAAATGAAGGAGGTAATTAGAGAAAGTGTGAAATAGAGGCAAGAAAACCATTATCATGTCATTGTTACACTGGAAAATGGGCTGCAAATCTACAGAACCTCAATGTGAAGGAGCTGATAGCAGCAGCTAAAAGTGCCCAATGAGGACAGCAGTTTTTAGAGTGATATGTACTGCCTAAGGACCACTTCTCCCATGGATCTCTCCAGCCCACTCTTAGGTCACTGTCAACAACCTGGCTGCTACTGACTCAATAGGCATAACTGAGCCAAGCTGCTCACCCATGGGATACTGTTTACTGTTACAGTGTTTCTTCTTAATTTGAACAGTGGATTTGTCAGTCAGATTTCTTTATTCAGGCAACCATGGTAGATCTCGAACATAAAACTGTCAGTGACTAAGGGGACAGAGCTGGGTCTGCCCAGCAGCTTGACCCCAAAGAATTAAAGGCAGTTTCCCAAAGTAAACTTTTTGTCAGTACTAGATAATTTCTTATTGATTATTTACTCTACTCATACCCAAGCAAGCACTCAAGGTCCAGTCTTGAGCATTACTGGGTAATTTCATTCTAATATATAACTCTCCATATAAATATATAACAATATATTAGTATTTTTTAGTCTGTGTATATTCCTCTCTAATCCTATATGGTTATTGTGCTTATTGGTCTATTATTTAACAGCATTAACTGTAAAACTGCATGTAAAGCTCCATGTTACTTCACTAGTAACAACCAACAATATTCAGACTTTATGTTATACATTCTTAACTTTGTTTCGGTTTCTGTTGGGAAAATGCCAAGCCACAAAATATCTTGTGTCCCCTTGTGTTGGGGACTGAAGGAAAAAAAAAAAAAAAGCTACTAAAATAAGTTTAAACTCACACTTCTGATTAACAACAAAACTTCAGTTACAAACTCCTGAGTTCAAAGTGACAGACAAGTATTGAACATAGTAAATGCCCACGGAATGACTGTAAATTGGCAGTCTAGTGCAGTTGCAAAGAAGACAAATCAGTCCTAATACCAGGATAATTATTTTCAGCAGAGATTGGGAAGCATTAAGGTAACAGTTGAAGGCTTATTTGGAATACCGAGTGCAGTCCTGGGTATGCATGTTCATCAGAGACAAATATGGAGAATGGAAATCTTATCTTGTAAGTGAAAACTAGATGAACAAGACTTGTTTCACCTGGAGAAAGAAAGGGTGAAAGTGAACAATAGCTGCACAGAAGTACACTAGAAAAGAGTCTAAGCATAGAAGAGGAAAGACAACTTTATGTATGCAAAAAACAAAATAGGAAATAGGACTGAATGAATTCACACCGTCCATAAGGAATTTCAGGCTGGAGATGAGAACACTCCTACCCAGTAGAGCAATAAAAGTCTGAAATCTGTACATGAAGGCAGGAGGATCAGACACACAGAAAGCTAAACTGCATTTTGGAACTTGCTATGTTTAGGATGTGGGGTATATGATGCATTGCCTGGAAACTAGAATCTGAAGATCCCTTCGATTTCATATGTTCTAATAATTTCTATTCTGAACTGTCAGTGAGATTGACTGGAGTAATAGTTAAAAAAAAAAATAAATTCACAAGCTCTCTTTTGTAGGTAGCATACCTAGAGAGATTGAATAATTTAAGATTACAGAGGAAGTAAATCTATTTTGATCACAGAATACCCTATTTTAAAGTGGAAAGATTTATAATTTTTCAGAGAAATTACACACCTTGCTTGTGATAACTTTAAGATTTCTATTATTAATGTCTAATAAATTTAAAGGATGCCAAATCACTGTCATTCTTTAAAATTTTGTAATTGTTTTGTACTTGCATTTCTGACAAATATATTATAGATTTGTCTGCTGATTTAATATTTAAAAGAATAAATTAAAGACAATTATGTTGACAATATTTTGATACTCACTGCACTCTAAACTAAAAGCCTGTCTCAAAAATCTACTGATTATACTCTGAAGTAAAAATACTTTCAAACAACATTTGGTGCAATTCTTTTTAATTCCATGTAAACAAAACTGCACTTAAGTTGTTTGTTAGCATTTCTCTAGAATTTTTTAATTAGTAGAGAACAGATGGTTCATTTGAAATTCAAACTTGATTTCCAACATTAATGGATAGATGAGTAGCTATGCTTATGTTATCAAAGAAAATTGTATACGGTATTAACTGTAAAGAACATGTGTCATTTTGCTGACCTCTTTTGCAAGTGCAAGTAGTGACCAAAATAACCCACTTTCGGTTTGATGGCTAAATAGAAAAGAAGAGGAAAAAGAAAAACTGTTTGCCAAGACAGAGCCAGTAAGAAGATTCCGGTGCAAGCCAAAGTGAAAGGGAGAGGCATATTTCCAATAGAGGCATCTACCAAATGAATCAAGGGGTATTGAGAGGAGATTTAAACCGTCATGTTGAGCTTTTCCAGTACTGCCCTGAATTTGGCAGGGACTGTCACAAGCTTTCCATTTCTTCATATTTTTAAAATAAGTCTGGAATTTTACACCTTTCAAGTATGTTCAACTTCAAACAGGAATTAGTATAGGCAGATTCTATATCACGCTCTACGTGGGAGGTAAAATCAGATCACTAATATTGTTCTTTCTGGCTTTAGAAAGTGCAAATCCCTTGCCTGGGCACAGAAAGACATACTGAGCATGATATCTTTCTCAAAGACTCTTTCTTTTGCAGAGATGTTATGCTATCTCCTGCTTTTTTCTGGATTGATTGATTCTTAATCTCTGCCACTTCTTCCTTTGTATTGAAAACACTTTCACTGCCAAGATTTTGACCTCCTGCTAATTACTCTTGTGATTAGGAGACCACAGCACAATACCGTCAGCAAAGGGATATTTTCAGTTTATTGTTTTCTCAGCTTTCTCTTTTCTAAGATTTTACTTACAGAATAACTTCAACATTTTAATTTGTCAACACATTATGTATCTGAGGGATTATCATGGGCTGGAAAATTTGAGAAGGACTTTGGTGCTGAGGACACCAACATGCAACAGGGAACGTAGGTTTCAAATGACAACTGAAGAAGGTCAAATTTCCTTTCCCTTCTTGAAGTCCAAGTTTTCCTGCAAAGTCTGGGTATAAAGCAATGGAAAATACCCCTGGCATAGCTAACTTCCATGCATACCTTTGTTTACATGAAGATGTAACTAGCTATGTGATTTTCTGTATGACTGTAGACAAATATGCTTTATAGAGTATATCTGCTTTTGGGAAATGTACATATGAAAAGAGTTTGGAAAACTGCTGTTACATTATTAGTGTGTTTGAGAGAGTATTCTTTGCTACAATAATTGCAAGCAATGTTCATAAGATCCTGATCCAACTAAAAAATAAAATCCATGTTGACTGTTCATTAGCTTTAATAGACTTTGACTAAATTATTAACGTAAAATAAAATTTAATCTTAAGAAAGGTAATCTTTGAAAGTGACCTAAGACCCCACAGTGACTAATTTATTTTTGCTATGTGTTTGCAATTATAACTGAAAGAAGAAATATATGATCTTCAGCATAAATATCTGACTTCTTTTGTTGTTTTTAAATGATTATTCACAAACAAGTTTTGTCAATAAAAATATTGGACCAGACTGATCATTAACATCTGACTGCTTTGGTATTGTTCTCAGTTGTACTTCAAACATTTGTCTACGTTATTTTAACTCTTTGAGAAGTTTTTTAATAGTTTCAAAACAAACACCTACCTAAGGAATTAGGATTTGTTGCCAGATGTAATGCATCAGTGTTACAGTGTATTTAGTACTGTCTATTTAGTACTGTCCTCCAAACCAGCTAATAGTCAAAAGGATACATCATTAACTAAACACCATTTTCTTTGTTCCTCTTCTCTTTAAATTTTTGCATTGTGTATTGATGATAAATTTTAACTAGCTTTACCTTCTGTTACTGATTCTTCTATGTTCATACCTGGTAGAATGAGGAGCTATTACGTGAATTATTTTTTTCCTCTGTGGCAGTACTGACAGACTATCATCAAGTCATTTCCTATCTTTTCCTAAACACTGTAGTTTAACTTTTAAAGACTGAATTATAAGACAAATTTTCTAAATCATTAGTTGATTTAACAGGCTTTCCCTAAAGAACTTGGCAGTCATCAGTCCTGATGCCAGTCAGTTGAGGGATCTAGAGCACAAGTCTCATGAGAAGTGGCTGAGGGAGCTGGGATTGTTTAGCCTGGAGAAAAGGAAGCTGAGGGGAGACCTTATCTCTCTCTACAACTACCTGAAAGGAGGCTGTAGAGAGGTGGGGGTTAGTCTCTTCTCCCAAGTAAAAAGCAATAGGAGAAGAGGAAATGGCCTCGAGTTGCACCAGGGGGGATTAGATTGGATATTAGGAAAAATTTCTACATCAAAAGGGTTATCAACAGGCTTCCCAGAGAAATGGTGGAATTGTAATCCCTGGAGGTATTTAAAAGACAGGTAGATGTGCTGCTTGACAACATTGTTTATTTGGACTTGAAAATCTGAAAGGTCCCTTCTAACCTAGACAATTCTATGATTCTATGATTCTATGTATCAAATGCTTTCCGTGTGTTTCATACATCGACTTTGCTAGGATTGCCTCTCCTGCCAAAGTACGCTTTTGCTGACTGAGGACTCCACCAAAACTGCCTCCACCATTCAGTGACAGAAGACCTGCTTTTGAGGAATAGAGAAACAAGCAGACTTTTTATAGGCCAACAAGAAGTACAAGAGAATCAGCCTAAATGATAATTTTCCCAGCATATCTCAAAAAGAGTCTAGTTTTATTGGATTTTTGTTGCATTGTTATTTTTTTCCCCCATATAATTCAATATACATCACTGTTTCTCTGGGATTCCAGCCTCACTGAAGCCAGTTTGTTTTTCTTGGTGTGTTTGCCTTTAGGGAAAGCCACATCTGACAGAGTTATGAAAGAATGCCTTTTCTTCACTATAAAAAGTGTCCCTCTTTCTTCTCAGGTAGATGGTACCATTTAATCATTTCCCAAGCACCTGGCTAATTAGAAAAGGCTGCATTAATTCACCACTAGCCATAATCATCATGCAAGACAGACAGTAAGACGACTGGTCCAGTTGACATAACAAGTGAAAGAACCATTATTTTTCATTTTCACCAGTGCGATATGGGAAAGAAAAGAAGAAGGAAATGGAAGATCAGAA
Organism: Tringa solitaria; assembly: GCA_026413425.1. Lineage (NCBI taxonomy): Eukaryota > Metazoa > Chordata > Aves > Charadriiformes > Scolopacidae > Tringa > Tringa solitaria. The sequence continues at coordinate 79,418,350 of JAOXJM010000012.1, forward strand.
AAGAAAATTACGGAATCAGATACAGATACTAGGGCCAAGTTGCCTTAAAACAGGGGGTTGGATACAGCCACTGATGAAATGTTCATCAAACACGCCACAATGTTATTTTAATATTTCCTTTCTTGTTTCTTCTGTTCCTTGCTTCTCCTACATTCTCCCCTCCTAAAAAAATGTATATTTTTGAGGAAAAATCTTTTATATTCACTGGGTTTAGGCCAACAGAACTTTGTGCACATTGTTTGTAAGAAATCAAAGTGTATCATGAATATTATCATATTTTCAAAATCTCAAATATATGAAGCATTATTCCCAATAAAAAAAAAAACCAAAACCAACAGTTCAAAAATTTTGCCCCAGTAGGGCTGCCAACAGAAGCTTTAACAGCCACCATGGTTCTTTCCACGGGCTGAATGGAAACCCCTGCCCCACCGGGGTCTCTCCCGGGGCCGCAGGGGCATCTCTGCGGG
>JAOXJM010000012.1:79418997-79451610 GCA_026413425.1 Tringa solitaria
GGAACCGGCTGTGTCCGGCACGGGGCAGCCCCGGGCCCTCACCACAGGGGCCCACTCTGCTGCCCACTCTTGATATCAAACCTTGTGACCCAACACAGGGAGAAATGCTGACTTCCAAAGGATTAAACAGATACTTACATGAAGTACTATTATGTCTGAAGCTAACAAAAATATCAAGTGTCTGTGATTTTGTTATATACAAAGTACCATCATGTCTGCGTATGGTTCCACAAACTTAAAACTTCTTTGCTATCACAGAAAGCTATACACTCTCGTAGCAGTTTAATGTTTTAACTTTGAAAATATGCCAGACTAAATATTTCATTTACCTCTTTTGTTCTTTGTGTTTGTTCTATGGTTTTCCTTACTTTGTCTCAAACAATTTTTACACAGTTCTAGAATTGAAATTGGCAAAGCTTTTACAAGACAACTCAAGGGCATCCAACTCGAGAATTAGGATAAAACTCAGTGTAGAATTGAAACTGTAAAGAAATACTCTTGCACAATAATCTGTTGTGTAGGTGGCAGCAAATACCTTCTAAGGCTCTTTTAAAAATAAAAATCTCTTGGTCCTGAACTATAACAGCCAAGCAAACGGCCCACCCATCCGAATACATTAAGTTTGAGAAATTAACAGCTGTCTTGCCATTAAGAAGGGAAGATCACCTTGATTTAAGGGTTTGTGTCCTTCACCAAAATGGTTCAAAACGAGTTTTTTCTTCTCAAACGGGAGATACATAGGAAGTATTCAGGAAACCAGGAAGTTTTCCCCTGGATACTGGACACACTCTTACCTGCTTCCTGAGCCAAGGGAAGACTTACTGATGTCTTGTCTCCTCCTTTCTTTTCACATCATTCCTACTAACATGCAGCAGAGATGAATTTGTCCAGAAGAATGTGTCTAGAGGGGAGAAAAGATAAATGGGGAGAATATTATAATTCAACTCCAAACACTTTAATTTAACACTTCCTGATCTTTATTTTTAAAATGAAACACAAAGAGTTTTCTGAACATTATTTTGGTGTCAAATAGGATTTCTTAATACAGATGAATGAGATAGTTTTCCACATCAGAGCACTGAACAGTTCACATTTTAATCAACTTCACTCCTACTCACTAATCTTTGTACATTTAATATACACTTAACACCTACCATTTTATTATTATGAACACCTACTCAGCTAATCAAGGAGTTCAAAAAGTTCCCATTGCATGGGGGAATAAGTTTAGTATATTACCATTATTTGAAAAAAGAGAAGAGCTGTAGAAAGAAAGAAAATACACCCTACTTACTAAGGTAAACAAGTGAAATTTCATAATCTAATTGGAATTTGAAGTGTTTAAGATTATAGTCCTTACTTCATATTTATGTTCAGCGTGTTTCAAAATACAAATGACTGAAGATTTCACAATCTTGTTCTGATGTGAATTTTGGACATCTCATGAGATGTTTTCATTCACTGTAACAAAAGAGGCATGATTGTAAAAAACCATTTCTTTTAATGCCAGTAGAACTTGTCAGTACTCAAATGTTTCATGTAATTACTTTGTGTAAATCAGAACAGAGTATACATAAAGCATCAATTACATAGCAAAGTGGACTGCAGCTAAGTAGAAAACCAGAAAAAAACACCCCAAACCCAACATCAGTTATGACAAAAACTGGTGAAAAAAAATAAAGTCTGCGTACCTAAAAAATAAAAAATCTCCATTTTTCCATGGGTTTTATCTTATGCTTTTATTTTATTTCCACTTCATGTTAGTATCGTTGCCCCATTCCTTTTACTTTCAACTGCAGCACAACACTTAACAAGAAAATAACATTAGTCATCACTAAACAACCTTCCTTCTCAAAAGCACTTTTTTCCCTTCCTACTCTTAAAAAATTATAGAGATTTGGAAAAAAGGCAAAATGAAGCACAGACTGTCCATTGTGAGTAGCAAAATAGAAGGGAAAAATAATTTGAGTCTCAATTGATTAAATAAATCTTAAATAAATCTTCAAATGTAAATTTCAGATTTTCCAAGGGGAGAAAATAACATTAGAAACTATTCTTCCTCCACAAAAATAAACTACATGCATGAAAATGCTATGTTGAAAGTTTTTGCCCACAACTATAATATTCCTTACAATGTTTGAATTATGATATCAAACATGACTCTCCTGTGATGTAGGTCAAGATGAGACTGCATCTAATATACCAAATTAAAATACAGGTCCAAAGTGTGTTTAATATGTTTAATATGCCTGCTGTAGCAAGTAATGTATTCTCCCCTTCCCCTAGAGAAACAGAGAGTGTTGGAAAGGACCTCTGGCGATCATCTAATTCAATCCCACTACTGAGAGGAATATCATCTAGAGCAGGTTGCCCAACACCATGTCCACTTGGGCTTTGAATATTTCAAAGGATGGAGACTTCAAAACCTTCCTGAGCAAGCTGTGCTGGTGTTTGACCAGGGTTTGTGTTTGCTTTTTCTTCCTTATGTTTAAATAGAATTTCCTGTGTTTCAATATGTACCCATTGCCTCTTTTCCTGTCACTGGGCAGCACTGAGAAGAGCATGGCTCTGTCTTTGTACACCATGTAAGATTCCTCCTGACCCTTCTCTTCTTCAGGTAAAACAGACACATCAATCACAACTTGTCATTGTACATTAGTCTATGTATCACCTTCATGGTCCTTCGCTGGACTCATTCCGGTAGGTCCATGTGTTTCTTTTACTGGAGATCCTAGACCACACCACTCCAGGTGTGGCCTCACTGGTGCTGGTAAAGAGGATCACCTCCCTTGACATGCTGGCAATGCTCTTCCAAATGTAGCCCAGGAGGAGGTTGACTTTCTTTGCTGCAAAAGCACATGGCTGGCTCATATTCAGCTTCTTGTATGTGAGGATCACCATGTCCTTGAGTGTGACCATCTTATGGTCATTGCAGCTGAGGCTGCCCCAAACCTTCCCATCTCTAACCAGTCCTTCCTTGCTTGTATCAGGTCCAGCAGATTGTCTCCCCTCATCGTGTCCTTAATCACCTGTGTCAGGAAGTTATTATCAGTAAACTCCAGAAAACTCATGGATTGCTTGTGCTCTGCGTGCTTGACCTTCCAGCAGATAGCAGGGTTATTCATGTTCTCCATGAGGTCCAGGGCCTGCAAATGAGGCTTCTCCAAGTTGTCTGAAGAAGGCTTCATCTATGTCTTGATTATGTAGTCTGTAGAAGAATGCTACCACAACATCATCCACATTAGTCTGGCTTCTAATCTTGACTAAGCAACCATCTGCTGATTCATCAGCTGCCCCTAGGCAGAGCTCCAAATATTCTTGCTGCTCTCTCATAAATGGCAATGCTTGAGTTTACAGGCACTTCAGAGAGGCACTCAGTCATGTTGATTTCCCAGAATGAGTTTCCTCCGTAATACTGTCCTGTGGACACTTCCATATATACATGTATATGTTTAATTTCCCTATATATATGCATATGTTTAACATGAGCTTCCTTCAGTTTTGTTTTAGTAATTATGAGGTGTCACTTATCCACATCACCCGATATGCCTTTTTTGCCAACCTAGTCTACCACTTTCTCAATTCACTCTGGGTTTTCATCTTCCTCCCCTGTGATTCCCAGTTTAAAGCTCTCCTCAGTTGTCCTGTTGACAAATATGCTTTAGCTCCACATCATCGGGTGAATCCTATTTTCTTCAAGCATTCTTCCATCCTCAAAAAGGCTCTTATGGTCATAAAAACTAAATTCCTGTCATTTATGACAGGCATTGACATGCATGGTCCATCCACTCTGCCTCCAGCATTTCCCCTGTACCAACAGGACTGAAAAAACACCACCTGTGTCTTCGTTCACTTTGCCGTGATCCCAAAACCATGTAGCTACTCTTGATATGCTTCAGGTCTCCCTTGGACGTATCATTGGTATCCAGATGAAAAAATAGCCAATTGGTCAGGATGAAAAAGCTTCTCTGTTATTTAGTGCTGTCACCTCTTTTAGTTTGGGTTTTGGTTTTTTTTTTGACTTAAAATGTTTTTTCAGAGTCCCCTGCACGGACATACTCCAAATCATACATGCAAAGAATAAATTATTTACATTGTTGAACACATACTTAACTGCAGGGCCTCAATAAAAACACTATTTATAACTGCTATTTTACATATCGCATAAGCTGCATAAGGTCTTAAGCCACCAAAGAAAAGGAGAGGACTTTTCTTTATGAAAATAGTGACATCTGATAGTATGCAATCTGTGAGGCATTCTTCCTGGTAACTAAAAGATGACCAGTTTTGAAAAGTTCATCCGCAGATTTTTTCCTATATACTATACGTTCCTAGTAGTTGACAAAATTAGAAAATTTTCACCATATGAGTTCTGACATGCTAAATAATTCTCTTACATCTCTGCACAGAATCTTTTTTTCTCCCTTCAATCAATAATACTGAAGTAACTATGTGACAGTGGAGAGACAAATGGTCGGTGTAGTAGAGGAAGCCTAACTGGATGCTTACACACTCCCAGAATAAAATATCAGAGACCTTTAAAAGTTTCCTCTATTACTGGGCAGGCTCACACATTTTCTAGTTTCCAGGTAACACTAATGATGTCTAATTACTAAGGAAACATGGACACTCACAATATAAAAGCTGCTGTCTAAGAAGAGAAGACATGCCAGAAAGACAGAGTTTTCTGCATTTGCTCTTGTTGAGCTTTTCCTTATGTGCAGGGGCAGAATAGGAGATGAAGTGGTGGCAGGAGAGGTTATGAAAGAAATCAATAAAAAGAAAGGAAAGAAACTGCCAAGGCCAGGTGGTAATCACCTAGGGATCTAAAAAATGAAATTGCTAAACTACTAACCTCTTCCTTGAAACTGCTTTCACAGTGAAGGAGTGGAAAATAGCCAAAACATTCAGGAAACTATAGGTTTCTGTTCACAGTGCAATCATAGTAAATGGTACAAATAAAGTACGATAGCCTGGTCACCTGACTAAATATGATATAGTAGGAAAGAGACCATGTTTTATTTTTAAAAGGAAAATTGTGGGACAGAATCAATGGATTTCTCTGAAAATTTCAGCAGGTATACGAACAATGGAGATCAAAATAACTGAGGCAGTCTGAATTTATGAAAGGTTTTATTTTAAAGCTTTCACTGAGGGTTCTTTAGGAGTCAATGTACCTGTGATATAGGAAGAAATGATCTTGCATGGATAAATAATTATTGAAAAAAGAGAAAGTGGGAGTAAGCTATCTGTTTTCACAGTGGAGGTGGTTACCAGCAATGTTACATGGGAATTTGTGCTAGGATCAGTGCTGTTGAGTAGACTGGTAAACAAACTGAGAAAGGAGAAGAGTGAGATCACAGCACTTGCTGATAATATAAAGTAGTTGAGAACAGGAAAAATAAAAGACATCTATGAAGAACTACAGAGGATTTCTGCAGGATTCAGTAGAAGACTATACAACATTGATAAATGTGAAGGCAATGCTAATCTACCCCTTGAGATTCAGGGAGAAGACTTTAGGTTTACAACAGATAAACATCAATTCAGAGTCCAGCAGTAGTTTCAGAAGCAAATCACTATTTATGGATAATTAGGAAGGAACTTTATAAGAGATAGAACATCATTACAGACTTTCTTAAGTTTCTGGTGGCCACCACCCTTCAACTGGGTGCAGTTCTGATATTCTCTCCCCCATCTTCAAAAGAATGTAACAGAGTAGATAAAGCTTAGAGAAGAGTGAAAAAAAGTGGCCAAAGGTGGAAGAGATTCTGTACAAACAACAAAGAAATCATAGAGGCCTTCTTACCCTTGAAAAAACAGATGACTGAGAGGAGAGAGATGTTTACATTCATACACAGCAGTTCAATTGGTTCTCACATCATTTACTCAACTGTATCCTAATGTCACTGCCAAATATTTAAACACAACTCGTGCTAGAATATGAAAGGATCCCTTAGAAGTACTTCCAAATAACATTTATAAAGAAAAGCACTCTTTCTTGTTAACTATGGTCAACACGAAATATAAAATGTTAGTGTCCTGGTTTGAAGTAACACGGAACCAATTTTCTGTTCAGTAATTTTACTTTTTAGCTAAGCCTTTTCTAACTAACTGGACTCTCTGAAATTAAGACCATATTGTGGAGACACTGCTCTCAGAGTGATAAAACCTGAGTATTTGTAATTTATGCCAAAAAATGGTAAGCAGAGAGGCTCTTATTGCTATAACAGCCAAGGTCGGCTAACTTTGCTTTTTGTCATGCTGGAGGGTCGGAAGGGGAAAAGCGCAGAGGGGGTCACACAGGTGGGGAGGAGCGGACAGGACAGGTGACCCAAGACTGACCAGTGGGGTATTCCATCCCATCTGCCTCATGCTCAGTATAAAAGTTTAGGGATCAAAAGGTCAGCCCTCTTTCTTCAATGGCCAGCATCTGAGCAGGACTCTGTGTTCATCTGCCTTTGATCCCAACTCGTGCATTCCTGAATCCAGATTTGGAATCCAGCTTCTGCCCATCACTGAGTCCAGTCGGGACTTTCCCAGTGCCTGTCAGTGACGTGATCGTCATCCTGGGAGCTTGATATGGTTTTATTTATATTGTATATATGTCATTATTTTCTTTTTTTGATATTATTATCTTTTCTTTTTATTATTTTATTATTACTATTTCATTAAAATAATTTAGTTTCTTTTAAATTCATAGGCTCTTTTTCTCCCTTCCTCCTCTCCCTGAAGGGAGACCTCTCACTTCTCTGAAGTGAAAGAGCTCAGAGAGCATCTGTCATTCATTTCAGTGGCCAGTCCTGCCCAAACCACGACACTACAGCACTTGCTGGGGAAGACCGAGGTAAAGAACTTGTTGAGTATCTCAGCCTTCTACATATCCCCTGTGACCAGGTCTCCTGTTTCCTTCCGTAGAGGCCTCATATTTTCCCTAGTCTTCCTTTTATCACCGACATACCTATAGAAGCTTTTCTTGTTGCCCTTGATGTCCCTGGCCAGATTTAATTCTATCAGGGCATTAGTTTTCCTAACCTGATGTCCAAAGACAATAACTGTCACTCATTTAAGGAGAAAAAAAAAAAAGAAAAGCTACAATTCTGTAGAACTATGAAAGAAATCCTGTTATAGTCCATGCAACTTAATAATAAAAAACAAAATTAAAAAAAATAAAATTCAGCAACAAGGTTCATTCCAGTAAGAACTATCACAAAATTGCATCAGCCTTTCCCTCAGTTTAAAAAATCTTACTTTGGAGTGGGTGTTTACAGTTTAAGAGAAAAAACAGAAACACGGGGAAAATAAAACTAGTCCCTCCCTTCAGGTACACTATATCAGGAATCAATAGCAGACATGCAGCAATTGAACCACTGGCAGAAATGTGTCTTAGATCTATCTATAAAAGATGCCCTTAATCTTTCTAAATACAACAGACATCAGCACAACAAAATAACAAATGGTCACTGTGGCTGTCACCAATAGATCAGCCTGCTAATCCACACATCAAGGAGGAGAGCAGTTAATGAGATATAAAAAGCTAGCATACAAAGTTATTTCCACACCCTGATAATGCAAAACCCTCTTCTAAATAAGCATAACATAAAAGTGGAAATTTCTCTGTAAACATGGGAATTTTTAAGTGCATTGGACTCAAATGTAATACAATTAAATAGCCCTAAAATAAGCATAAAGAAAACATTATTAACATCAGAAAAATCACTTCCAATACTGAAAAGTGATATCTAGTATCAGGGTTATAACAAGCAGAATTACTTTCTATCACTTCAGTTTTAAAATTAGGGTCTATAACTATCTTCAAGCTATTTTATTTTTCTGAGATAACTGTAATTAAAAAGCAGGCACTCAACGCTAGAAAATATGGTCAAGGAATGAAAAGACACATACAGATAATACATAAAATACTACTGTAAGAAAAATGATACAGTAAACAGATTATAAAGTCAGTGTCATAAGCAATGCAACACCCTTAAAAAGACAACCCCCATCCTATCTTCCTGAGCATCTACAAACAAACCTTTATACACCTTGAAATCTAATCAGTTCTAATTCATCAATATGGCTATGGATTACTCAGAAATAGTATCTTCTGCAACAAAGGAGAATCTGTCAAGTAATGGAAATTGGAAATGACTCAATCAAATGCTAGAGATATATTCAATTAAATGTGACTGCATGCCTGTAAAGCATCTCAGGAGACCTGCAAAAATAGGATAATTTACAAGTAGCATTATATAGAGAGAATTATGTAAAACACAACATATGTATGGGGGGTGTCTCCATTTCTCCAATTTCACTTACATTGGGCTTTTTTTTAAACTGCTTCCAAGTAGCATCATGCAAAAAAAAAGGTCATGAAAATTCATCAATTTTTGATGCAAATTACTGCCTTAATGATCATCTTGTCATAGCTTAATGGTGTCACATGGCAATTTTAATTGTAGTAGAGAGATACTAGAGTTTACTGTAAATCAGCTGGCTTGAATACTAGAAGCAGTTATACAACCTGTATAATTTAACCACAGACCCTCTGCACCATAGCTACAGTGCTTCTCATTCCTGAGCTGGCTTCTTCGAAGTTATGGGAGGTACCTCCACCACTGCACTGCCAACACTTCCATGGAGAATTTTTTAATGACAGAAAGGACCTTGGAACATATATGCCCAATGTAGATTCAGATTAGCATGAAGTTTTTAACACTGGAAGGTACATTCCCAAAGTTCTCGGCAGTATTCAGAGACCGAAACAAGGATGGCACCTTGCACTGTAAATTTTTATTTCCTTTCACTTAGACTGTGCAAGTAACCTACAGTTCCAATAATCTCATCACTTAATATTATTATGTTGAAGATCAATATTGAAGCAGTTTGATTAAGGTAGTGTGCTAGTTTTTATTTATTCTGAGACCCAACAATGTTGCTTCTATATGGGCATTCAAAATGTGTGTACTGCCTAAAAATTCATTACTACAGACTACTTAGTATTAACATCACATGACACTATCCCCAAAAGAGTCTGATTTTTTTCATTAAGTAGTTTAGCTAAAAAATAGAATATAATAAAAAATGTGTTGCTCTGTAGTAAATAGGTTTCCTGTTGGCCAATAATGAATTGTACTCAGTTACAGAACACAATAACCTTTTTTTTTTCTTGCATGGAAATCAGAACAGCTAGGTGGAAAAATATAGCGTAGGTTATTAAGTGATTTTGTATCTCTTGCACTGAAAAGCTGTAGCCTGCTGATTATTCTCCAGTAACACATTCTTGCTTTTAATAACACTGCGGGTTGTAAGCAAACCCTAAATAACACTAAGTGCACGAACGGGTAGGGAAAACTGCAGGAGGTGACGGGAAATACTTAGCCAGTCAGACAATGCAGATCCCAAAAGTTCAGAATCTTAAACAGTAATTCTTCTCCAACAATAATTTTTGGTTTTAATAATATATAAAAACAGCCTTTCCCACTAAAAAAAAAGAAACTTTAACATAATTTCAAAACATATTGCTGAGAGATGCAGCAAGCAAGAGACGGTTACAAAGTAATCACTTTCAAGCTGACTTTAGTTGTCCACAACAAATTTTCAAAGTCATGCAAAAGGTGTGTTGGGAAGCAGGATTTTATTTTATTTTAGCAGGAAAAAAATGATAGCTTGTGAGGATGGCAAAGTCAATGAGGAACTTTAACAGCTCCCCTTACCCCCACCCCCCGCCAAATCCTCCCATCAAGTAACAGATTTTTCACATCTATATTCATGAAGGATTACGTTCCAGGCACCTTAATGAGTTTTCACTAGTCAGCTGAGCCTTGATGGTTTAAATAAACATGTTTTATGTGTGTGGGTGAAGACCATATAGACAATGAACACAGCTTGATTAGTGTGTCAGCCAAAGCAATGTAAACGAATGATGTCATGTAGCTATCACTCCATATTTGAAAGACTTATCAAATACTTTGAGATTAATGTGACTATTTTTCTCAGTTGTAATATACATATATGTATAATATATGTAGAACACGGACAAGATTATACTTTAACCCTCAAATACACTTGAGTAGGCAAATCTTCAGGCATGACTTCAGTTTATATCAACTTCCAGGGTTTAGATTGTCAAATACCACACAAACTGCAGTAGAGGCCACTCAAGTAAAAATAATGTCACATTTCTATTCTCCAAGGTAGAATAAAAACCCAGGCATTTAACAGGTCTTCCTATGTATGCAAAACTCACGGTTTGCTCTTATTTTTCTTTGTAACTTAGACCCACCAGTTGCCACTGTATCCTTTCTCTAAATGGCACAAGTGACTGAAAATCTCATTCAAGTAATACATTCCCATTTCTTTCTTCCATGCACTGTACATCTAAGAAAATTGACAGCTCTACCTTGAAGACCTGTACACATCCTTATAACTGTTAGGAAAAAGGAGAATTAGGTTGAATGATACCTGAAACTTAATGTGCTAAGAGTATGAGACACTTCATCTTATACTAGTTAATACTAGGAACATAACTTCACTGATAGTCAACTTTCTTCAGTGATAGAGGCAGTCCATTATAAATTAACTGCTCAATGTACATTCCAAACTAATTCATCTGTGCTGGCAGATAAGATATGACTCCTTAAATGTCTCTTCCCTTAAAATATTATAGCAAAAGATGAATAGGGTAAAGTGAATTTATGAGATGCTTTAGCATGAAGTATGACTTTCCTATAAGACCAAACAAAAAAACCAATGAACCTACTTCCATCTCAAAATAGATAAAGTACTCTCTTTGTCAAATTGATGTCAGTTTTGTCAACTGAATTTGAAAGACCTGCAGTTAAACGTAACGAAGGCTACAACCATCACTCTGAAGCAGATAACAGAGAAAGTTTGTTTCCTTGAAGTGAACTTCAATGATGGCTGCTTTGAGGACAAGTCTCAGTTTAGCTCCTTATCCTATATTCTACTGAAACAAAGACAGTTCATAATTACTATTTGCAACTCATTAAGCACATATTCATTCCTTAGCCTCTTAAAGTAATATTTCAACATCAATCACAGCAAGTTGGATCAGTCTGCCAATTTTTTTTCTTAACAAGTTGCATGATAAGACTGTTGAGTGTCTGTGACTAGAAAATTGCTTATGATCTGAGGCAGAGGCCTGGTATTTTGAAATTCACAACTTGTTGACATGAATTGCTTCTTTAAGTAAGTTGAACTGACAGAACTGGACAAAGAATTAAGTACTTTTGTTCCTGTGGGGGAAAAAAAAAGTCATAAGAGAAGGGTAGAGAATGTGATGTGTCTATAAGCCAGCAGTTATCATAAAGATTTCCAAATAGAAGAATTCAAAAAGATTTCCAAAAGCAGCAAAACAATTCACATGTTTTCACAGCTGGATCATTGACTGGGCTGCAAGTGTACATTGCCAGCTCATGTTGAGCCTCTCATCCACCAACACCGCCAAGCCCTTCTCCTTGGGGCTTCTCTTAATCCATTCTCCACCCAGCTTGTATTTGTGCTTGGGATCTCCTCAACCCTTGTGCAGGACTTGCACTTGGCCTTGTTGAACTTCATGGGGTTGCATGGCCCCACCTCTCAAGCCTGTCAAGGTCCCTCTGGACATCAACCCTTTTCTCCAGTGTTTCAACCACATCACATTGGCTGGCAAACTTGCTGAGGGCACATTCAATCCCAACTTCGATGTTGCCAACAAGGATATTAACAGCACTGGTCCAAGTACAGACTCCTGAGGAATGCCACTTGTCGCTGGTCTCCACTTGGACGTTGAGCCGTTGACAACAAGGCTTTGAGTGTGAACATCCAGTCAATTCCTTATCCACTGAGTGGTCCGTTCTTTTAAGCTATGTCTCTCCAATTGAGAGACAAGGATGTTGTGCAGGACCTTGCTCAAATACAGGTAGATGATGTCAATTGCTTTTTCCTTACCCACCAATGCTGTAACCTTGTTGTGGAAGGCCACCAAATTTTTCAGGCATGATTTCTCCTTAGTGAAGCCATATTGGTTGTCACTAACCATGTCCTTATTTTCCATGTGCCTTAGTATAGTTTCCAGGAGCATCTGCTCTGTGATCTTGCCAGGACAGTAAAAACAGTAGTGAAAAGGAAGTTGGGAAGCTAACAGTTTATAAAACCAATCTAAGTATTTCAAGATGTTGGAGCCTACCTTAATAAATATATATATCACATGCAACATTCAAATTTTTTGGCTCAACATGGGGAAAAAAAAATCATTAAAAGAACTATAATTATTTATTGTGCATGGAAATCAGTATCAAATCCAAGGTTTTTCAAAACAGTACTGGAGTAAACTGAAAAATACTACTCTTTGGTTGCTGTTCTTATGAGACATTAAGACGACAACAAAAGCTATCAAGTCTTGCAGGATTTAAAGCAATGTTGTATTTGATGGATTATCCTTCTTTGGATTATCTTCATTTAAGGAGCCTAAGACATTTAGATCATATAACTTGCATTTTGTCCAACAAAGAGTCTCATTTCAAGTCAATAGCAGGAATGTTCATTCATGGCCTAGGCAAAATAAATAGGTTGTGGCCCACTGGTAGACTTCATTGCCAGTGTATTGCTCGCTCTTATATGAACCCGTAGAAGGAGGGCATTCCATGAACACACAGAGAAAAGGAATGTGAAGAAGGGTGATTTAGAGTGCCTCTTCATTATGCAAAGTGACCTAGATGTAACAGAGATAAAGAGTATGGGATGTTGCTTAAATTTCATGCTACAGACTATACAATATGATGTCTTTCAAAGTCTGTCAATATGGGAAAATATAATCTGGAAGTAAAAGCTCAAGGAGGAAAAAAGGAAACAGAAATTAATCTCATCTATATTTCTATAAGCTAGATACTCTCAAAGGTCATAGCAAGCTCTGAGAAAGAGAAAGGTATCAGCTGAAAAACTTTACTCTGGAAAGTTACCAATTTTAGTCTTTTACCTTGGAGGAACCTGTTCCACTTTCCTTTTCAGGGCTCAAGAGAAGGGAGATGGTCTTTTTATGATGTAATCACAAGCATAACTACAAATGCAAGCAATTTAAAAGCCATCATAATCATGAGAATTCCTCATTTGTCTTTAAAAGGTTTCAGACCACACATCTCTGTTGATTCAAAATCACACTATGGTAGCAAGCACGCAATTCTGAGGATGCCATGGATGCTCTGAGAACAAAATATGCAAGCACTGGCTTTGTTTATTGCCTTTGGCCAACCTTGGGTGAAATTGATTGTCTCCCCTTTACTCCCTGTTGGCTAGAAAGCAGTTTAGAGATCAGACTGCTTTATTTTTTGACTTGGATATACCCTAAAGAAAAACCCAGGTACTTCACAGAGAGAAAGGTCTCATAAATGTGTCAAAGAATGACGGTCTGAATAAGGAGGAAAATGAAGACAGAAGCCAATAAATATTGTTTCTGTGCTGGGAACTAAAGCAGTTCAGACACTATCATAATGGCTGTGTCTACAAACAATGTTCTACAAAACCCTTTTGACCTCAGGCAGTCACTTCATGCTATGCAAAGAATACCTAGCATCTCATTTCTAGCTCCACCTTGAACACTTTCTAGCTATGCCTAGATTGATTTGGTGTCTGGAACTACACAATTTTGCCAGTTAGCTGATTACAGTGAAGACTCAGTCTATACCTTCCCTAAAGACTAAGCCTTAAGGCACAGCAGCTCATCACTGAATGGCTGAGCAGTAAGGTGAAAATGTAGAACTCACGTCTTAAACTGTGTGACTGGAGTCTTCCTTAGCACCATTCTGCAGATATATTGGAGGATATAACTCATTTCAGCACTGCTATCTAAAGAAGAAATTGATAAAAGGGTAGCTCCACCTGATTTTGGTATTCAAGAGACAAGAAAAACTGTTAACAATTCCACTTTCAAACTAAGATGGATGGTGTGAAATTGTTTTGAAAGTGTACTTATTAGCCAAGTATGAGATTGGTCGTAAACTAGCATTTAACAATGACTGAGCTCTATTAGAAGTTTAGCATCTCTGTTATTTCCAGCATTAGTGACTAATTCAGCATTGCACTATTAAACAGCAGGGACTGCCAAAAGCTGAATTTAATGTATACAAACCCATCAAATAAATAACCTTGAAGCTGGTTTGCTATGACCATGTAACAATAAGGATAAGGCAGACTGTAAAGGTTTTATACACAGCCTTAGAATAAATGTGTTATTCACAAGTGAGCTGCCAAGTAATTTCTATTAAGTGTCAATAGACTTTACACTTCAGGACACCCTAAAGAATTTGACAGATACAGCCCATTTTTCAGAGCTGGTTGGTTTTTGTTTGGTTGGGTTTTTTTAAGTGTTACTGTACAATTTTTCCTTTGCAATTATCCTTGAATAGTTTTACTTAATAGTCTTCTAAAAGCCAGACGTGTCTGTTGAAAATGAATCAAGAAAAATAATCTTTTAGAAACTTCTAAAGCTAATTTACTAAGGTCACCACTCTACTTATTCTGGAGCGGGTGGTGGTGTTGTTTTGTTTTCCTGTTAATTTGCTAGTTGTGGTTTTTATTTTGCTAATTTTTTTCAAATCTATAATGTTTGTGATAAATTCACCAAACATGAAAGGACTGCACATCACTTGCAAAGACATCCTAGCCACACTATATGCAACATATTCAAGGAATGCACCAAATCTACGGTGTATGTAGGTTATTGTTCCTTTCAACTCTGATGCATTTCAAGCATTCACTTACTGCAAACATATGGACTAATTAACACCTCCTCAGTAAATCTGATGTGTTCTCATCATGCTGAAATTATTGCATGTATACAGTTTATTCTCATATCCAAAAATCTTCTAGGTAGGGATTTTTCTTTGCCATGAGAATGACAATACCATCTGAAAAGGCCTTAGGTCACAATGTTGGTGTTTTACCATACAACCTACCAGAACATAAAGGATTGTCATCCCTTATATCTGGAGCCTGTAATACCAGAAACCTTCTATACAGCATTCATATCTGTTACTGATACAGATAAACCATTAAAAGATATGAATGTGTTAAACTGGAAGAAAGTGACAGGGCTTAGACTGGTTCCTGTGACATACCCAGAATATGCCCAAAGCCTCTGCATATCTTCACCCTCACTGGTCAAGAGAAAAGTACATTTATGGATGTTATTTATTGACATCCAAACCCACATCTTGAGCATTAGCCCTGAAAGAAATATTGGTGTGGTGCTGGACTTCTAAACTAATAGGACTATAAGTGTAGCAAAAAAAAAAAAAAAAAAGGTAAAAAAAAGTATAACCTCTTAGCATAATTTTGTCCGGGATTGCACATTGTTTATCTTATGTTTCAGGTCAGGTGGATTAAAAAAGGAAGTACCTTTGCACTAAAAGGCAAATTTCTCTATGTGGTAACTGTGAAGGGGAAATGCTTGGTTTTTAAGTGCTACTGCTAAAGATAATCACTGAATAGTAAGAACTGAAGTGATATTTCCAAAGGCATATAACAAAACACATGTATAATGCACTGTATAAGAGATATATGCTTGTGTGTATATATGGAATTCCAATGAAGAGAATATTCTCCACATAATTCATTCTACAATTTTAAAGTCTATTAATTCATCACTGCTACAAAGAAGCAAAACAAATCCATGATAACTGTAGTTAAGTATTTCAGGGAAGGCTAGCACAAGTGACTTAATTACACAGCTGAAGCATGAAATGGATCTGAAGTGATACACAGAAAAAAAGTAACAGCCACAAAGTTTGCCTTCTGTGAAAAAATAATAAATGATAATAAATGATAATAAATGATAATAAATGATAAAGATGATAAATAATAAATGATAATAAAAAATAATAAATGAATAATATTTTTTAACTTTAATTAAAATATTAATGCACTTTTTTAAGCATTACAATTGTTTAGAAATGTTTTAAATGCCTCTATGACTTATCTGTATTTTATGAACCTAGTAAAAATTATGCGTGTTAGTTAAAAATTATTACACATTTTAAATGGTGCTTATTGTACTTTATTCAATTCTAGGAGAATCTAATTGACTCTTTGGCTTATTTTCTTATAGACTCTCTTCAAAGGCCTGTATCTCTATTAAAGAGAGAAGTCTAAATGATATTCCCGGTAATTGAACTAGCTGCATACTAAACACTTTTATCTCTGTCTTAATACATTTCTTTCCTTCCCAAAAGCTGTAAGAGATAAGGGTGCCTGAAGTTTATGTGTAGCTCAAATAACAAATAAGGTAGATAAATGGAATGAGCTGAAAAAGTGGAAAGAAATCTACTATGAAATTAAGATATAAATTGTAACTATGGAAACAGCCTTTGCAATTAAGAATAATTTAGAAAGGCATGGAAGATGTTTAATCAGTGTGCAAATTAACTGATTTTTTTTTTTGAAAAGTATTGGAAGTTAATAAAATCCTTTAAAACTTTCTTAGTGGCCTAAAGTGAAAACAAATAAACAAACAAACCACCAAGGCTCAAAACTGTTCTCAATTTTTCATCCGTATAGGGATAAGACGCATGTTCTACTTCACAACTTCTCCAGTATGTGTCACCAAATCCACAATACAAATTAAACCAAAATTATCTTCTGATATTTATAGACCAGTATTAGTATCTGGATCTTCACACGCTTTTCACTGATAATAGCATTTTCACTAAGGAGTGGTAAAACATTTTTAGAAAGGAAAATAATGCTAATATTACTTTCTAAAAATGGGGTGGGATGCAGCAAGTAAAATGTTTCAGCTCAGCCAGCAAGTAAGAGGAAAGGCTGAGAAAAGATATTTTGTTTCTAGACTAGTCTAGTGGTCTAGTTCATCAACCAAGAAGCAAGATTTTATGAAATCACACTAATGCAGAGTGCCTAGCTGAGCTCACTCTGAAAGAAGCAGCAGAACTCACAAGTGAGACACCGACACAAGCTGGAGTAGGCCTAGACCCTACGTGGTAACAACAAAGGAGTGACACTTTTATTAAATTTAACTGCTGGCTTTTGACACACTGTTTTACATTGGTTACCTATTAGATGTCACACCGGATTTTCAGTGAAACTTGAGCATAAGAGAATCCAACCAGCAACATGTCCCTGCAGAAAAAATACTCGAGTAGCTTAAGTAAACTGGCTGAGGTGCTGAAGCCAGAGTAGCTTTGGAACCTTTAAGTCCACGCTGTTATATCTTTTCTTAACAGTAGAGATCCTCACTTCTTTGCATACATTTTGTTATGTACAGACCGGTAAAATGCAGACTATTTAGCCCCCTCATTAAGGTTTTACTGTACTTCAGATATATTGAAAAGGGCTACTAGTAAGCCAGCAGATTTCTGTGGCACTAGAAAATCGTGTGAGGAAGACCAAAATGGAAAACTTATATTTTGATAATACATAAGAATAATTGATTGTATACAAAGCATTTGACTTACGCACAGTTTTCATGCATACTTCACATGTAGTTGAAGAGATATAAACCTCCTCCAAATGGCACGCCTGTTATATATTCCTACTAGTATTTCCATGCACCTATTAAATGAATCAACTGCAGCCATGCTAAGGAGTTGAAGCTCAAACTATATTGTTACAGCATTTCTGAAACTTTACATTGACAAGGTCTAACATAAAGGCAGACCAAAAGCCAAAACTTGCAAATATAGAAGGACAGGTTACAGCTAGAAAGCATATCACAATAAAATAAAAATAAGAGAACAGGTACTTTGTAAGTATAAAGTGTATTCTACCCATTTCTTCATCGTATTCAGTGTTCTTTGAAATCCTGAACATTAACTCATGCTGCTGTAATGAAGAAAACTTGCCTTG
Source organism: Tringa solitaria (assembly GCA_026413425.1). NCBI lineage: Eukaryota > Metazoa > Chordata > Aves > Charadriiformes > Scolopacidae > Tringa > Tringa solitaria. Next base: position 79,436,857 of record JAOXJM010000012.1, read on the forward strand.
GTAGCTCATGCTATATTCCTTCTTTCAAGGCTGAACAGCAGCTGTCACCAGAAAAAACACAGATTATGCTTAACTAGTCCTCAAAGAGTTTGGAGCTTTAATCCATTTTATTTTAATACTGCTATATGTTAAATTATATTTCTCTTTCTTTTCTACTGAACTTAAAAAACTTTGGAAATTTCAAAATCTTATCAAGCTAACAAAATTTTAAGTAATTAATGTACTTTTTTTTAAATTAGTATTAAGATAGGTATCTACCCGAAGCTGCTTAAAGAGCAATTATAAGACAGAAGGTATTTATTTGGCAAAGAACTATCCCTGGATGTTCATAGGTCAGTTTTATCTAGCACTCAGCTGCTCCAGTTGTAGAAATGACCAGTGACATTAAAGTGTATGAGGACTAAAAATCTATGGGTAAGCTGCAAAAGCCCACCAGCAATATGCCTGGTGGCTCAACCACCCTGTAAGATTAACTACGTAGTCAGCAATGACCAGTCCAACAGTCAGAAGGAAAAAGCTGTCCCATTAAATGTCCCTAGCTCTTTATACAAGCAGCCAAGATGTTTGAGGGAAGATGAACATGCTAAAAAGCATATGGATTTTGTACATAAAACATCACCTTGAAATTTTTAGAATAAAATAACCAAGCCAGGAAGACAAGGGAAATATGATACCAGAAATGACTCGTATAATTCCACATGGTAAGAGAGAAGTACCCCGGTTGCTCGAAATGATTCCAAGTTATAGCAAATGAAAAGGATGTGAGGGAAACTGCTGACATTTTTCACAAATCTTTTTTATCATCATCCTAGATGGTAACAAAATTTAGATTGGTTTCAAAGTGAACACTGTGGAGTTCAATATCTTATTATTTGCTTAGCCACTTCTCAATTGTTTTTTAACAATTTAACACTTATTTTAAGCATAACAACTTTTTAAACAACTAGAAAGTGTTACATAGTATTTTTCAACATTACTAAAGACAACCACAATATTATGGTCCAACTTTTTTGTAAATTTAAGAGTTAGCCACAAAGAGTAGCAAAGTCCAGAACTCCACAATATGAAAACAGAAATAGGAAAAATTATAATAAAAAAAAATTAAAAAATTCCTCAACATAAGCCAGATGAAACAAATTAGTCAGTTAACCAAAAGAAGCACTGTGTGTGTGGAAACACTGATTAGCCAAAAAAAAAAGTAAATAGTTATAAAGTTGGGCTTCCTTTATGAAGAGAAGGACTTTCTGCAGTTTTCTGTGGAGCTCTCTCCTAGCTGAAGATGACACTAACCTTTCTTCTGCTTTTCTAAAGTCTTTGTTGTTCTCAGTGGTAATCACTGAACAATTCTTTTAAAGAAGTTTACAAATAGCAACATAAGTAAAAGTATTTCTACAGTGATTTAAAGACATTTGATTAACTTGCTCAGAACCATTCTGGATGATGGTTGCAGATTTGACCAACAAATGTACCAGTACAGCCTCTCAGCTTCAGGGCCTGAGGTGGAGTTGCCCTAGCTTTTCTTTTAAGCAGTATATCAAAAGCTTCCACTTCACTCTCACCTGCAGGCAGTGGTTTTTCAGAGGGTGAGATAATTTTAGAAGATGATGACTTACCATAGTAAATAATTAAACAGTTAAAAATGAGTCTATCAGAGCCTTAATCAGAGTGAGACAGACTGAATAGAAAAACTAGAAGTCAAAAACTATCCTTTGATTACTGTGTCCTTGCAGTGTATGTCTTTTATCTAGTCCTTTCTGCTTGCAGCACACTCCCTCTGGTTACCACAGAAAATGCATTGCCTGCTGCAAAATCATTTCCTTAAATCTCCCTGCCAGGTCAGCATCAGTTTACTCATCCATCTGTCCAACCCTGCATTCCCAAAATCCTCTGTGCTGAACTTGCTCAGTTTGTCTCAGGGAAAGTCAGAGACACCTTTCCTGGAAGTTTTTACCCTGCTGAAACAAGGGTGACACTCACACTTCACCAGTCCACATAATTTAAGGGAGACAACACTTCAAACAGCAAAACAGAGTTAAATGATGTGTCTCATATTGTCCCTCGTTTGTTTTCAACATGACTAGATCTAAACATCAGTGAGATCTTCGCAGGCTTCAAGGAGATGTTTGAGTTCAGTTCCAGATTTCAACTCTGTTGTTCAGACCTACAGAAAAGAGTGGTTTACTGCATAAAATTCTTGATGTAGCAATATATTTCAGGAACAGCAGCACTGTCAATAAAGGTCATACTTTGCCAGGTACCATTAGTTTTGTGATATTTATTATGCCATTCTGCACTGAAAAGTTGGAGGTTGGAAACTTCCACATAAAACAAAGTCAATGCTCATGAAGATTTTCTCAGACCGATGTACTCCTACTCACTACCATTCTCTCTTCTAGAGGTTTGCATGAGTAGGCTTTCATTCTCATGCACACTTTGAGTATCCATATTGAAAGCTGAACCTCAGCCTGGTTATATTTTTATGCTATTTGTCATTCACTCACTTAAAGTATTTCAGCCATTTACTTAGAAAATAAAAAAGCTAGCTCATCATAAACTATTTTACAGTGATGGTTCACAATTTGACAGCGACTACAGGTTGAATATTATTTGCCTGCATTACCCATCAAACGCTTTACACAGATAATGTATTCATACCAGATGTAAAAGCATGTTCTTCTCTCTCATACACACAGCTTCCTTTGCCTTTCTACTCATTATACACTTTTTATTCCAACTTAAAACCCAGAAAACTACTGTCTTCCAAAATACTTTTCTGCAAATATATTGTTGCATGAGCAAATTTTGTCTATTAGATAAAATAAAATAGAAGTGACCTTGTTGAGCTTCTCTTATCAATGATCACAAGCAGGAGGAAAAGCCAGACAACATTTACATCCCTCTTTACAAAGATTTCTTGAAAACCGGAGAGTAAAACATTTAGGGAAAATGTGGAACTTTTGTCTGGAGAACATGCCTTGGACTTCAGACTGAATAGAAGAGACGTGCTTTATGCTCATTGTATCTCTTATGCTCCAAAATACAGTAATAACATGCCAGACATTTGGACATCTGTGATTCTGACAGTATGTGCAATTCCAGACATCCCTTTTTAAGGAAAATTCAAGTAACAATGTCTAGTAGATAGCCTGTCTTAACCATGACTCCTACATTGCACTTTCCAGGGTGACCAGCATGTTACATTTTTGGCTAGGGAAGTTTTACTTTAGTACTGGAAACCTCTGCTTATGAACAGAGGTCTAACTCTTATGTAAGTCAAATTCACAATGAAATTATGGTAGTGCAAATCATTGTGAGCTGTGATATCATAGCCTCTTTGTGATGAAAGGTCTGATCTAAAAAGTCAGTAAATCAAAAGCTTTTAATATACCTTTCCATGTCTCCTGCAATTAAAGGGAATAAGAAAGCCACATTTTTTATTTTTTTTTTCTGATTTGGGGTTATAGTAATTTCATTCACTTTGTAGCTGTAAATCTAATAATACACAAAAACCAATTCACTATCCATGAATGACAGAGAAAGTATCAGAAGCATTAGAGCTTCTTCTAGAGAAACTACTATGCATTCAGACAATTGAATTTTCACTCTGTTATAAAACACTTGATTTTTTTCATCCAAACATGAATTTAATTGGGCTAAATGTTCAGTTCTCTTGGAAAGTCTGTTGCAAGCATGCATATAAAAGTGCAGATTCCAATAGCTGATCATGTCTGCTTCAAAGAAAGTGCATACTTTATGATAATGAAATTTACTATTTTTTAAATTTAATTTTAGATCTAATACATTTTTCTGACATTTTATTCACTGAAAGTAATCATAGTGCAAAGATATCATTTGAGAGTAAAAAATATATTACTGTCTGGTAGAGTAAAACATTGTCTAAAATAAATAAGGAACATTTAACCATTATGTTTCACACATTTTTGTGTTGTGACAAGGAGGACTGTTACAGCTTCTGCATTGTTTCTCATCATATCACCAGAATCTGTGACAGAATCTATGAATTCTAACAACACAAATATTGTGATTCAATGTATGCAAAGAAAACATGACCTCAGAGGGATTTTCATCACTATTGCCATATCACTAGATGGTCATTCATTCATGTGTAGCACAATCAGGATAGCAATTTTTTCGCCAGAACAAGTAAAATGGAGTGGTGGAGTGCTAGCCATCTTTTATAGTTAGGGTATAAACGTTACACTTTTAGTAGCAGAAACTGAACTAAAAGGGTTGAGAAATACTGCATAGTAATTCAAAAAGGAAAAAAAAAAAAAGCTTTTCTCTGTGAAGCAAACAACTTTGTTCTTGAGTAGTCCTTGTTAATAATCAGAAGAAGTCATTCTTGGTTCTTGTGCCCACTAATCAATGAACTTTCAGTCATTTCAGCTAAATTCAGACATTGTGGTGTATGGTATCCATTACCTTGGGAGAGAGTCTAAGAACTGAATGTATTTGGAGGTGTTCATGAAGGATTAGATTCACAGCAGCACAATGAGGAAGTCTACCTGGCAATTTCATATGCTAACCTAAAGTGAAAGAGTCCGTGTCAGTCTGCTACCACTCTCACTCTAAAACTTCATTAAAACATAAAAATGAGACTAGCTTTAGTCAGTAATTTGTAGATCACACACTTGGAAGATACTTCAAATGTAGTACGTTTTCAATGGGCTAATCAACAAGGATATGAGTAGAAAAATATTCCAAATTATTTCTAAACATATTTAGTATAGTGGGTTTTTGCAGGCGGGGCATGCCCTTCTGGTTGCTCCTATAGAAGGACTGTAGACTTGTTCAAAAAAAGAAAACCCACAAGTGTTTACTGTCTTCCTTGACATTTTAACTCAAATGTGCAGCAACTGAATGTTTATGAGACACGAATAATCAACAGTGGATGTTCTCACATTTATGGATGCATTAAACACTGTAAGATCTAATTAGCCTATGTGTAAACAATGTGAAATTATAAATAGTAATCATGTTTCTTAATTTACCTCTCCTACAATTTTCACTCTATTTTCAGAAAAAAATTGAACATGATTCCGTGATTATTAAGTTTTACATAGAAAGAGGATAAACACAGCAGAATGTTGCAAAGGGAATGAAGAATTTGAACACATTTGTCAAACACCGCATGTAAACATATTTCAGCAAAACATTGGTATGTCTCCAGCTTTTTAATAGTTTTTCCTCTGTGTGGGAAACAAATTGAGGTGGAGGCGAAAAGGGATATAAACCTTCATGTTAAAGGCAACAGAAACACAAAGCAACCTTAAAATCATTTTTCTCCCTCTGTTTTCAAATTCAACAGGTTGCAATTGTAGAAAAACATCTTCATCTATGCCACTTCTCCAGATGTATCATCTCACCACCAGCTGAAGAGGCTGAAAGGACAAGAATGTAAGAGGTACCCTAAATCCATGAGAAAGTATTTGATGAAGTGTTGTTTCTCCCCCTGGCAGCGATGACTCTACTGTAGTCACTGAGACATTCTACCCTATTTAAAATTCTTTAACACTACATGTTAAAAAAGAACCAATACAATGTATTATAACAGTAAGAGCTAAAGGGAAAACACTGATTTTTTCCTGTGCTTTGCTTTCTCACTTTTCAATACCACCAAAATTCACAAGAGGAGGGAAAATATTCTATTTTGAAAGCAAGAGCAAATGATATAAAAAGTATTTGTTCAGTGCCTTAATCTTGAGATAAGTGGAAGAGTATAAGGGACATTGACTAGTGTATCCAGTCACAGTTTATCTCAGTTTCTAGTTTTCCTCCAAAGAAAAATTCTACTGACACCTTCGACCTCTCATCTGTCATTCCTGGTTTCTGTGGAAGCAATTACCAGTTTTAAACTAATCACTAATGAGATAAATTGTATAAATAGTAATGAGATAAATCATATAAATTTCTGTTTTCTTCAAATGCAGAATGATGTGTGATTTCATAAAACTGCAGCTAGTCTCCAACATTTTTTTGGTAGATATTCTGCTCCTCTGAAAGATGGGTAAACCACTACGGGGTTGATTTTTAAAAGTGCTGACACATCCACTTCTCAGGGACTTAAACCCAGGAAAAGTAGGTGAAAAAAACTTCAGCAGAGGAATCAGAGGGAAATGACCTCGTTAATTAAATAAGAAATGAGTAAGAGAAGTAAAAGGGCCTACAAGTCCTTATGATATCTCTGCTATAGTCACTTTCGACAGTTAAATTAGCATGAAGAAAATGGAGGACACAAATTCAGAGAGTTCCATTCACAACTGATTAGGTCTCAAGAAGCAGTTTGTCTAAACTCTTTTACTCATTAAAGTTCATAGATAAGGGAACCAGCTTGTGTGGATGATGACTTATTAACATAATAAGGGCAAAATCAAGTGATGGATAATTCTTTTGTTATTTGGATAGTCCTACGCTCCCTGCCATGAAATATTTACAAAGATGGTGATTTTCCTAGACGTCAGGTTTTAGTATAGCTACAGACAGTATTATGAGAAGGATTTTTTTATGTTCTAACATTAAAAAGCATAACACTGTGGGGAAACAGAGAGAAAAAATATCTTACAACTTAAAAGAAGTTAGCACCTGCAGCAACTTTTATTTGAGTAATGTAAAAAAAGCACATGTGAGATGTAAAGGCAGAGTAAGAGACTTCTGACACAGCAGAGATTGTCTTTACAATGCATTTGTTAACAGTCACTGTCCTATATCTTTTTTTGCTGACTTCACTTCCCATCCTCTGCAACATTAAGATTCAAAATAGAGAATATTAATAGAGTAATATGGAGAACTCTGCCAGTATATAGTCTGTCAAAGAAGAGAAATTCTCAGGACCTTTGGGGACAGGGTGTCCAAAGCCAACAGAAGTAGAAAATACATTCTTACACGCTCGAAAATGCTTGTCTCGATACACAAAACAAGCTATGTAACTAAATCAGATGTGGCTGCCCACTGCCACTGTCCAAGTAAAGGGACAAAGTAAAATAATACAATTACTCCTTGTCATCTATCAAAAAAATTGGTCTTATTATAACTGTTATCGTGCAGCTTTGTTCCTGCTTAAAATCATCTAAAATTTAAACCCTAGATTCTTAACTGTCTGATATTTCCTCTTTTGTTGTTATTTTATTCCTTTACTGTTGTGTAATGAGCCTAAAAATCCCTGATTCTTTTTCCTTCCCAACTGAAAGGCTAAACTTGCCTAACTTACAGGAAAACTGCAATGCCGAAGTTCCACTGTAACCATATGCTTTCTAAACCACATTTAGCTGGACGATGGAAGTGGAAAATGCAACTCAGCAAATTCATGTAGCTTCTTAGTATTAGGATGAAATGGAAGTATACTTCTATTCCAGCCTGATAGTTGTTGTTCGAAAAGGATCCATAACTGGCAGTCCTGCTTTTCTCCAGTAACTATTCTTCCACCCTCCCTCCTCGAAAAAAACTCCAAAACAAAGACAAAACCACACTGTCAAATTCTCTAATGACCCTCTGCCACCATACCTGACATTTGGCATACCTAATTTCCATGCAGGCTTTCACACCCTATTCAGTAATGAAAAAAGTGTACAGGGATCGGGAACTGCTATTGTAAGGTGGTTGTTTATTCTACTCCCATTTACTCCATGATGTGAAAAAAACTTTGGCCATACCAAGGCAAAACACAAAGGTCTGTGCATAAATGGGATATTTCACATTCAGTTTCATGAGTCCTTTCCTAAACAAGCTGCCTTTTTCTGGATCGTCTCTGGCAACTTTAAGAAGGGACACCGATACAAATACCAAATATTTGAAGTATAACTATTCTTATTGGAGGGGAGGGGAGAGTTAGGGGTCTGTGTATTCATACGTACCCTCTGGATACAAGGAAAGCAGGTGACATTGTCCCAGCTGATATATATAAACCATCAGGAAATAACCTGGGGGAAACATTCTGCCTATGAATGAATAACTTAGCATCTGTTCACAAATGATTCACCATGGAGTAAGGCAATTTACACAGACTATTTTAATATTCACTATTCTCAGCAAAGGTTTTAGTTATGCTGGTCCACATTACATTCTGTAGAAGTGCACTCAGGGTAAGCTGGAGGATGTGCAAGAGTATTTTGTCACAAAAGAAATCATAGTCTTTCATGCCCCAAGAGTTTACTGTGGGGTACATTAAAAATAAAACTAGTACAATTCCTTTATTCTAGCTTTAAAGCATTCCTATAATAGGCAAATATTTATTTTAACCATTAGGTAGGTATGTACAGTAGCAGAAAGAGGCAATGAGTAGTCCTAGCAAAATGCAGACAATCTAGGCCAATACACCTGCAAAATACTTGTTCTGCCCTCTGTCTTAGAGTAAATGTAAAGTTATCTCTGCAGTCAGAAAGTAAGAGAGTGGATACAGTAGGCCCTGGGGATTCCCAGTTCCTTATTGTAATTCTACTTTTTTTATAATTCTCCCCTAGATACCAATAACCATTAACTACCACACAAGGATTTTAAGGGAACTGAGGTAATAAAAGCATCGTCATGATAAAGAATTCAAAAGTCAGCAAGATATTTTCTGCAAATAAATCAAACAGCAGATGTGAATACAGTAGTGCCAGTAATATTTTGCAGCTACAGGGTGTATCCAAGTAGAAAATAAGAAAACCAGAAATTCTCTAAGATGAAAAGAATGACCTACTTTCTCTCATTATGAAGTCTCTCAGTCACATTGAATTATCCTTTTTTTTAACAGTATTGTGGATATTATTCTTACAGGAATCCATATAATTCTTTATTCAGAATAAAGGAATTGTTGGAGAGTGACCTGAAAGGTTCACCTCCTCCAGAGGATGAACTTTCCTTTCATAACACACTCCACCACGTTAGGGCTAGGAATGGGAAATGTAGATCGCAGTCTGACCTGTGAGCCTCTTCAAGCCGTGCAGCATGCTGACGAGAGCAACAGCCTGGCTCTTCTCCATCAGTAAATGAGTGCTCATCAGCACAGCTCCGACATGATGAGTTACTGTAGCATGTCATTTTATTGCAAAGGACTCTTTCACGGTTCAAAGAACTGTTGTTCTTTTTCTCTGTTGAGTGCTAGTATTCCTTAAAAAAATGGGGTTAGCTGCTTATTCATTCATGGTCTGTTAATATAAACTGTGGTAAGTCTCTTTACTTCCCTGTCAGTCAGAACCTCTCTTGGAAAATGAGAATAATAACTCTGATTTATTTCCAGTGTTTTGAAGGAGTAACTATTAGGAGGAATGCTCAGATATTGTGGTACCATGAAAGAACCTAAGTCAGCTGGGTATTCAGTGTGACTTTGTAATAGAAGTCTGTGACTAAATAGCAAAAGTTATCTAGAGTCTTGTTTTTGTAGGAAATTAATGATGTACAAGTTCTCCTACAACTGTTATATTTAAGAGAGAATCTGTTATGGCTCAGGTGCAAGCTAATGTTGCAGAAAGAAACTTAACTTTCCCCTCAGTTGCTGAGAAGTGTTTCACTGGTTCAGTTTCACAACATTATTTCTTTCTCATCTTCCCTGACAAAAACTAAGATAAAGGGAGGCCAAGAAAGGAATGGCAGAGTGTCAAGAAACTAACAGCAAACCTGAAGAAACTGCATAATTCAAATTTTCTTCTGTAGAATCGTCTCTTTTCTTGGAGATACTTGTTATGTTTACCAGTTTTGTAACAGACACACCAGCATGCACTTGCAGAATCTTGTTTGGAAATTCCCTCAATGAAACACAGATATTATCAGTAAGAATGTTACTTTATATCATTTTAAATGGCTCTACAAATGCTCAAACTACCTTTAAGGTATACCAAAATCAAGCACAGAATCTTGTTAATGTGGCTAAATAGTCTCTAGGTAAGAGACAGCTCATGAAGGTCTCTCTGTATCTGTCTGTAGAAGCATCTCTCTACTCAACTTAGAAATAACGTTCAAAAATGAAACTAATTCATAGCAGGAAGTTTCCTTTCATGTTGTTGAGACTGGAAGGACCAAGAGACAGCACTAGCATGGAGAATGTACACAGAAATCATTTTCTGCCCAGGGTAGAAAAGCCAAACTCTTTGCCCTCATCCGAGTTAAAGGTTTATTCTCAAATATATCTGTTCATTAATGATAAGAAATGTAATCAAGATGGAACAAGAATATTTGAATAAAGATCTTGTGCCGCACAGGGGAGAAATTCGAAATACAGAAATACAGAGAAGGTTCAACTGTTTATTATTGTTATTTTTGAAATTAATGCTTGCATGCAAGAAAGAAAATACTTACCAGTCTTGAAGTTGTTGTGAAGCTGGTTCAGTTACATAGTATTCTCAGATCCCATTACACTCAAGAAGAGAATGATTTCCCAAATCTTTCCTTTTGGTAATTTTATGGTTATAATTTTTTGATCGTAGAAAAGAGAGTGATTCACAGTGAGAATTTCAGCCCTTGCTTTATGTTGGAGATTGTTTGCTTCTTTGACAAATAAGTTAATAAAATTGGAGTGAGGGATGAACCGAACCCATTTCTGAGCCTATTTAAAAGTTATGGCTTATCCTTTTAGATGCCTTCCTATTTATTATGAACAAAGTCAAGCATGGTATACAGGCCATGCACATCAATTTATTTTACAGCCAGGGAGGCTTGAACTAAGGATGATGCAGGACCATAGCAACCAGAGGCCCAGTACATGACATAGCACAGGCCACAGAGTTCTGAGCATTATTCAATGCATTGCTTTAAAAGCTGGCACAGATGGGGAAATTAGCAATAGTTATTAGAAGGATTCATCCAATATTCTCCATCAATAAAAAAAAAACCACACCATAAAACAAACAGAAAATAATAAAACCAGAAGTGTACATGTAGATTCCAGTCACCTCTTTGTTTGCCCTATTTTCTACAACTGAATAACCATTCCTTAAAGCAATAATAAAAATAAGATATGCAGAAGATATTCTCCAGGTTATTCCTTTCATTTCAAGTCCAAATTTTAAAAGCACAAAGGTCATCAACACTATGCCTGAATAATAATACAGTGAGGATGCAGGAATCCGTAGCATCCTTGGCTGTAGTGAACGTGAGGAGTTGAGAGGAGGACTCACAAGGGAAAGAGGAAATAGAGTGGCAGAGCCCAGACCTCAGGCATCAAGCAAACAGCCTGCAGCTTGCTCAAGGAGCAGGATGCTGGGATCATACACGAGTAGTTCTGAAGAGCAAAGAAGACAAGGGAATGTGGGGGGTGTTATTTGCAGCATCCTCCAAAAGTTCCAAAATAGCCAGTCCAGACTAATACTTAGGAAAATATATCAAATCTGATATTATATACAGTCTGAACTTACTGCTTTAAATTTATGACTATTTTCTCTCTTTTTCCTGCAGTAGTGAGCTTAGATATGTTTTTTCAATACCTTTCCCTGAAACCATTTCTTCTCTAGGCTGAACAAGCCCTGGTCCCTCAGCCTCTCCTCAGAAGGCAAGTGCTCCAGCCCCTCACCAGCTCTCAGGTTCCTTGCTGAACTTACTCCAGTCTATTAACATTTTTATTCTTTTGAGGTGCCTGAAACAGGACATGATATTCCAGAAGCAGTCTAAAAAGTGCCAAAAAAAACAACACTAAAACTTTCCCCAAGCTACTAGCTGTGCTTCTGTTAATACAGCCCAGATGTTAAGGTATTGTATTTTTTTGATGTTTCAAGTGAATTACTTGCTTACACAGTATCAGTGAAATAATGCATTCCATCATTCTGAGAATGTTTATTATGATTGCTAGCAATAGCAGCCCCAGAGGATTCTATCAAAGGACTATTGGAATTCAAAATGATCTGAAACTGGAAATACAGTATACAAAAGTAAATTGAATTGATTTTTTTTCCTTTTGAGACAAAAATGGGATTTTTGTCACATGCTAGAAGTAGCATCAATCACAGGGACAAAACCATAGATTTTTCAGGGAAGCTGAGACCTGTGAATCAGCAGGGAATAGTGTCTCCTAATTAAAATTAGCTCATATATTAAGTCATAAACAGGACATAGCTACATCCTCCTGAATTAAAGTTAAAAAGGCCACTTTCAGCACCAAGCAAACACCATAAGGATAACAAGGTCATGAGTGGAGGTATTACAAACGGAACTGAGGGAAAAGTTACTGCACTTAAACATGAATGGTCAACTTTGCAAATATGGGTTGCAGAAGACAAAAAGAACGTAGGTATTCCAGGGGGTCACCAACTGAACTTCAGCTAACATTGAAAAACTGCGAATATCATATAGGATGTATAACATGAGTATGGATATTACAGATATTGGAAATAACTTTTCTTAGCACTGGTCAGAACCCAGATGATGTACAGCCTCTAGATTAGGATAACACACTTGAAGAAAAATAAAAGTCAGTTGTGACAAATATCAAGAGTAGTAATAACAACAACAACAAAAAATCTAGTTTCCTTCTAGCTGTTAGGAAAAAAAAATATAATGGTGAGACTCAAATGCTTTGGAATAATTTGGCTGAAAACGTTCTGGAGTTTCTGCTGTTGGTGAGATGGTCCCAAGAAACTTCTATTGGAAACAATGATGAAGTGAAAATGCTGAAGTAAAAAAACCAAAACATAAGAAAACAAAAAGCAGTTGAGCTTTTGAACACACAAGAATTCCTTTCAATCTTCTTCTTTTTATGAGAGGAATAAAAGATATACTAGTTCATTTCTTGAACAAGAGAACTAACTCAATATCCTTCTGCAGTCCTTTTCACCCTTATGATTGTGGTTTTGTGGCTGAATTGTGCAGGGAGCTTCTTCTCCATCCAGGCTGGAAAACTTGCTGGAGCACAATTTGACACCTTCACTACTTACGCATCTTGATTTTCTTCAGCATACCAGAGTAGATAGGAGGAAAGAAGGGCAGACTTGGTGGTGAGCACCCAGATCTTCTCATGGAAGCATCAAGAAAAGGCACCATGCACATCCAGGCCGTGGAACTCTGCTGAGCACCTACAGTTTTGGCATATTTACTACCCTCATTAGTCTAAAGCTGTGACTCAATAATTTTAGCTGTATAAATTAAAGTTGTCCTATCCCCACTAACCATAATCTCTACTAGTGTTTTTAGGTTTCTCTCCCACATTTGGTCTTTGTGAACTCCCTGCAGGTCAATGCTAGAGGACAATTCTCTCCATTCTTCACTAACAATATACATACAAAACTACAATTCAGAAAGTAACACTTTAGGGCCTTTCTGTGAAGTGGAAGTCCTCTGTCTGGAGTGCCTGGATGAAATACTGGCCACGTTCTTAAGAGAAAAAGGAAACAAATAGTACAAAACATATTACCCAGGATATTTCATCTAATTACTTTACAGAACTCTATGAGGCTTTTTTTTTTTTGTGTGTAGTCCAAGAGAAAAAAAAGAATGTTCTGCATCTTTAGAAATCTGACCCCCTGCAGACAGTTCCCTAGTTAACTTGACTGCTGCCCCAAGCCTGACTACCGTCCAAGACTCCCTGTTAGCAGTTGCCCTACCTCTTAGGTAAATCTTTTGTAATCTGGTTTATTACTGTATGAGTGTGATGCTAACATAACAGTTTCACAAGCAAATGTCTGAATTGGTATGAACGTGCAAGTCTTTCATTGATACTGGGTAATTCTGCCTCTTCCTGCCTCTCAGAAAACTCTCTACTTTCCTGTCTGTAAGACCAGCATTTCAAAAACCACTTTAATCTCCAGTTTCTTAAACACTCCTCAGCAGTGGTGTTACTGGACTGACAAGTGTATGCCCATTGATTTTGGTTACCATGGCCATATTCTCACGTTAATGAAAGCTGTTATCTTAACTGAATAAAGATAGCATAGATTTGCCTTTTTTTTCAGTTCCTCCTGTTATTTTCCCTCGCCGTGAAAAATAGACTCCAGACCCTCTTTCACAGTTGTTTCCATCTACTGATCAATCGCATAGATCTGATTGCAAAATCTACTCATAATTTATATGGAAGAAAAGTTATACCCCTATGTCCAAAGTTGCACAGCTTCTCTGTAGAAAGATATGTTATCGCAAAGAATTTTCATTGGTGTTATACAGAGAATATGAAAAGAAAGGAATGTAATGCGATAGAAGCAGCTCTGAACCAACATGGAAATTACCATTTACAATAAATGTGTGCAAAATTAGCACTTAAGCGCTAGTCTGATCTTTCCATTACAGGCAATATCTTCTGTACTTTTTCAGGATATTCTGAGGTCCAATATGAGCTTCTAAAGCCTTTTCTACATTCAGGTCTTTACCATTGATGAATTTATATCTGTGGTAAAGCTGGAAATGAAAGATAAAGGCACGCTGGGAAAAAGGCACTTTACAAAAAAATATGTGCTGGCAACAGTGTAAAAACAAGTTGTATTACTGTAATACCAGGAACAGAAAAAACAGCTAAAACTATTTTTTTTATTACAGATAACCATTAAATTAATGTGAATCTACAAAGAAATGAGCTTATGGTATAGCTACAGGAAAAAAAGGTACAGAAAAATATGTGCAAGTAGTAAAATTTGTGATATGAAGCTGAAAACATAGAATAGTCAGATGAAGTAAAAATGGTACCTGATAGTAGATGAGAAGAAAGAGAAAGAGGAAACACCCACTTCAATTTCAGCCTACCTCGGTGATAAGCTCACCTCAACCTCCAGAACCAAGAACTGATGAAAGCTTACTGGCAAAATCTAGTCACCTACATTACCTTATTTCATAGGCATTAAT
>JAOXJM010000012.1:79569623-79584616 GCA_026413425.1 Tringa solitaria
ACCGATTTGCGTTCATCTGTTTGTTTCGACTTATTTCAGTGAGACATTTTGGGAGCCAGTGACAACAGCCTCTTTCTCAGTCCCTTTGTTTTGCCATCTGCTGACACCTCATAATCTCAATTGTGTAAGGCTCTTGTGAGCCTCCTTAAGACAACTTTGTAAGCAAACAAATTGCACTGAGATCTGTGCTTTTATCAGGTATGCAATGTGACAGTTTAGATGATAGAGCTTCCAAAGGGAAAACAGCCTGCAGTGCTTTGCAGTATTGTAAAATGACAAAAACAATATAATTAGATTAAAAACAGTCTAAAACATTACCCATAGCATTTTGTAGGAAAACTTCACAAGCCTAAGTAGTATGATATTTGAAGATATTTCTGTGTGGATAAGTTATAACAGATACACCTTAACATTTGAGTATAAAAAAAAATAAAATCTTTGCAAAGCTCAAGTGTAATTTATGTTAACTGGGTCAAAAGATTAGTTGGAGATGTTGTTTCACATACAGGGAAAACTAGGTCTCCATCTAGGTATTTTTTTCCCATCTAGGAAGTCCCATCTAAGTAAAAACCTAGAATTTATTTTTACTTATGCTTAATTGAAAAAAAACAATATAGTGATATGATTAATATAGCACCACAATGAATAGTTCAAATAAAGTGAAAAATTTAAGAATATTGTAGCTACTGCATACTTGCAATATTTTTGCATACTTACAAGACTATTCTGCAGCCGAGTAGAAAATAGAGCTGAGGAATGTGATCTCAGTTTTGATAGAAAACAAAGAGTTCTATGTGAGTTTTCCCAGAGACACTGTCATCCCCTAAATACTCAGGCTTACAAAACTTTTGAGGACTCCTTGGTGTTTGAGGAAAGCTGTGGCCTTTTGCATCAAACAAAAGATGAAAAGCCAAAGCCTTAAGATTTCAGGATTAGTAATCAGTGCAACATGAGTGGAAACACTCTGGCTAGAAGAATGATCCATCAATTATCAGTAAGGGGTTAGGTTTCTTCCAGCTGGGGCTTCCCATTAACATATAAGCAGTAACATATAAGCAAAATGCTGCAGCCAACAAGCAACAAACCACTGCTGGAAAATATGCTCAGTATTCAGTGTGTACAGCTATTAAGACCACACATGAGCAAAAGCATTTATATACTCGTTGCTCAAACTGCATGTGCCCACAGCATTGTAAACCTAAATTAGCTTAAACTTCTGTTTTAGCCACTTTTCAGAAGTGGCAACTTTTATGATACTACTGAAAGAGACAGTAGTTTAAGAATATGATATTTCTTTCCAGTCAAATACATCAGATGTAATTTGATCTTTTGCATTTTTTCCAGCTGAACAGGAAATCAAAAGTGGCTAGAATCACTCCTTTTTCTGCATCCTAGGAAATAGGTAGTCTCATACATAGTGTAGCTCCAATGGTGCTGTGTGACCCAAGTGGAAATACGCAAAGAGCATTTGAAGAATGTTGGCTTTAAAAAATACTAGACTTCATTGTTGGAGAAATTTAGAATATGTATAGACATGAGACTCCAGAAAAAGAGTATTATAAAATAACATACTCATTAGAAGTTGACATAGGAAATTACGTATCAAATAGTAAGTCAATTTTACCAAGGTGTGTTACACTATGACTGTGTTCTCGTTAGTAAACTAAGTATGCCTGAGACCAATTCTCTGGGGCTGAGGGCAGCTGCCACTTAACAGCCTGCATCTGTAATGTTAAACTCCCTTATCCTTTGAAACAGGCTCACGCACAAACTGCCAGTTGGGAACGATTCCTGGATATGATCTCTCTAGCTCGCAGATTGCATGCATGAATAACCTGAGGGAGTGCCACTTGGCACAGGCCAGAAGCACACAAGCTATTGTTCTAACAGTTCGGTGACACAGTACATTCCTGTGCACTATTTAATTTACCAGTATAGATACAGCCTAGAGACCCTCTATTTTCAAACTCTGAAGTATAAATAGTAGAAAAAATTACAATAATAAAAGACTGAATCAAATAAAAACTTTGCAAATTAGGCAAGATACTTTTGATTATTTGGCATAAGTATGTCCAAAGCTTGCTATAATTCTTAGAGTGAATGCAAAGAATAACATCAGCTCAACATTAAAACTCATCACACTGGATTTTTAGGAGTGCTATCTCAAAGGAAGCTGAAGAATTTGGTGTCAAGTTTCCATGGGAACCTTTAAAATTTTCAGTAAAGTTATTGTAAGGAAATGTACCACATTTCAAGCTTACACCTCTATTAATGGTACTTTACCTGGATTGTCTGTACACAAACATTTGTTTGCATTCCCAGACTCTCACATAATTAAACCATAGTTGCCAGACTGTTAAGCCCAATGTCCTGTCTTAAACAGAGACTGTTCCCTAACTTTCACAGAGTTAAAAATGACACAGAAAACATTATCACAGGCAGATATGGGACTAGGCTTTTAGAAGGGTCTTATGACTGGTATACAGTCAGACATCTAAGATGTGACTACACAAATAATTGCTTTGCCATTATCAGGTAAAAAAGAATTTAAAAAATGAAAAAAAAATCCAAACCTTTTATGGAGAGTGGAACTTTAAAAATCTCTTCTGTTTAATTTTAACATAAAAACTACATTTGGAATAATTACAAAAGGAGTTTCTGTTTCAAAGGCAAAAAAAAAAGAAAATTTCCCAAATGTTTCAGGTGATCCATATCTATATTTGTAGAAAAAAATATTTTGACCAATATTTCTTGCTCAGCACTTATTTTGCTAACGTTATTTAACACTACCATTCTTTGAAGGTGTCATATTGTTTTAATTTTCCTGAATCTGGTGCTCCACAGTAGTTTAAGCTAATCTAAGTCAGAGAGGCTGCCAGTCCTCTGTCTTCCTTGGGCCAGTACTAGGGCCTGTGCATCCAGATGGTTCAAAATCAGTTAATTTGTCTTAATTTTCTTTCATCTGGGTGAGATCCTGGATCTAGTTTATCATGTTTCCAAATATCCACTACAGATGTAGTGGGCTGCAATACATAGCCAGAAACAGGGAGAGAAGGAGAGAGAAGGAAGACAAGTCGAAAGAGGAAATTGGAGTAACCTCCTTATGTCAGCAGCTTACTCGATTGCCTTAGTTTATGCAACTTTCAGGACTTATTCAAGTTTGTCATCACATTTTCTGTGCTATTAAATCCTTCCTCAGAGAAAACTCTTCACCTCCTCATCAATAAATTGCTCCCCAAGGAGGAACAACTGTAAAGTCATAGCAACAACTGTTGCTTTATATTTAGAATATCCTTATGAATCACATATTTTATTTTAATCAATAAAATGAATTATTTGTAAACAAACAATAGTTATTTGACTAGCTTCAATAGCAAATATTTATAATAAAAATGAGAGTTTTCATTATTCTCTGCGCTTAAATCAATATTCATTACAGTCTTCTAAGAGGTCATTCTTCTGGACTGAAAATGTCTTGCAAATAAGAGTTATACAAAATTTTACGTGGGTGCAACCACATTTCTGCAAAGATTTTTTCTTAGCAGGAGTACTTACTCTCCCAAAGTGGATTCTACTGAAAATCATTATAACAACAGCAGTGAAATTTTGAAAGGCAAGAAAGGCTTCATCATTCTAAAAAGAAACCAAACAAATTTTTCTGATTGTGGTAATTTTTTTTCTATGTTATATGGTAATATATTACTTGCTCTCTGCACATCTTGAAAGTATTTCCAACATGCTGCACTGAAGTGATGTGAAGTACTAATAAGGAATAGCAGAAACTGAACATGATCTCAAATTGGTGACAAATTTGATGTTTTATGCACTTTCATCTGAGCTTTTGTTGCTAGTGCCCTACTTAATGCAATATTCACAGAATCAAAGAATGGTTGAGGTTGGAATGGACTTCTGGAGGTCATATAGTACAATCCTCCCACTCAAGTAGGGCCATCTAGACCAGACAGCCCAGGACTGTGTCTACACAGATTTTGAATATCTCCAAGCATGGAGACTCCACAACCTCTCTGGGCAACCTGTGCTAGCGCTCAGTCACCCTCACAGTGAAAAAGTGTTTCCTGATGTTCAAAGGAACCTCCTCTATTTCACTTCATGCCCACTGCTTCTGGTGCTGTCATGGGGCATTGCAAAGAGCATGGCTCCATCCTCTTTATATTCTCCCTTCAGGTATTTATATACATTAATAAGACCCACCCTATGTCTTGCCTTCTTCAGGCTAAACAGTCCCAGCTCTTTCAGCCTTTCCTCATATGTGAGATGCTCTAGTCCTCTCAGTCATCTTTGTGGCCTTTCTCTGGACCCTATCCATTATACCCATGTCTTTCCTATCCTGAGGAGCCAGACTGTACACATCACTCCAGGTGTGGCCTCACCAGTGCTGAGCAGAGGGGAAGGATCACCTTCCTTGACCTGCTGGCAATACTTTGCCTAATGTTAGTTACTGGTCTCCAATTTGATTTTGTGCCACGGATGACCACTCTCTCAGCACTCAGACAGTTTTCAATCCACCTCACTCTCTGCTCATTCACCCTGTACTTCAACAGCTATATGTTAATATAAATATCAGGGCTTCTCAACCTAATGAGCAATATAGAAGAAAATTTAAAAGTCTATTAAAATCCTCATTTTTTAAGTAGCACCTTGGTTTTCCTACTAAACTTGCAAGTCCAAAAGCTTATTGGGCTCACTACAAGTTTCTTTTTTAATACAAATCAGTCAAACATTTCAGACCTATGGGAATGCACTTAAAGGAAATGCCTTTACTTTCTGCTGCCTCTCAACCACATTAAAACATTAGTGACTCACTGGAAAGCTCAGATGTTCCCACACTTTTCAGCAGGGATTGAGGGATGAAACTGAAAGACAGGTGTGTACACAAGAAGTAGAGTTTTGTGCTGAATGAACACCAGGCCAAACTTCATGAACTCGTAACCTTTTGAAAAAATGATTTCTCCTATGAGCTTCTCCCCCCTCGCTCCCCCTCCCAGCTATATCAAAAGGAATATGTTTACTGACAAGTTTCAGATGTGTGCTGGCAGGTTTTTTTCCAGTGATTGTGGTTCCTTAGATGGCCTGGATTTGGAAAAAGATAGGAAGGAGGAAGACCTCAAGAACTGGTAGGGCAAATTTGGTATAGGTCCAAATGGATAGTAAGCACAGAACTGAAGCAGGTAAGTATAACAGAGTCAGGTTAGGAGATGGCTGAATGCTGGGAGGAAAGGCTGACAGTGACAAAGAGGTATCACTAAATGGGAACAGTTTTTTCAGCATAGGGGGACTGGAAAGAGTAGCCTAGAAGGAAAACAGTCTTTGAAAGATGAGGACAATGGAATGGTGGTGAAGAAACTTTTATGGGAAAGGCAGGCAGAAAGCTCCAGGTCTATCACAAACGGGAAGTCAGCTTGTAGTGAATGCTATCAGCAAATGCCCTGATTTCATACCCTCTGGCAAAGCAGGTGTCATCCTCTCATGGATGCCATCCTCTTTCATACAGGGTGCTGTCAGCCAGAGGTGACAGTTTCTCCGTGGTCTGGGCTGCTTGCCTCAGAAAGCATTGTTAACATATGCAATACAGTATTAAAAACATTGCTGATTTTTTGTGTGTATACAATTAATTCTAATGAAACGTTTGCACACATCTTCCAGAAGACTACCACTTTCTTTTGTTCCCAAAAGGGACACTGCTCATTAAATGAGCAGCTGTTAAATAGTTTATTCTGTTATTTAATGTAATTCCTAAGTCTTATTTACCATGCACTGTTTGATTCCACTTTGAAGGAAGACCTACTGAATTGTTAATTTCCCTGGGGCTTTTCACTGCCCCTTAATTATAGCATTTGAAGACTTTGACCATTAATATATCTTTACAACACATTCTAAGCAAGGGAGTACTTTAATCTCATTTTGAAGATAGGATTTTAAGGGCTTCTAATAATTTTGGTTGCCCATTTTGAGAGAGATTGTTATTTACATGTCATACATTCCAAGAACAGTTTAAATAGATTTATATCTTGCAACTTTGAGAATTCAGCCTTTGTCAATTAAGTCTTTAGAATCTAAAATTGATCACCGCAAAACATAAGGACACCCTCCAAAACATTTAGGCAGGTTTCCTAGTATCACAAATTCTGATGTAGGCACTGGAGGGATATAAGTTCGCTCTCCATTGTGACTTTCTCCATTGTGGCTTTCTGCTCTGTGGGCTATGAAATTGCCTGTTGTCTTGATGAGTCCTTCCTTGCACTCGCAGCAACACAGGTTGAAACCTGGAAGTGATCCTCTGGCTAATAGGAGTCTTCTGTACTTGGAACCATAGCATTCTGTTCATAAATCTATACGATAGGTAATTTCTAACTGTTGTAGAAAGTGGAGCAGGATTTCTTCAAAGTCTTTAAATCACTGAAGAACAAGTACATCCTTTACTTTAAAGAGGCAAGATTCCTACAGAAAAAGTGCATGCAGTCACAGAAGTGAACGCTATTGTACTGTACATTCACTGACAATCTGAATTCTGCTGTTCCTTAACCGAAGTGTTATATTTTACTGTAATACTCATATGCAGATTGTGTAGTTGCAATACATTCAACTGTATTCAACCCCATCCCTTCCTTCTTCCTCTTCTCCTCACCCCACCCCATTTGACTCTGTTTCATTTATTTCAAATTTTAAAACAAATCTCTGATCAATTGTCATCTTTAATTGATTGGCAGGTTTACATGTTGTAGGAAACCCTGAATTATTAAACAGTCAGTTCAGCAGCTTTAAATGAACAGTGATCAAATTACAAGAGTGCCTCCACACACTAGCTATTTCTTAAACGTGAAATCAAACTCTCAGTAAGATATTCTTCACACATTTCCTTTTCCAAAGCAAAATACTTTAGTCTTACCTATTAAATTTTTTGCCTTTTGGAGTCAGAATTTAATCCTCTCAAGTTAGACTAAGAAAATTCGTAACTTACTCAGCGATATCAGATCTCATCAAGTTTAAGAGTGAATATAAACTCAAAATTTTCACCAAAATGTGCAGGCTTATTTGGTTGTCTCTCAAGCATAAATGCTGAGAGTGTCACAAGGAGACAAGACAAAATGAATATTTTTTGTTATTGGTTAAGGAAGTTGGGGTGGGGAGGGATTGGCATTTAAGAACATTTAGATTAAGTTTAATATTAGGAATCTTATACTGAGATTTCAAGGTCTAGAAAGATAACTGTACAAAACAAATATGTATGTTCTGTATGGAGTCAGTCAACTGAAACTTCTTAGCCTGTCTCTTCTGTGAGATAAAAGGAAGAAATGAACAACAAAAAGGAGAGAGGCAATGTATTGTCAGATGCAGAAATAATTTCCCTCCCCACAATTTGATAGTAATTGCAGAACAGGAGAAAGACGAAGCTTAATTCATACAGGTTCCCTTTGTGACTGGACAGGTCTTTAAGACATATCTTCTCATGCATGTATAACTACACGAACTGGTAGAGATATGCAAAAGCCATTGTAAAAGTTATTCAAAGCCCTTACTTCACAGGTGAAAACTGAAGTAATGTGTGAGGTGGTGTAATAATAGCTCATATGTGCACCCACAAATGAGCACAGAGATAATGGCATTCAGTTCATCACAGAAGAGCCATCAGTCCATCAGAGGCCCATCTCCACAATCCCATAGGAGCACAAAGATACACAAAAGTAAATGGAAACCAAACCAAGGATGCCTGAGAAACAAACATCCTGTCTGGGCCCCTCCTAGAGCTGTCTCAGCAGAGCCTAAGGGGGTCAGCTGTGGGACCAGGGGAGTTTCTCCCCGGCCTAGGTGGCTGTGTACATATATGTCTGCTCACACACAACAGTCTATATCAAGAAGTGGATTGGGGCTTTGTATGATCCGGTGCCTGCACAGCTGAGGAGTGTGGGATCCATGAGCCAGCAATTGTACAGACTAAGCCCAATTGCAGCTACCTCACCTCTTTCATGCTGTTGGATCCAGCATGACATATTTTCGTCTAAGAACATGGGCTATGTAATTGTTCTAACTTTGACACAAACAGGATCTTGAAATCTGCTGATAAAAAGCCCAGTATAAGAGAGAGGTAATAGTAGTTATTAATATTATTTTTAAAAAAAGAAAAATTATTGCACTCCAACAACCATAAAACTAAGCTTTTTAAAAAAAAAAAAAGTAAAAACTTTCATGCTAAAATAGAATCTATACAAAGCAACTGCAACTCAAATTAAAATATACCCTGTCACTAGTAGAATGGTTTTTGCTACTTATGTATTAATCCTTTGAAGATGAATTATGCATATATTCTATATTTAATATTGTCACTTACTAAGGAAAAGGATAATGTTAAACTTCTTTTAAAAATATATGCTGAAGTATCCCTGGGAAAATACACTGCTTCAATTAAATTCTTAATACTCTCATCTTCAACACACCAGATTTTCATGACAGGGTCATTTGAAGACCTGTGTTTCAACATAAAAGAGAATACAGGATTTTTGGCTTCCTTCATTTGCACTGCCCAGCGCAGTAAGCAAACACATGTAGCCTACAGCTTAGTCATATAATATAAGCCTACTAAATCAAGTGAGACTTCCTTGCCTGTTTTAACCTAGTCTAGATGGCATTAAGAATTTGTACCTCTACATGCTCATCTGTAGCTTAAGCCTCTAAGCATCTTTCTTCCAAAGCTGATAGTACTGACAAAGGTTGAACTATGAACAGAATCTGACAGTCTCTCTAAATCATTTCAGAATTTTCTGCCTCGCTTTTTGGTAAATCTTATTTTCTATCCCTGAGAATACATTTTAATCCAGCTGCCTGTTATGAGTATTCAGCAAGATTATTCAACTGCAAAGAGAAATTAATTTGTACTACTTCTATGTCTGTAAACTAGATGCAAGATCAGAAACTCCAAAACTTACAAGCTTTCACAACATATGAAATGTTACATGCTGGGTAAAAGTTTAGTACAGAGAAGTACAGAACAACCACTGTTTCCATTTAGATCTCAATGTAAATGTCAATTTACATCTCAATGAAAGTCAAGGGAGTTGGATAACCTGCTTTGTTTTCATACTTTCCTGTCTTACATTTTTAGGTTTGGAGTTTAAAAGATTTAAGAGATTGATTTACCCATGGGCAAAAGAAGTCAAAGACTAGAGCAAATAATTTGGCTAAATCCTGTGTAAGAGTTTCTTCGTATGGGGACATTCTACCTCACCACACAACAAAGATCAAATACAAAGATATTCAATCTGTTATGATTCACCTCTCTTGCATCCCGCTGTCAACCTTCACTATTATCACAGAATCACAGAATGGCTTAGACTGGAAAGGACTTCTAAAGATCATGTAGTTCCAACTACACAGGGCCAGCAACTGTTGCTCTCAACTTGCTGCACACAGGGGCAACTTCCATTAGATCAAGTTACTCAAAGACCCATACAACCTGGCCTTGAACACTTCCAAAGAATGGGGCATCCACAACTTCTATGGGCAATCTCTTCCAGTGTCTCACCACCCTCATAGTTAAAGAAATTCTTCCTTATATTCAATCCAAATCTACCCTCTTTCAGTTTACTACTATTAACCTTTGTCCCATCTCTACAGGCTCTATTAAAATATCTATCCCCATCATTCTTATAAGCCCTCTAGTGAAATTCCCCAGTAAGGTCTCCCCAGAGCTTTCTTTTCTCCAGGCTGAACAATCTTAACTCTCTCAACCTTTCTTCATAGGAGAGGTATTCCAGTCCCCTGATCATTTTCATGGCCCTCCTCTGGACCTGCTCTAGCAGTTCCACAGCCTTATGTTGGGGCCCCCAGTGCTGGATGCAGTATGCCAGGTGGGTGTCTCAGGAGAGTTGAGTAGAGGAGCAGAATCACCTCTCTCAACTTGCTGGCCACACTTCTTTTCATGCAGCCCAGGATACAGTTGGCTTTCTGAGCTGCAAGTACACATTGGTAGCTGATGTTTAATTTTTTATCTACCAATATCCTGAAGTCTTTCTCTGAAGGGATACTCTCAATCAATTCTTCACCCAGGCGGTATAGATGTCAGGGATTGCCCAACCCAAGTTCAGGACCTCACACTTGGCCTTGTTGAACCTCATGAGGTTCATGTGAGCCCATTTCTCAAGCCTGTCCCTCTGGTCCCTTCCATCTAGCACATCGACTGTACCACTCAGCTTGGTGTCATATTCAAATTTACTGAGGGTGCACTCAATCCCACTGTCTATGTCATTGATGAAGGTATTAAACAGTACTGGTCCCAGTACAGTCTTCTGAGGGACTCGTCACTTGATATCTATTTGGACATTAAGCCATTGACTGCAACTCCTTGGATGTGGCCATCCAGCCAATTCCTTATCCATCGAATATTCCATCAAATCTATATCTCTCCAAGTCAGTAAGAAGGTTGTTCTGTGATACAGTGTCAGCTTTACAGAAGTCAAGATAGATGACATCAGTTGCTCTTCTGTTCTCTGCCACTGCAGTCCCTCCATCATATTGAGTTGACTGACTTGCCCTCTTACAAATCTACTGGTTTTTGCTCTGTAACAGGGAAAAGATGATCCGTGGTAGTACAACCTGAAACTAATTATCGAGAATTCACATACTAAATCTATATTAACCCATGTCAGACAATAAAGAATGTCATTATGACAACAAATTAACCTTATGTCAGGGATTAAAATCAAACATTTACAAAAAAGAAAAAGGTAGGAACATTTCCAAGAGGAAATTCCAAATAGTCCTACTGGAATTTAGCTAAAGCAGAATGATTAGTTTCACTGTTTTGAAAATTAAAAACCCCTTCAAAGTTTGGTTTCCCTTTTAGTTCATAGCATATGAATAGAAATCTATCAGACTAAACTCTTTTCAAATTGTTTTTCTTCTGTCTTTTATTTCCAAAAAGCTATTAGGCAAGTCATATTTGAATAGTACCATGGCATCAGAAAAGTGTTGATTGGAAAAGGTTGTTTTGTCCAGCTTTCCACTCAAAACAGGATGTTAACCAACACCATAAGCTAGCTGTGGCTTTGCCAGACCCTTCAGAACTTTCAAGGATGATAAGTCAACAACTCCCTGGGAAACCTGTTCCTGTGTTGCACTGTTCTCCCAGCATTTTTTTCAATGTTCAGTCCAAACAGTTTCAAGTCATAGTTTTTGGGCATTTTTCCCTATAATATTGTCTGGCACTACCACAAAGAGTCTGGCACCATCATCTTTGTAACTCCCTTTTCACATAGTTGTTGGCTGTTATGACATGGCCTCTGAACCTCCTCTTTGTCAGTCTGAGGAAGCCCAGTCCCCTCACTGCCAGCCTCTCCTCTTGGCTTGTGTGCTCCATGCCCCTAGTCATCTTAAAATTGTGCATGAGAACCTCACATCATTGCCTATCGCACTTCAACCCAATTTTCAACTGTTCAATTTTTGACTGTTGAAAAGATACCTAATACGACATCATGAAACTACTTCCATTTGTACTTTGGGGTGCATGATATTAATAACATTAGTGCACTAATTCTAACATACATGTTTCAAGACACTATGTTTCAAGACATGGAAATCATAATCGTTTACTCAAAGCTGAAAGAGGAATGGGAAGTATTTCACCTTTGAGTCTTTGCCCTTAAATTGTTAACTTGGGTTATTCAGCACCATTATTATTTATCCATTCACCTAAACTTTCCTTAATTATTGACCTAATATATTCCCATGACAGAAGTGCCCTAATTAATAAACTCTAACTCAGAAACTTAATATCCCTTTGTTTAAAGAAAGGATAATCAAGTTTTCCATTCATACATTGCATTACCTGCATGAATGACTATATCCCTTGACATGATTCTTAAAGCTCATGATCTCAGCAAATCATGGAAATACTGATACAGACATCGATATTCTCTGTTTTTCATATGTGACCCCATAAATCTGATGTCAAAAAAACTCTTGCTCCAGCTGTAGAATTATCATGTGTTTGCACTTTTATGTGGAAGAAAAAAAAGAAAACTTTACTGCTTCTCTTTGCAATCTATTTGATAATTAAAATAATAAATATGTGCATGATGGCAAGAATGGTTCCATTTTTCTTTATGGACAGAAAACTATTTCTATCAAAAGCCCCCATATTTCGGCTTTCCAGTCATTATGACACTGACCCTGTACAGCAAATTTAAATATCAACTTTTCCCCAGAGAAAATATTAATCCTTTTAAGCCTGACGTCTAAGCAGACTGTCAAATATTTTCAAATGTTGTTGTCACTTGGACTTCAAAAACTATATATTCATTCTTTATAGTATAAAATATTTTAAGTTGGCGACAACAGATTCACTTCAGAATTTTTATTCTTCTATATATGTTTATGTATTTGAAGTTCAGGGTTTTCTGACCTGAGTACCAAGTGTCAAAGCCACTATTTTCTTCAAGTATATGTCCCCAATGTACCTGAACACACAGATTTTGTTCTGGTTTTAGTTCATTAAGATAGCTTTGTTGCCATTAAAACTTTCTTTCCCAAGGTCCTGAGCAGCAAGCTACATATATGTGGTTATCCAACTCCAGTGTATGAAAAATACAGGACAATTCTGGAACCTAATTCCTCAGTTATTTGACTTATCAACAATGAATTCCACTTAGTTTAATGTTTTCATCTCAGATAACTGCATTGTAAGAACTGTTTGGGTTTTTTTTCCAGAATGTCAAACACACTTTGTTTTTGTTCTGTCCTCTGATTGAAGTTAATGAGATGCCTGCTTGTGTGTTCAAAGAACAATAAAACAGAATTCACACTTTTTTTATTTAATTTTCAATTTATCCCTTCCATTCTGCTATCAGTTTACAATTAACACGTTGAAATTCAAAGGGTCCCAAATCAAACTGTGTAAATAGATAATTAAAAGTTTATTATATTTTCCTACAAGCTTTTCTACCAAGAACTCATTCTCAGTGAGTTTAATAACCTAATTTAGCTACGCAGATGAATATGCAAGATTTACTGCATACATGCCAGTCTTAGTAGCCTAGTGTAGAATAGGGTGATATCATCTAACCTAAACCATGATTCAAATAAAGTAAATTTTTTCCACTATCTTCCATAGCCAGACATGTAATGGTCTAATAAAGACAGATTTTGAGAAATAGTCATGCATCTTTTCATGTGCCATCTCTATAAAGTCAGAAATGAGTCATCTTTGTAGAATTAGACCCTAAAACTACAGCAATTATAACAAGCTTGTAAATTGGATTTTTAATGCAATATAATCGGGCAGATTTATTACATTTCCTGCAGTGTTATTTATATAGACAAAAATGAAATTCAGCGTTGGGATCCAACATAACAACAGGTCTAACCACTACTATTATGAAAATTGTTAGAAGAAACCTGGCATTGACTAATGATGAGATCTTGTAAAAAGTGTATATCTTTATCTTTCTTTTTCTTCTTCTTTTTTTTTTTTCCCCCCAGAAAGTAAACTTTCCTCAAAATCCAATAAAGAAATAATGTCTATACACTGACCTAAGGAAAATAGCTTTCCTGGAACATCTAATTTCCTCTGTAGGCCAGACTTTGGGCTATAATATAACTTTTACAGTGCAGTGCTTGCCTTTCTGGATGAGGAGAGCAGATTGACTCCTAGAATATGTCCCAGGTGAGAAACATGTCAAAAAATGGGCTCCAAGCCTGAGGTACCTGCACAAAACAGTTTACTCATCACATCAAAAACATTAAAAACTTTTTGGGTTTTAGAACACTATAAGTAGTTTAGGTAATATCTCTAAGGCCTCTTCTCACCACTTTTGTAAAATGAGAAGCAGTTTGACCAGCTTTTTTTGCTATTCAAAGTTGCACCCCAAAATAATTATGCAACAGATGGAGCTACATTTGTCTTCAAGTGCTTTCTGTAACAGGAAAAGACACTTAGTTCAGCACTAGAAGAGGTGTTAGAGGAGGACATCAAGTATTGAGAATGAAATATTTACCAAAAAGGACTGCAACTGCTCAAGAATTTTTTATTGAAGTATTGTAAATACAATTTCTTGGCCAATTTTTTTCATTTTTCAAGGCTAGTAAATAAATAAACAAACTCCAAAAACCCCCCAAAATTGAAGTTGTTGCAGGAAGGGTTAACTACACGATTGTAATCAGTTTTTGGTGTTCATTTGTTAAAAATATTTCATGTCAAAATATGGTATAAGGTGTTTCATGAACATTTGTCCATAGTAAAATAATCAAAATAATCTCTGGAATAAAATATACATAGTATTTTGACACTAAAATTTCCTTCAATTTCCTGTGCAAGTTTCCTTCAATTACTAATCATGTATTCGCTTGACATCCACATAGATAAACACAAGTAGCACCTGATTCTGCCTTCAGATTGATACCTCCAGATGTACTTCTCATCTTATTTTCAATGATTTAGTAATATTTTTTATAATTCTGTATAAAGAGTGCTGTAAAGGAATTTAATTTTAAACTTGGACTCTATGATATATCATGGTTTTAATTACAGAACTGTAAAAGCTTCAGTTACAGCATGGGTAAAAAAGCCTGTAAAAACACAGAATAACGCAATGCATGGGTATAAATGAATAATATTTCCTGACTTTTAGCTTGTTACCTCAGAAATATTTCATTATGAATTTTACAACAACAAATTATTTTCATGGATATAATAATGCCATATAAAGTTCTAGATCCTTAAATTTTAGATAGACTATAAATAACCTTCTTTTACTTATAGATATTAACTATGTGTGCTGCCTAAGTATCCCTCTGCTCACTACATATTAGCTGAAGATAATATTCTTGTCTTTTCTATGAAAGTAAATAGACCATATTAGTATACAGGCAGCTTCTTCCTAAAATAACCTATTAAAACTTGTACCTTGCTTCTGTCAATCAATCAATTCAGATAGTCCATCAGACTTATTAAGAATGGGTTATGCTTTGGTGATATAGAAGTC
>JAOXJM010000012.1:79604115-79620170 GCA_026413425.1 Tringa solitaria
AAGCTATTTAAAGCAATTTCCTCTATATTTCTTTCAAAAGGTCTCAGAACCTTCGGCAGTTCATGTGGGTTTGTTAGTAACAGGAATTTTAAATTAGAGAAATTCCTAAGAATAGTTTCACTCCCGTGTTTAATGGAGAGAAAAAAATCCATCCATACAGTGTATTATGACTTTTGAATGTATGTGGGACTCTTGTAATAGCTTCAAATATCAAAACCAGTTTACAATGTGTCACTCTTATCTGGGAAATATGAGGAAACTAGTGGCTAGGGACAACTTTGAAATATTGCTTGATAGTACACTAATCTGCTGCTTGAGTACAAAGCATGTATTACATATATCTAAAAGAACTTTGCAGTAGGAAGGAAAATGTTTATACTTCTTTCCCTTTATCAAGATAGACAGGTGGCCAAAAATGTTAGTACCTTAGGAAAAAGAACACTTGGACACATTAATTATAGAGAAAAGAAGCCTAACAAATCTCTAAAATGTTTTTTTTTTTCCCTTAATATGGTTATTTTATTTACTTAAACAAGACATAAGATGAGAGTAATTTATTGACATCTCCCATGCATCCTCCAGCAAGCCCAGCCACAGGTTAGTCTCTAGTGATGTTTGAGAAATAGTCAAGGACACTTTAAAACCTTCTCTGAACAAAATACAAAATTATGGCACTGGATCAATTAGTTATTTGTCTGTTCTTTTAATATACAGTGACAGTTGAAAATGTAAAATCTTACTAATTTTCCAGGTAAATATTGCAGAATATCTTAACAAATTAAATGGCAATAAATGTAACTTAAAATCTAATTCTTGAATTAAAATTTCCAAGATAGGATTTAACTAGGTGTGAGGAAATAACTAATCTGTATATGTTGTGGCTTTTGGGGGTGGTTTTTCCCCTATTAATTCTAATATTAGTGAATGTATTGAGTGATTCGTGGGAGAAGGCCTTTTTTGCTGTGTATATAAACCATGGTATTTTCTGACATTTACAGCAAATGCATACTGGAGAAATGTCTGAAGGTGGAGAGAGAAGCCTTATATGCTTGTCATTTCCAAAGTTCATGCTCAAGTTTATGTGGTCAGTGTCTCAGAGTGACTCTGGGAAATAACATCTGAGTTTGAAATGTATACTATGTGAATTATCCATGATGGCTACCGTAGCTGTTTCTGGGATATGCTTTAACTCATTCTATACAATGAAAAATAGGCATAGTTCTAAAGAATTGACCTCCCTGATTTTGGGAAAGGAAGGCAGGGGAATATGAGAGAGAAACAAAACAGTAATTAAAGGATATTAAGAAGCTTTTTCCTTTTCTATAATGTTTCTCATTTAAAATCCAGATAAAATAGGGAATGTCACTTTTTGAACTGTTTTTTGATTCCTAGACATATTTGGAAATAGAGTCTATCTCTTTGATTATAAAGCTGAGTTTAACTGAAGTTTTTTCAAATAGCTTTTTCACAAAGGGGTTTTCATTCACAAAAATAATAATAAAAACCAAATCCATTCCATCCAGCTAAAGAGAAAATGACCATGAGTGGTTGTGCTATTACCCCCTCAGGTATAAACTTTAAATAACATCAGGAGCTGTCTTAGCAGTACTGTCAAGGTAAAAAAGTAGTGTATTTCGTCTCCTTTAGGAAATGATATAATATTGTACTCTTCCCAGTCTTGGCTAGAATATGTTTCTATTGAACCTTTCTCTTAATAGAAGAAACTGAACCTCAGACATAATAATTAGTGTTCATGAAAAAGTACAGTTTCTATTTCAGAAAGCAAATGCTGACTCTAAAGTGAGAGTCAGTTAAAGCTTTTTTAACTAGATTCATATGGATACAAAAGTTACTGATATCCAAAGAGTTCACTGATTGCCAACAGCCAGGGGACTAACTCATTCAGTTGAAACAAACTTTGGAAACTGCTTAACTGACTTAATGCTCTCCAATAAATTTATACTACTTTAAGACTAACAACTTCAATATAATTGGGTTTGGGCTTATTCTACTATTATTTGACTATGAAAACACTTTGTGGTTTAATCTGGAGTTATTCTTCTATTCATGAAATGCTGGACAACTAGCCTGGACACTAAACTCTGACTGGTTTGTGTGTTTCTTCCCAAATCTCTAAAATAAATTATTGCAATTTACTTGGGATTATCAGAATTAACTATAAGATGAAAGGAAACCTTTACTGAGGTTTCTAAATACCTCTACAGTACAAATAAAACCTAAACTAGCATATTACTTGGTGCATGTCTGTCTTGAGGACTACAAGAGGAGAATGAGCATTTTTACGTGTTAAATCACATATTACAGTAATGAATAAAATTTGGATTTTTATGGCTCAGCTAGATTAATATGTCTTGTAACCAGTGTAGTTTTAATATAGGAGAACATGAAAAATGCACTCAGTTCTCTGAATAGAGCTCCAAGTTCACAAAGGGATGAACTTGCCAGTTTATTATTATTGGGATAAAAATTCTTTGTGGGAGACTGTCTAAACTAATATATCTACTGAAGAGTTGCAATATTAACAATATTCCCCCTGGCTATGCTAGCACAGCAGAAGAGAAGATGGTGGCATTGTCTTCAGTGACAGTGATACTTTTAGAAACTTTGAAGCAAATTGGTTTAAATTTACTTCAAAACAAGAAAGAAAGCTCATCTAAATCTATGAATTTTAAAATATTAGAAGATCATTAATTGTTTTTGTCCATGTAGGACTAAGAAAGAATAATAGAAGTCTCAGGTACATTTGGATAAACTCTTGCAACACAAATTGAAGTGGTGGCTTTCCCCTCATGTCATTTGTCTTTCTTTCCTTTCTTCTTCAAAGTGGGACTCAGCTCCTCTACCAGAATGTGGTGAGAAATCAAGTGTTTTCAGTGGGGTTTTGCTTGTTTTTAGATGCTAGAGGTAAGGACAATGGGACTTGCTTCTGATGAAATTTACCATTGATGTTGTACCTCTAGGAAACTTGAATTAGGGTTAGATAAATTCTCAAAGTCTTGACCTAAATCAAATCTCTTTCATTCTCGGTATAACAAACTTCAGTGAAGGTCTAATTGTAAAGTGTTTGCACTGGCAATGAAGAAATTGGATACTACTTTTGCAGGTAACCAAATACAATTAAATATGGTCATTTAGCACTAGTGATCAGGAATTGTGTTGGTCTATATGTGTATTGATATTATCTACAACCATGTCTACTTAATAGTAGTTTCTGCAGGAAAATGTATTGTAAGGTGTGTTTGTAGATGGTACAAGTCCATTCTGTCAACTTTACTTAAAGCAAAGTGATACTTTCCCTTAAAGCAAAACAGTACAGACCTGCAGATGGCTAGGGCAGGTTCAAAACTCTCTTGGCTATTTAGCTCTTAATCTTATTAGATAAGATGACTTTTTAGAATCTAAGTAGTGTGTGAAACACTGGAAAAGCCACTAAACTCTGCAGCACTACATGGGAAAGGTGGATTAGCTAGATACATTCATTACTGCTTCACAGTGGGTGGGTGGTTAAGTATTCCTGAGGTCATTATGTTGCTGTTTTTTCTAGAGCATCTTTTGGGTTATGTGGCAACTACAAGTTTCTCCTGTTATTAAATCATCACCTGCAGAGCCTTTGCTTCCTGCTACTGTCACTTAAATAGTAATAAAATAGTGAAACCTCATAAGTACCCTTCACTCCCTTCACCTGGATGTTAGTTGTCACCTAATGTACTAGTGGAAGAATTAGTAATGATACATTAATTAGAGCATTTATATATCATATGTGTATTTGTATGTGTGATTGTGTTAAGTTGTTTTTCTTCTGCAGGATTAAATGAGAGAAAGAAATTCTGAGTGGAGAGAACAGGTTCTGACTGACAACAGGTAGAAGGCACAACTTACACAGAAATACGTTGTTATAATACTCTTGTGATTCAGCACTCAAGACTTGAATGTTACATTATGACAAAGAACATTATGGGAATGAAACTGTATTCTGGTATTACTTTAATTCCTGTGACCTTCTTTCTGAATACAGGCAAATCTTGCCCTCAAGTATTTTGAGTCATGTCCTCCTGTTCCAGCTCTACTCATTACTACATATGGTGATTTTGTTTTGCTAGGAAGCAAATATTTCCGCTTATAAGATATTTTGTATTTATATAGAATCCTTCACCTAAAGATCTTAAAATAAGGAAATACGTCATAAGGAAAAAATTAGCTTTATGTTTCATCAGCAATAGTCAAGGTCAGAAGCTCTGTCCTGGAGCAACTTCTGCCCCAACATTTTGGATAAGTGGAAGGGTAAACTGTGATCTATATAAATTACATGCAGTAGTTCTGGTACAAACAAGTTACTGTTGCCCATATAAGCATTCAGAAAACCTGTTTCTAACTTTTAGACTTCGTTCATTTAATCAGTGCAGTTCTTACTCTCTGAGTGGCAACTTTACTGAATTCATCTTAAGAAGACAAGGTGATGCTTTAGTAAACCAGAATGGCTTTACATGCTTGCTATAGTTCATAGAAATAAACACTTCTCCCTGAAATTAAATACATCATTTTTAGGGGATTATATGTTGCTAAATTGTCTTTAGCACTGCTTGGAAATGTAATCTGGTTCCTGTGTATAAACCAGAAGACGTGTGACAGGAGAAATAATTACTGTGCACATAGCAAGGTTTCAGTGGTCCTGGCAAAAAAGTAGGTATGAAGCTTCAAATTTGGTTTTCTAAACTAAGGTTATTAGATAATGGTAAACTAGAGATGCATAAAAAACAATTAGAAAAACTCCATAACAAGCCACACACCACCATGTCACAATAAAAATTAGGCAAATACAGATCTTAAGGTACTACTGACTGTGATGGGGGAAATGCATCAGAGCTCTGTTTGTTCACTTATTTCCTGATCAACTTGCTTAAGGGCTCACCAAAACAAGCGGTCACCAAATAAATTATTTTCCTCTCCTGCTTTGAGAGAGCAAAAATTCTAGATATTAAACCTGTGAGGCTATGACTAGGGTGTACCATGTCTGCAAAAGCTTGTATGGTTTAAGGAGGAAAATACTAAGATTCAGGAATACTTGACTGCTTTGGAGACTAGAAGAACAGGTAGCTGGCCCTGGCTAGTTAATGAATTACATTTTTCAACTGTTAACCTCAAAACCTTTTAAAAACTATCATCCCTTCCTTTTGTAAAAGTAATGAAGCTGAAGGAGGATGGGCTTAATTTTCTCACAGATATCAAAAAGACAATACACACGAAGAAGTGAAGTCTTAGTGCCTGATGCCCAGTCCAGTGCACTTTCCAGTAGACCATGTTGCTTTTTTGGGACACTGTGATAGATTATTGTTCTTGCAGGCATCTCAGTAAAACAGAAACAAATTGTGTTTATGGTGGTGTTGTTTTGATGGATGAAGAGGCTTTGCTGAAAAGCCTATATAACCTGTAAATAGGACCCAACACTGAAAAAGAGTATGTGCTACCAACTCCATTATCACTGTAAGAGATTCGTAATTTCTACAGGTGGACAGAAATGCTACACTGCAATTTATTTCTGAAGGACATCCTATAGTTTGTTTATTTGGGCATAACTTGGGGATTGGATGGGGATGATGGGATGGGTGACCTTTCTTGCCAAGGATTTGCCTGAATAGGATATCTGGAGCCTCCTCAAACAAACACAACAAGATCCAGTGTGCTATTTACTGAAACTGTTCTTGCAAGTGGCATTTATACTGACATAAAGTCCATCATAAGAGAAACAGAATATAGTAAAAGAGGCCTGCTATGATAAACGATTTTAAGGTCAGGTAAAAAAAATGGTCTAGCCTACTGAAGGATGTCTGGAAATATACCCAGTAGAATATTTATAGAACTTCCATATCAAAGTGTTTGGGTGTTTTTGTGGGTGGTATGGGCATTCAAGGTGCTTCTTTTTGGTTTTGTTTATTTGGTGTTTTTTTTCATCTTTACACTTTAGAGAAAGTATTCAAGTAGCTGTAGAATGTTTGGGGGTTTAATGGGTAAACAGTGGGACTTGGATGTTACACTTTAATTCAGTCCTCATATATTCTCTGTCTACTGATCTGAAAAATATACCCCTCTTTTTGCTTTAGTGTGGGATCCTGTTCAACACACTTTTTCCTCATTGGTGTTTTCCCCAT
Organism: Tringa solitaria; assembly: GCA_026413425.1. Taxonomy (NCBI): domain Eukaryota; kingdom Metazoa; phylum Chordata; class Aves; order Charadriiformes; family Scolopacidae; genus Tringa; species Tringa solitaria. The sequence goes on from JAOXJM010000012.1 coordinate 79,610,283, forward strand.
TTTTTAAGACTGCAACACTTTCAAAACTCCGACTTTGATTTGAACCACTGCAAACTACTGTCTTGTCTTCTGTATTGATTATTATCATCAGTCTAAACTTTATGCATGACTGATCCTTACATGCAAAGACATATGATGACAAGTCTTATGATTCCTTATTATTTATACTGGGGCTTGAAATACTTAGTGTGTGTCAAACCTGAAGCTTTAATATAGATCTTTGTCCTGCACAACTGTATAAGCAATTTTGCTCTCATCTATTGTTCTATAAGCAGCTGAGCAGGGACTATGCTCCAGGGATGACTTGGGACGTTATGCGATAAATGCATTGCCCAGAAAAGAGAAGCGAGTGAGAGGAAGATTTAAAAGGGCAGAACACCTGCTCTGTGTCAAGCCTAAAAAAAATAATCCTGTACCTCCAGTAATGCCTCCAGTATGGAATATGTGAAATAGTGTTACTACCTTCATAATGACATGAAGATGGAAGGACCCCCTCAGAATCACCAGCTCAATTTTTATTGTGCACTGGCTGCTGGCTAAAGTGAACGAGCGAAGAGAAAGGAAAGATCGCTTTATTTTTTCAGATAGACCTGCTGTATAGATAGTAAGGAAACTGCACTTCTAGGAAGAAGAAATACATTTAAGATCCAGAAATCTCAGCTCAAGTGACATAAAATTTGGGAAGATTATGTTTTAAGTTATTCAATAAAACGAGGAATGTAACAAAAAGACAGACATGACACATTTTCAGTCCAGACCTGTTTTCAGTAAAGCATTTTTTTCTTGTAGTAGAATAAATCCTAAAATATTTTCCCCCAACTGTTGCTAATCAACAGAGAGGTTCCTGGCTATCAGGCAGCTAATCTCACAAACTTCTTAACAGAGAACTACTTAAACCACATTCTTCTCCTCTAAAAGAAACTCTACTGCTTGTTTGATGTAAGTTGTACCGATGAGACCAAGGAATTCAGTGGTCTGAGAGACATCAGTCTCGATAAGATTAGTAGTTTTCCTTTTCTTGTGTTGTAGCACTGCAGCTGCTTAGAAGCTTGCTATAGAGGCTTCAAAAGAAACCACATAACTGAAGGCAGATTGTCTACTGTATTAAATTTTAGATTTATGTGGAATGTAAGTTCCTTACTGAGCACTATGAAGATAAAAATGCTAAGATCTGTCTCCTCCTCAGCCTCCATCCAGGGGAAAGATTTGATTGTCATTTATCAAAAAATATTCTTTCAATATTTAACATATATAAACCACTTAATCATTGTACCTATTTGGTTGTACTCCACTGTATCTTACCTGCTTTTTCCAGTTCATTTTATACTTCAACTGCACTGTTATTTAATTCATTTGCACTGCAGTCTTGTTACATGGGAAGTGGAGGGAGGAAACTCTGTATATTGACATGTAGAAGCACTCTATCAAAAGTAGGGAGAAAATAAACCTATCCTGCAAAGAATAATGTATTAGGTTTCAAAACAATCAACTTTTCTTTGAAAGCTTTGGGATGTAGTTTATTATTTAAACTTATTGTTTAACTTTCAGTGTTTTCTCCCTGTTCTCCACATATACTACGTTTAAATTAAAACTACCAGTTTATCCAATAGTTCTTGTTAATGTTAACACCAAAAGTTTAGGGCCATGTTATTACATAGAATCATAGAATGGTTAAAGTTGGAACGGACCTTTAAAGGTCACTTAGTTCCAACCCCCTGCCATGGGCAGGGACACCTCTCACTAGATCAGGTTTCTCAAAGCCCTATCCAACCTGGCTTTGAACACATAGAGACTGAACACAAAGAATGGTTTTCAAAAGATTTTTTTCAAGTGCCTCACTCTTCAACTGCATTAGGCTGAGTGGACTTGCATTTAACAAGGTATGCTATGCGATCTTTGTATGTGATTATTTTTAGAAAGCACTTTCTGTCATATTTTCACTGTTTCTTCAGACAGTGGTGGATCACTAAGTGATTATTGTATTCCTGAGTTAATAAAATCATAGAATTCAAGATACTTATTTGGCATTTTTGACATTTAGATCTAATAATATTTGTCATCGATTAGATCATAATTAAAAATAGTAGTCACTGTAACCTCAGAAAGTACCCCTAATAGCAGAACAATGATACCAACAGTATGGGTCTGAAATGACTTCGGCATTTTATAGGCTGAGTTGCATGACACAGTGTCAAGTAGGAACAGAGTATTTTTGGCTTTCCTGCTAACATGCAAAGATTTTGGTGCAATTAAAGCGTGTAGCAAAGGAATTAGGTTTTTTCCTGGTCTTCTAGTTAATTATTATTTAGATAAACCACCTATGGAATGGGTTTGTGAAAACAATGTTCAGTAGCAATTGCTTGAATAATGTTAAAGCTTACCTAATGCTGCACTATAACATCAAAAGACATAAACTTTAAATAATGAGCTTATGTTCAAGTACCTCTAAGCACATTCTTGATGTGCAGGGTTGTTGTTGTTTTTTTTCAAAAACAGGTTTTCCTCTAAGAAATTTAGGATTTATTTACTGCAAACAAGTATTTATTCTATTATTTTTTTTTCATTGACAGTAAATTAATTTTGGTACCAGCAAAGAGGAAGTAAAAACGGCTGTGAAAATTTAAATTTCATGATCTTTCTACTATTTTAAGGAATGCTCTGCAAGTCCTCCTAAAACCTAATCTATATAATCTCTCAGATTGGAATTTATCTGAAATAGTAGAAAAAAGTGTCTCAAAATTACTTTGGTGATCTTGAAAAATACCTGTAAATGCCAAGCAGGAGAGCTTCTAATGTGCTTTCACTGTCACAGGAATTAGGACTGTGTATTCTTTTTAATGTAACTTCTTCTCTTCTGTCTTCGGTAGCAATTGTTACATTAGCTTTAGTTAGCTCAATTGACAGGAAATTAATGGAGAATTGTCGTCTTAGTAGCTTGTCTAAAGTGTTTTCTGTAAACTTGAACGGTGGGATAAGAGTTAGCAAAACTTTTTAATTTTTTTTAGGCAGAAGTCCATGCAGTTTCTTCCTGCTCTAAATCTATTGTTTCTTAGAGTTGGCTTTCACTATGGTTCAATTGATAGCAGATACTGTTGATATCTCTGTCAACATGGGCCTCCAGAGAGATAAAATATCTGTGCTGTATATAACTTCCATACTATGCTAACTTTTTGAAAGGAATTGGAATGTGGAGGAAAATGATGGCAAGTACAGGACATTCTAATGGAAAAACTTGTGATGTTTTGAGAAATACTCACGATGACAATAAAGGTGTAAATTTATTGTTAATTACTTTGTAATTGCTCTAGTGATGATTTCTATAGTCATCACTAAATTGATCCATAAACCCATTGTGAAAATATGAATTCTTTATTAGCTATAGAAAGTGATAAACAAGAAACATTTTAGTCTTTTAAAGAAAATAAAATCATTGGAACTCAGAATTCCAAGGCCAAATAATTTGTTTCTATTTTTCTCACTAAAAATCAAAGGCAGAAACAAACTGTAACAACTTCAGTTATGAAAATACACATGCCTTTTCCCTAAAAGACCTAGTTGTGCCTGATTCGGTTGGAGAAGTCTTGCTATATACAAAACTGAAAATTCAGTTAGTCTCACTACATAGATATCTATTGGCTTGTTAGCTGTGGATATTGACTTGTACCCCAGATCAGAGTGTTTTATTATAAATAAAATATTTTTCAAGGGCATACTGAAATAAATTTCTTAATAGCTATCTCATACTTATAAAACTGAAAGTTAAAAATGCTTTGAAGAAAAACTATTCTCTAAAACAGTCTATTTTCTGTATTAGCAGACGATACTATGTGCTGTATTTCCTATATATGGAAAACACGTATGTTTTGTAATTTATCTTTCTTATTAATCTGTGGTTCATAATCTACTGAATGTTTCTGATAATGAGACTCTGGTATTGTTTGAATACTACTAATAAACCAGAAATAAAAGTAGGGAGTTTATTTTACCTACACAAATAAGTTCATTATTAGATTAACTTGACTGAAGAGACTAGAAATTAACATCTTTGAAAGCAAATAAGTGGTAATATTTTTCACATATATATATGGCTGCCTAACGTGATGGAGAGCTGTCTCTAACTGTTCTCACAGTTTTGACTTTAGAGTGTAATCAGTAATTATATAGAAAAATTGAAGAATGTTGACCATAAAAACAGCAAACACAAAATTTTATCTTATTAATTAAAAAATAATCTGAAAAGCACTATAGTAATGAAGAGCTTGCAGAGAGCTGGAGTTCTTATTGTGCTCTATGTTTGTAGGAGAGAAAGGTGATATTTAGGTGATTACAGTTCAAGTCCTGCGATAATTTGTGTACCAATCAATAAGAAAACATGGAAGGTTAGGTGTAGGTGAAGTAGGCAAGACTGAGGGAAGAAAACCAGATAAGAAGGGAAAGCAGTAATAGCTGCCTTTTAGAGAAGGCAGCTGAAGAACAGTATAGGTAAGGAATTTGTTCAGCAATATTAAGAAAACTTATAACAAAAGGAGGAACTGAAGTATCGCCCAAAATGCATGCCTTCAAATGCCTTTAGTATTCCCAATAATGTTAAACCCTAATGTACTAGCATTTTTTGTTTGTTTACATCAAAATCTCTTCCTTATAACTAAGTAATTTAGGTCAGCTCAAATGAGGGTAAGACTATTTGTATTTATCCTCATGCCATACACACAGTGTTTGCAAGTTTGATTATATTTTACAAATCAAACAAAATTTCTGTGCTTTGTTCACTGGTGTATATGAACCAAGAAAGAAGGTAATGAGGAGTCTCTTTAAAGCAAAAGGATTTTTCAAAGCAGACTGCAACAATAAGAATTTGTCCCTAGTAATCAGCAGAAGTAAAGATAGAGGAGTTGCTTAATCTTTTCTGAAACAGCATTCTTCATTTTATATGGAGCAGCAGCTGCAAGATTTAGGAAGATATATTTTCAGTAGAATTTGAATCCTTTCTTAACATGAATTATGTCTTTTATGTGTCAGAGCATAAATATTTCCAAAATGAGACAGTTTACTCAAGGCGAGGAAAAATGCTTTTAGGAAAGCTAGTCAGAAATTTTTAAAGGCTTTTCATATTGTGTGCCAGTTTTCCTTTCTTTGCACTTCTGGAAATGCCTCTATCTTTACATAATTTAGAAGCAAGATTGTCTAGATTCTTAAATTAGATATACCTCAGTAAAGGTCTGAGGGGTAGGTGAGCTGCATGCAGGTGTCATTTACTTTTATTCTATTTACAGCAACAAAAGTTTTTTATGATAAATTTTTCTCTCAGATTTTTTCTTAGTCTTGTTGCTGAGTAATAAAAGAAAAAAAAAGAAAATAGAAGTCTTGTCTAATAATTTAAAAAGCTGTATCCTGTATCCTTAATAAATAGAAACTCAAGAAGGTGGCAGGCAATATATGTAATAACCTTGTATTTTTCTTATTAGACTAATAGAGATAAGCCCTGCCATTGTTACTCTAATCTGTATAATGTCTCACTTATAAAAGTCTAGGTTTGCAAGCCTAATCATAATCTTATAGCAAGAAAGTGCACTTCCACATTTAACTCACTGCTGTGCAACCATGAATTCTTAAATTCAGTGTGGTGTTGTTTTTTTTCCAGAAAAGTAGAAAATAAATACCTAAGAAACTCATACTTTAAACAGCAAACTAATTTAATAATTTTGTTATATTGAAAATTATGACAATATTATTATAAAATTATATCTATATGAACATACACAGGTGAGATCTTATTGAGTTCTATTACCTCAGGAACCCCTGTCTCACCTCTATAAGACTTTGTGTGTGCTGAAGTGTTCCTAGCAAAACTCAGAGCTGAGGGCCCTCACTAACACCCTACCCCTCTAACCTTGGTGTGTCGTCCTTTGGCTTGTCACAGCAAGTTTGATAATACTCCCCTCCCCAGTCAAGTCTAGTTTAAAGCCCTGTCAATAAGCCCCAGTAGCTCATGAGCAAAGACCCTCTTTCCCCTTTGAGAAAGATGAACCCCACCCGATGCCAGCAGGCCTGGTGTTATGTAGGCCATCTCATTCTCAAAAAAGCCAGAATTGTGGTGGTGACATCAGCCACAGCGCCATGTATTAACAGACTGAGTGCTTCTGTTTCTTCCAGTATTACTGCTCATAACTGGAAGAAGAGAAGGAAACATAACCTGCACCCTAGATTTGCTTACTAAACTTCCCACGGTCTGGAAGTCTCTTTTAATCACCCTTGGACTATGTGTTACGACTTTATCACCACCCACATGGAAGAGCAGCAGTGGATATTAGTCCAAGTACCATATCAGGCTAGGCAGTTTCTTAGTGATGTCCCTAACAGGGCCCCAGGGAGGCAGCAGACTTCCCTAAGAGGAGGGTCTGCCTGGCATATTGGAAGCTCCTTTCCCCTCCGAAGGGAGTCACCTACAATTATAACTCATCTTTTCTTCTTTGTGGAGGTGGTTGTTATATGCTGGGTAGGCCTTTCCAGTCCTGGCAACTTCTCTGGTGTAGTTGGACCATCAACCACATCATCCATTGGCTGGCCTGCCACATCCAGAGCCTCACACCTATTGTACAGAGGCACCTGGTTAGGGGAGGTGGACAAGGAGGGGGTTTGCTTGCAATCCCTAGCACAGACTTGCCTCCATTCTCAGCTTCCCATTAAACTACTGCCTTCAGCCTGGTGGGGGGAGGACATGGGATCCCTTTGATCTTGGTTTTTTTCTGGTGACCATCCCTGTTTCTCTCTCAGGGAGGTGAGAGCATGACTCCACCAGTCTATTTTTTTCTTGCACCATTTGTACATTTTATAACTGAGTTAGAGAAGAAAAAGTAATTTCCAGTTAAGTGTTTGATTGCTGTGGAAATGCAGGATGTGACTACAGATTAGGTTTTCGGTGCCCAGAGCAGATACTGGGTAGTCCAAATATGTTATGTTATTTAAGATCTTTGGCATGGTAAACTGTGAGTTTACTGTGTATGAACATGGTTAACTTAACTGAGGTTAACTGAGTATGAACGTGGTTAAGTTCTTCCTTCCTGTCCTTCAGATGGACCGTCATTTCACATACACACAAATAATCACATATAGAAAAGGTCTGTGTGCTGTAGTAATAAACTATTCCCATCTTAGTAGTTTTTATTTTCTTTCTGAAATTTTATCTGTGCAATCTGTTAAATATTTTTATTCATGTTACAATTTATATTCTGAACCTTTTGTTTTCTGGCTTTGTTATTGCTTTTCAGGAAAGAAATAGAGGGGAAATAACATTGATATATTTGCTTTGGAAGAGAGAAAGCCTGTATAAAAATTCAATCTGCTCTATTAAACATAGAAGAGGAAAGAAAAGATAAGTTTAATACTGATCAGCACAATGTAACCTTTCAAAGGCATCATGAAGTTCTTCAAATTATACACTTCATAGTAGGAAACCATACACTTGTGGACAGTTGTTGACAAGTGTTCTGCATGATATTTCTAAAGCTAAACTGTCAGCCCAAATTCTACACTCTGAAAATAAGCTGAAATTGCTAAATAAACCCCAAACCCTGTCAGTGAAAAGATTGGCACTAAGCCTGAAAAAGCAATTCCTGTCCATAAGTTTCATCTGATATCTATTAGGAAAACCACAACAGGAACTAATCAACAGTTTCCTTAGTTGAATGCAAGTACAGAACAAATTAAATTTTCTGTATATTACAAAGGATTATCACAGCTTAGTGGGAAGAACTCAGCTTCCTGCTTTCATTTTTAATGGTTCCATTAAAAGAATTGAATTGCTTTCTAAAAAATGTGCTTGCTCCTACAAAAACTTTAGCATATGGATGGTGTTATGTTGTATATATTGTGTGGTCTCTATCCCATTTTGCATTTCTTTGCATCATCTTAATTCTCTGTGCACATGACCTTGTCTTACTTTCTGACATTCCAATCTAAAATATATTAAAAACAGTTTAGTTGAGAAAATAAAACCTAGATTCTTTCTAACTTCACCTTACAGATAATAATGCTAGCCTAACTGTACTTACCTAATTTTTAGACAAATAAAGCTCCATGGGGACACAAGAAATCTAGAGACAGAACCTGCAGATCAGCTATGAAATATAGAGTAATTTTCTAAATAAAAGGCTTTCCAGCTTAAATCAGGCTCTCCAGTGACACTCAGTATCCTGCTGTTTTCATTGTTTTACTACAAGTTCATCTAAGCAGAGAATTCAAAATAGTGTATAGTGGTAAGCCAAGTGGTTCTCGAAGTAGTAATAAATGACCAGTTCATGAAACTTTTGGCAGTCACTTGGCTACCTTTTACTTCATGGTGCTGTTTAAAGCACTTCAAATTACTATAGCCACTCACACCACTGCTTCACAGATCTATTGAATATTGACCATTTAGGTACTCACGGCAATGCTTAAGAACAGGTTGCAAATCTGGAAACCAAATTAGTCATATATGTGCAATTGTGGATGCACTAAAGTGATAGTATGGAACTGCCAGCCAGCATAGGTAGAATGGTTATCATCCAGCTTTCATTATTAGATTTCAAAAGCATGTTATTCTTCACTGTTGCACACTGTAACTTTGTTGTAGTTGTGTTCTATTCTAGAATTCCCTGTATTAAAACAGGTGGGAAATGATTGGTGCGTAGACTGTTTTAATTTGTTTGGGAAAATAAAGCTTCGAGAAGATCAGGAGATGGATCTGTCTCCTCTCATCTTGGTTTTCTTAAACTGCTGATGTGACTTGGGGTGAATTACGTGAACTGATTCAGTTTCCTTGATGGCACAATGTGGGCAGTATTGCCTCCCTGCAGCATGGGTAGGTAAATGGATTCTTCATAAAGCCGTTTCAAACAGAGTGGAAGTCATTAAAGGGCAAAATACTGTGCTTGCTGCTGTGCTTGGAAGCTTCAGGACAAAAAGCTCCTAGCAGTTTTGATTGGTAAAGCTACCAAGCAAATCTTATTACACTGTCCTGTTTTCAGTTTTTCCTGTAATTTAAAATGCTTATACTTTTTCTGTAATATAAATATGATGTTATAACTTTTCTTCCCAGACAGAAGAAAGGATAATGACAATAGCGGCTCAGTTTTGGGAAATAAGGACAAGATACCCACTTGAAAACCCAGGCTTTTATGGAAGTACTTGAAACTATTCTCTTGATTCTCGGTGGTGTTTTCTACAGTGAAAGAGTTTATAATGCATGTATAAACCTTTCCTGAAGATATTCAACAGAACCTGCACAAGTGCCACAGATTCTGTTATATGATGTTTTCCTCTGTCTCCAAAATAAGCATTAGACATTGTCTGGAAGCTGTCTATGAGGTCTGGTTTTTGCCTTTAAGATACAGAGCGGGGAATATTTTAATGACAGACATAAAACAGTGGCAAATCTGGGGATGGTTACAAATGTTGTTGGTGTGAGCATTTAAAACTCCCAACTTATTTGAAATAGACTTCTTGCATTTGGGAGATGAGGCAATGGAAAAGGGGAACTTTCTCATCCCAGGTGCTCTGATGCAAAGAAATAAAGCAGATATTTGATCATTTAACTAAAATCTGTATTCAGCTTATGCTAGGCAAGCTAAGGACTAGCTATGGGACCCTTTGAGAAGGTCATGTTTCTAGTATGGTTTTGGAAAAATAATCAAATTGAACAGTTAAAAATATCCAGCTAGTGTTCAGAGGCATTCAATCAAGTATTTCACTTAAGTATGTTACTACAGTGTTAACTTCCACATTGACACCAAAACGGTAATTTTGCTCACTAAAAAGCTGTTGTTCTTAAATTAAGATTTTGCTTTGAAATAAACAAAAATATCATACAATACTCTTTAAAGTATTTTACAGTTTATGTAAGAGGTTAGG
>JAOXJM010000012.1:79620270-79631878 GCA_026413425.1 Tringa solitaria
GTTATAAAGATTGAATTTAATGATTTCACCAATACATACAATCTCCATATCATCTCCCTAATATGACATGACAGCGCACCGGAAACATTCCTTGGAGAGAAATGCTACAGAATATTAGAGGATTAAAAAAATAAAATGATTGACTCAAGTTGACAGACCGGTTATTTTTAAAACAGCTTCAGATAAGTTCTAAAATGCAAGCGATGCCCTTGCTGCCCAAATCTGTCCTGTGCTAGTTATTTCAGGAATATGAATGGCTTGGTTTCTGTTCAAGACATTTAATTCTGGCATTTACCACTTTATTTAATAAAACTCAGATTTCAGAAAGGTATATTTCTGACCCTACTTGGATCAATATCTTCAAGGGTAATTTATTTTAAAATTATGTAACTTTTGGCTGGGTTAAAATTTACAGGTAGTTTTCCCTATGGCTGATGTTACAGAACCTATCAACATTTCCCTAGTTGTAACTATATACCTTCAGATCATTTTGCATCTCTTACCTCAGGACAACATAATGCCCCCATATAAAAGCACACTAAAGAAGCACTTTCTTAGCCAAGAAAACAGCTATATGTACAATTTCGCTGAATACTGCAAGGCATGAGGAAGTTCATATTTTGAGGGTTTGGCATTTTGAGGGGGGAGGGTGGTGTTTGAGGTATTTTGGGGGTTTTTTTGTTGTTTTTATTTTGGGTTTTTTTTGTGGTTTTGGGGGAGGTTGTTTTGTTTTGTTTTGTTTTTCTTTTCCAGAAACCCAGGAGACTGAATTCACGGAAAAATTCTGCTTATAAGAAAGTTTGTGGAAAAAAGCCACTGTTGTAGCTGCTACAGGTAATTTGATTTAAAAAATATGGCTAATTTAGCTGGACAACCTATGAAAAGATAAAAGATAATTTCTGGTGATGTTATTTATGGCAAATAATTTGCCCACATTTTAATAATGCTATTTAATCATTACTTATGCCATACCTTAAAATAGGGAATTACGAGTCTCTGGAGTGTTGTCTTTTCCCTTTGTTACTTAAAGTTTTCTTGCAGTTGTAGATGGCTAAATGTGCTCCAGGAACCACAATGTAAGAAGTGTGTTTCTTTGGTTTTGCATATCACATTGTGTTATGAAGTCCTTGCTCACATTTTTTCAGGCTCTTTTTACTGCAAATGGTACCAAAAAAAAAATGAAGCTTGTTCAAAGAGCTTTTTCAAAAAACGACACATCAATGACTGGACATTTTTAGTTGTCTTACATGCAAATTTCTTTCTGTCATTCTCTTATGTCAGTTATGACAATAAAATGTCTGGCATAACTGTGGAAGAGAATTGTGTCCAAGAAAGAAATGTAAAGGCAGTATTTTTTGATATATGTGCATTATGAACTATCTTTAATGTCCTGGGTGCTCTTTTCTTACGGTACTTTTTTTTAAGCTTCTGTTTTTTACTAAATCTTGAGTTCAGACTATTTGGTGATATATTCCAGCTGTTCCAGCACAGGTGAAGTGAGTGGCAATGAGGACTAGGAACCTCTCCTTTTAGTGAACTACATGTGGCATTTTAGTTGCCTGCAGATATTAAAGGAACAAGGAATGACACTGATGGCTTTAGCTGGCAGCAGGGTACATCTGTCCTGGCTTTGCCCTTATAATCAAGGACTCTGCTGGGCTGCTGCTACTCTCAAGAAGCTGCTGCTTCCACTGCTCAATTTTCTTTTTCTCTAAATACCCTCACCAGCACTGTGCATATCCCTCCCTTCATCATTTTTAGCTAAGGACCTGCGGGGACAATGTTGTGATCTCAAGGCTTCACCGCAGTTCAGGCTGTTTGGAAATTCTGCTAGTTGTTCACCTGGCGCTATTTAATAGTTTTGGGATATTTGATGCAAATCTAAATGGAAGTGTAATTTTTCTTCCCTTTTGTCATTTGGACTTTCAGTTTTCAGTCACTTGGCATAGGATCTGACCCACTCTATAGTGACTGGCAAGTTTCAAATTTACACAGTTTAAGTAATTGGTTTTGGCAGTTTATTCATGCCATGGGTCTGACCCATGCTAAAACACATGCATGTGCTTATGCATGGCTGGAAGTCAAGGTAATTCTCTGAATAAACATGAAGGTCTGAACATGACACGAAAAAAAGGTTTCTCTCTGCTTTGCATCATGCTTGGGTTATCACTGCATTCATGTTGGTTTAAAGATGGAAGATGCATCTCTGTTTTGGAAAGGTTGACTCAACTGAATGATTACCTGCCTTAGCAGAAATCGGTTACACATGGTACACCAACACAGCAGGGTAATGCTGTGCACGGCCACGTAATGAAAACACAAACCTGAGGTAGCCCTTGTAGTTGCAACGTTGTTTTAAGTTACTTGCAGTTTGCCACGCTATTTGTAGGACAGTGAAAGTACATAGTCTTAACATTTTAGATGATTCTCACTGTGAAGTGCAGACTAAAAACAATTGATCTCAGTATTGAAGTAAGGCTCACTTCTTTGCTGCTGCAGAAAACAAGCTCAATGTCTAATGTTCTTACAGTCCACAGCAAAGCAGACTTAGCCCACTGCCTGTGTTTCATTTTGTTTGGGCTTTTCTTTTTTTTTCCAAGAAGGTATCAAATTCCTTATTAGTATAAGGAAGGCAGATGTTCTTCCAGTCATTTTGGCATAGCAGACAGGACCGTAAAGTTCTGTGGTCAGCAGCATCCATTTTCACAATGGTCCATTCTGGCTTCTTTTTGGCCAACGGTTCAGAGCAATCTCAGAAGTCTTATTTCGGTGTGCCTGGATTCATATGCCACATATGAAAAAGTAAGGTTGTTCTGTCCCTAAATTACTGCCTAGTAGTGAGTACAAATTATCATATTCTGCATAAATAACAGATGCAGAGTTGAGGTAATGACTCATTTGACACCCGAAACAACATCCTGCCTTCTCCGTTATCGTTCTCTGTAATGACCCTCAGATCCCTGTTGCATCTGACATGCATGTCTTTTTGGGCAACAGAGACACCAAACTTGGTATATTAGGTCCTGTGGCAGGTACTACTTTCATTTAACACCACTTCCTTCACATACTAAATTAGTTCTTAAAAAAATGCTGGAATAACTAGTGTGACATCTTTTTATAGTAGAGCTGTAACTTGTGTTTCATGCTGAAAATCTTTCTTTACAGGTGGAATATTTATGATTAAGTTCCTCCCTTACCTAATCTCAATGAAAATTTGCTTAAATCCTACTGAGCTCCAGTTATTACTGTAGCTCTCAGTGTTTTGGGGTTTTTAATTTGATAGTCTTGGATTTAAAAATGAAGTGCAGAGTGGGAGGGAAAATGCTATTTGGAGTCTAACTGGAAAAATATAATTTTTTGTCAGCTGGTCTGAAAGATGGGCATTTTCTATGGTTAGTTGTTGAGACTGAAAACCACTGATAAGACAATAAATTCTCCACTTTTTTTTTCATACCCACCATTTAATGAATTGCATCTGTTCAACAGTCAGGGAACCTGTTATGTTAACCGAAGTTTGTTTGCTGGGAACTGTTTTTGAACCTCAGTCTGCCATAGCAGTTATCGCTTGTGTGCCTAGAAAATGCTGAATCAGCATGCAAATCTATCATTCTGGTGAAGAACAAAGTGGGAGCTAAAGAACCCTTTGAAACAGCACTATTATTCACCAAAGTATAGACTTTGTTGCCAGTACTGTCTTACCTTTCCTGTAGGGATTTCTTCTCATCGTGAAGGGAACAATTTGCTCATTCTTATTTGGCTTCTTACCTGCCCTAATCTTAAATGGAATATAATCATCTGCTTGACTAACCCATCTTCCTCTCCCAATTTTAAAGTGCTCTATATAATTTATGACTCATTGAATATGTTAAATCTTATGTTTTTAAAACTATATTAATGATTACTGCATTGGATGCATGTCTGGATACAAACATTTCACTCCTGAATGATAAGAGTCAATCTAATGAGTAAAATTATTTGAGATCACTTAATCCGAGGCTTCTAAGTATAGAATGTATCCAATTTAAAATATTAAATAATAAACTATGGGGGAAAGGTAAGATACTGTTCACATAAATCTATAGCCATTATGATTTTTGAAGCATTCTATCAAGCTAGAAATATCTATACGCTGAGAACACTAAAACCAGCAGCTGTTACAGGTTCGACTTTTGACGTTGGCTCTAGTGACTTATATGTACTGTTTCACCAAATAGAAAGCTATTGAAAAGCTGTATGCATTTACACAGTTCCCTCCTAAGTTATGAATCCAAGTAATTTGCTATTACCTGCATATAGCAGGCAGTCTGAGAATGCTACATCTGTGCCCATCTGCATGAAACCCCAATGAAAAGAATGTGTGGAGATATGAGTGACAAGGGATTATAAACATTAGAGATTTAATTAAACCAAAAAAGCTCTTGCAAGGTTCAGGTTGGTAAATGTATATCTTCCTTTGCTGAACTGTGATAGGAAAAATTATTCTGGTTGCCTAGCAACTACATTGCACAAGCTAACTCAGTGGAAAATCTTTGGGTTTGATAGCAAATTAAAAAAGGACATTTCATGTGAAGAGAATAAAATTTCTCCAGAACCCTTACTCAACTGACAAATTCTGTATGTTATTGCAAATTAAAATGGTAACGGGTCTAGGAATATTTTGTGGGAAATCATAGATAGTCGATATGGCTTAACATCTTAGCAAAAATGCTGAATTGGCTTGTTAGAACAGAGTACACCAGTGGATCCAAAGCACACAGTGCCGATTTGTGGAGGAAAGGCAAAGACTGAGGATTCTGGGAAGAAAAAAGACGATTTTGGAAGATCTTGTTTACAACTTCCAGTGTATATATGCAATTTTCACACCTTTGACAAGTTCACTCAGCAGTGCTTTTGCAATTTAGCCTTGAATAGGGAAGGAAGAGGAAAATTCTAGTGAACTCACATTTTAAAAGATCAGCTTCAGAAAGCTATATTGCAGCAGCACGAATTTGTCAAATGCTGAACACCCACCTGCATTAGAACTTGCTGCTTGCCTGGGCTTCAGAGTAGTTCTCTTTGTCCATGAGAAAGAAGCAGCACAAGCTGTCCCAAAGATGCAAGGCACTGTCTGCATCATCTGGGTTAAAGAATATTACATTAATGTAATGCTCATAGCTGATGTGCCATGTACCACAGGTAGCTTTTTTTCTGGTTCTTTTTTATTTAGAAGGCAGAGTTTTCTTACCATACAAGTCCTTTTCCCACCCAGTGCAAATCAGGAATGTTTGTTTGAGTAGCATCCCTTCATAACTTCTGCTGTTATATGCAGTCATCAAATTTGTGGTCAGTTTAAAATCTTTTTATCCATGGACACAATACATCGACAAAACTACTCTGAATGCCACTGAAGGCACTATGAGATCTAAATATGGGAAGATAATAATAGGTTCTGCTCACTGAAGTAGGTCAGAAACAGTAGATCAGAGACTATTTAGGATACCTACAGCACCCTATAGGAGGGGTCTCTAGAGGACTGTGTGGAATGGCTGTCTCTATAGCAGCAACAGCAGGTTGTGGCCAGTGAGCCCATGTTACATGCGGAACTTGTTCTCTGCCTCCTCTAAGCCCTCCAAATTCATACACTTAATGGGGATAAACTGCAACGCTGCTTCAAGCTCCATCAAATGGTAATACAAGTCTTCTAGATCTTCTAGTAGAGATTAATTTTTGCAAGGTTGCTGTACATATAACACGTTTTATATTAAAAAAATAAAAAGACCTTTATTGAGTTTATTGGTCTTTGTTTTGCTTCAGGAAAGTTTGACTTGGGGCTTGTAAGTAGGTAGGGCTGAACTCACTTAGCAATGGGGTGGCAAAGTTCACTGTGCTAGTACTCCTGTCCAGAATACGGAAGCAACTCTCTTCATATAGTTGTACCTCAATAACAAGGTAGCATATTCCTCTGCATTAGTGTGTTCTCTGCACTAGATTGCAGGCTCCTACAACAATTCCTGAAGTCACAGTTACTTGTAAAGGACCTGTTCTTGCTGAATTGTAGTCATGGCGTCTGTAGAGGCATGAAGAAATACATGTACTTAGTAGAGTGATGGTGAAAATTTGGCATATGGATATGACTATGACAGGATACAACATAACTCCTGGTCATATGAAAATTTTGGTATAGAGTTTGTTTTGGGAAATTCGCTGCTGTCTTCCCTACCTGTGTTTGTTTTGCAATTTAATATTCAGTTAAAAAATTAAAGGATTTTAGAGTTGGATTTAGAGATCATTTGATGTTTTAGAACAGTTAACACAGAACAGCTCAGCTAGCCTTCTTTCTGCTCAATGTAAAGAGCTATTAGTGCAAGCCTCTGACTATATACTTTTTTATTTTAAACTGAACAGTATTCCTCTTTCTTACCTGATATGATGTCTGGAGCAGTTACAGTGTGCTCATAATAAATTTAATGTTTCAGTCAGTGGATATCAGTAATGTTAATAGCAAACTGACTCATGCAATTAAGACAGTTTCTAAAATGCTTTGGGGACCTTTGATACAGGTACTTAAAGCATTAAAGTTTACTTCCTTGCAGATTCCTAGTCAGAAAGAAAACACAAATATTTTTACTTTGCAACATTTACTACTTTTTAAAGCATGAGGGTCTGTTATTCTTTATCTTAAACTAATTTAAAATTTAAAGTGGCAATCCCTCCTAGCAAATAAGTGTTTTAAACAGATATGAAGTTCGCAAGCTGATAAAAAGCAGAACTGATTCTACCCATGTTGTTACAGATAATCATACTGATGAGCTTTTAATAACTAGATGTGTCTGTTCTTATATGTTTTATCACCTGGTGTAAGCAGTCAGGTTCACCAAAGAATCACAGAATATATTAGGTTGAAAGGCACCTCTGGATGCCATCAGGTCCTGCTTACTTCTCTTGTGCATCAAGATGAGAGGAGGGGGAAGAGGTGTTGGAGTAGGTGTCTTCCTGTTGCCCTGAGAGGCCCCAGTGGAGCACGGAAAAATGTAAGAAGGGTTGAGTGGCAGAGAGGAGCTGTTATGGTCTGACCACAGCCCCTCTAATTTCCCTGTGCCACTTAGGGGAGGGGAGGTAGAGAAGTTGGTGATGAAGGAGTGAAGCTGGGGCTGGGAAGAGGGTTGGGGTGGGGGAAGGTGTTTTAGCTTTTTTGTCTTTGTTCACCATCCAACTCTTTTTTAGTTGTCAATAAATTAAATTTATTTTCCTCATATTGAGTCTGGTTTGCCCATGATGGCAATTGTTAAATGATTTCCCTGTCTTTATCCAGACCCTTGATGAGCTTTTTCTTCGTATTTGCTATCCTGTCCTGTTGAGAAGGGGGACTGAAAAAGAGAGTTTGGGTCTGGCAGCCAGCCAGGATCAACTCACCACAACACTATTCCAAACAGAACCAACTTCAAAGTCACACTACATTGCTCAGAACCTCGTCTGGTTGATTATTATTTTCTTTTTCTTAAATCTCTATGGATTAAGATGCCACAGCCTCTCTGGGAACCCATTTCAGTATCTATCTCCTTGCAAGAATACTTTTCTTTCAGCACACTTTAGCTTCCAGTCCTTGACTACAACATAATCATTTGGAAGGACCCAAGCAGTATTCAAGCAGAATATTCTTATTTTGCAAGTCAGTCCTATCAATAATTGGTTTAAATTACATACAACACAATCAGGGCCTTTGTGCTGTCTATGACACTATATTTGAAAATCTCAATTTTCTGCTTTTTCAGAGAATAATTTAGGCTAAAATCTTCTTCCTAAATTGGCTTTCCACCCTAAACAAAATCAAAACATTCCATACTTTAAGTCTCCTCGTTCCCTGTGTTTTCCTCCTATTCCTCCTCCAGCAATTCCCTCTCCAAACACAACTCACATGGGCCCAGTACTTTAAGAGTCAGGGTGACAATTAAACCAAGGAAATGGGACAATTTCACTGGAAAGCCAAAAAAAAGGCTGGCTTTGACACGAAGTTCTAAACTTAGACTCTTTCAGTGTTTTATTTAGCATTTCACAGTCACATGTAGGGTTCAACAGTCTGTTCACCACATGCTGCAGCTTGTTTATACTCTGAGTAGGTGGACTGATCTTCAATCCCTGCCTTCCTGACTATGGTTGCACAAAATCTGGTGAACTACATGTAGGGCAATCTAAATATCCTTTGTAGGTTTCCCTGCCAGTCAGACAGAGGTGATGAAAACAGATCACAAATGTGAGAAGGATCCTGTTAGGTTTTTACCTGTGTTTTGACAAACGTTGAAAATAAAGTGTTAAATTTGCTCAACTTGTGGTTAAATATCAGCAGGGCTCTACCTCTTAAGAGCCAATGAAAAATCCAATTTAAAAGCTTTTTTAGAAGAAGTTGTATAGTTTATAAACAGATTCAACCAAACTTCCACTTTTGAGTTTAGAATGATATTACTAGAGAATTATTTTAAGACTTTTTTAGACTTACTGGTAAACTGGTTTGAAAACCATTATTAATAAAAGTGGGCAAACTTTAATTTATGGGAATTACATCTCCAAAGTATAACTCTGTCCTTTCAGAACAAGCACTTGAAATCTGAAGTTCATTAAATCCAGTACTAAAGCTGGAAGATATGTAAAATATATTTGCAATTAGTTCAAGAAGCAAGGTGATTCCTGAATTGCAAACCTATATCAAATTAGGAAAACTGAAAATTTATTCAAGGGAAGTGGAGAAATAGTGGTGCTGTGCAGGAGCATTTAGACAATTACAGCATAAAGCTAAAGGGTTATGTAGAAAAGAAGGCACTGATCTTAAAGTATACTAGAGCAAGATGAGCTGACCTTTTGCATATTACTTATTCAGGTCTGAGTCCTAGAGCTGAAGTTAATTTTGACTTACTCTTTGAAGCATGTGACACACCAGGAGAGGCTCAGGGAACTGGGTATACTTAGACTAGAGAAGAGAAGGGGAGGTAAGGTGCAAAGGGAACATAATAGAAGTCTTCCAGTGCTTTTTGGGGAGGTTACCAAGAAGATGGAGTCGGGCTCTTTACAGATGTGCATGACAGGAGGACAAGGGACAATGAATACAAATTGCAAGAGGTGGAAGTTTTAATTTAAGGGGTGGGAGGAGCAGGAATGCCATGAGGACAGAAAAGTGTTGGAACAAGCTTCCCAGAGACGCTGTGGAATATCTGTCCTGCGGGTTTTCAAGACCAGGCTTCACAAAGCCCTGAGCAACCTGATCTAACCTCAGAGCTGACCCTGGTTTTAGCACAGCTAGACTAAAAAACCTCCTGAGGTTTCTCCAGCCTGAATGACTCTTAAATGGATTATTGATTCTGTCCTGGCTCTTCTCTGGTTAAATAACAGATTTTAAAGAAAAATTAACTGCTTTAGCATGGCTTTTAATATTTTTTTTCATATGTGAATTAGTTTTTGCCTTGCTACCAGGGCTGAGGAGCTGTGTGAATGTACAGCTCTCATTACAAAAGTACTATAGTATGGTTTGGTTGACTTAGTCATTCAGACACATATTCATCCCATTTAGTTGCAGCCAAAGTCAACTACTGTCTTGTACTGTGCTGCTTTTTTCTAAGCTCCCTTTCACAAAGGCTGTGTGAATGATTGACAGTTTAGTAGTCAGTTCTCAAACAGAAAGTTCAGAGTTCTCGTAATTAAAGTAATCTTGCATGCTGAAATGAAAATCTGAGAGGATTTATCCTGGACAGAAGACTGAATTGAGATGATGGCATACAAATTTCACTTTCTGTAACAAAATGTTTTGTCTTTGTTCACTTGTAAGTAAACAAGTGGAGTGAGGGATAGATTTACAGGAGTCAGTGATGATGGACATAATTTGAAACAAAAGATATTTGGACTGGATATTTTTACTGTGAGGAATCAAACAGTGGAAGATGTTGCCTACGCAGGCTGTGCAGCCTTCATACTTGTAGGCCCTCAAGGTCTCACACTGAGCAAACTTGTTTCAACTCAGCTGACCAAGTAAGACTCTGGAGTAGAGACCTCAATTTAAGGTTGGGAATAACATCAGTCCTTCCCTCTGTGGTATCGGTGGTCAATGTAGGTGCCAAGCCATCAAGTGTCATGTTATACAATGGTCTGGACTCAGGTGGTTTCACTCGCACCTGATGACACTGTCATATTTCATTAAAGAAATTATTTGGAGCAAGAATGGGAATTGCAGGTTTTCTAGCTGTCAAGTGTGCTGGGAGTTAGAACAAATACTAAGCTGTGAACTCAATCTCTCTGACTTTATTTGCTGTAATATTTAAAAGAATAGGAAAACCAAGAGTGAGAGCATGTTATATTGGCTATCTAATAGTGGAATGTTTAGGATACACTTGATATGTCCTGGCTTAGACTAGGGATTGAACTCCTTCTTACAAGGCAGAATGATGCCCCTTTTTTTTCCCCCTTCGTTGTTTTTTTTTTAGAGCCAGTAGTATCTATGTCCAGCTCATGCCTAGAGCCTTCCCTCTCTCTCCTGCCCTCTTTTACAAAGGACCATCCATAATAAACAATATCTGATATTCCTTGTGTTTCCATCAGTCTTGTTTACCATGCATAAAAAGACCATATTTGTTCCAGTCTTGATGTTTTACCTGTAATACCAAGAAATCTGAGAACATAAAGTAGAGATAGAACAAAAAAGAGAAAAAAAAAAAAAGGAAAGAAAAAAACACCACCAAAACCCAACAACCCACTGCAAAAGACTGGTAACAGTAAAATGTTATAGAAATGCTCATAAAAAAATAATTATGTAAAAGTGTCATTGCAGGAAAACCATGAAATTGCACAGCTGTAAGGGCAGGACAAATGAGCCTGCATACAGTTTAATAGCAATCATGTATATGCAAGAAAGGAACATTCTGGGGACTGTGCCTGGAGTACATTTAAAGAGGTGGTGGAGGTGGAAGCATCAGGTTCAACTGATGCGCTACCTGTGTAACTTTGCGATGCAAGTAACAGTATCTGCAGTTCAGCAGGTCAGTAATACAGGAGTGCAAGGAATTTTGATTATTTATACTGATTGTTATTTTATCAAGTGTTACACAGATTAATAAAACAGCCTGCTATAAAAGTTATTTCATCAACGTACGTATTTAGTGGTGAAATGGTTGGAAAACAGTAAAACTGCAAGTAAATAACTGTGAGAATGGACATTTTAGCTAAGAACTTCCAGTAAGATTGCGTAATCAGAAGGTCTTGCTTGGAAAAGTCTGTGATCCAGGTATTGACTGAACAGTCTGGTCTGAACACCACCATCAGCAGCATTCTGTTCTAGGAATCTCAATACCTGAAAGAAGTTCAGGCAACTGTTTGTTGACCAGATTTTCATTCCATGGCACTAGTGCTGTAGGTCAGAAAGGTTGTTAAGCTTCCTTTGTTTGTTGCATAAATATTACTTTGAATTAATTGAATGCACTACTATTTTTAGGGAAAAAGCCTGATTTGAAGGAGTACAACACTGCCTGAATCATGAATCACTTGAAAGATCAGATCATTTGAAATCAGATCATTTGAAAGGTCCAGAGGGTGAGAGGTCTGGAGCACAAGTCTTATGAGAAGAGGCTGAGGGAACTAGGGTTATTCAGCC
>JAOXJM010000012.1:79650690-79661778 GCA_026413425.1 Tringa solitaria
ATAGTGACTGCAAGAAATACTTGATTTTATTAATGCATCTCATACCATAATACAATATAAAATGTATTTATGTCAGAATTTTGAGTGTCTGGTCAGCACTTAAAGCACGGTTAAGTAGAAAGGATTTCTTAGGGCTGATTTATGATTCTATGATCTTGAATCCCTCTATATTCTTAAAGTCTACATAAAGAGATATTGAAAACTTGTTTATATGACTGGTGTACTATAACATTTCAATGTCACTGATGAGTATTTGCATACTTACCTTGGCAAACAGTTCAAAAATGAGAATGTTCTTTCCATCTCAGGTTGGATCTTCAAGCTTTGGCTCACTTATTTTTATAAACAAAGTCTATTCTGCAAGACAAGCTGCATAGAAATCATGTTTCATCGTGCCTACTAAAATTTAACTGTTTGGGTCCGAAGTATGGAACTTAGTAAAGAGAGATGCATTTCTAGCTAAGCTGTAAAGATGGTGGGTTTTTCTGGGTTTTTCTTAGCAAACAGAAATATCTTTGCTCAGTTAATCTTCCTCCAAATCAATGACACCTTTCTGGCCAGATAAACTACAGCTCTGTTAGACTGAAAGCTATTTTCACTACAAACCAATCTTGAGAAGAAAGGACCCCTTGAGATTTGGTAGATATTAAAAACTGCATTTGAACTTTGAGAGCTCAGTTCTGAGTATGAGAAGTAATATTTGACATCAGTAAACACAGAAATCTCTGCTGAAGTAGATGACAAATTGTCTTAGATATTGTGCCATTGAAGTTGCACGACAGAAAAAGGAGAGTTAAAAAGGGTAGTGATGATCAATTTACTTTTTAAAACTTTTACTTTTGAACAGTAGTTTCAATTTCTTTGTATTTAAAGTATATAGGCCTACACAACTGGAAATGATGTGGAGTTTCAATTTATCTTCTTGAGGAACTGAAAATGGACATCTTACATTATCAAAGAGTAACTAGGGAAGGATTTTAAGGAAGCTCTTAATTAAGTTCAAATAAATAGGATATTAGATTTAGCACTGTTTAAGGCTTCAAAACAGTTTTAGAAAAACAGTTTCATTGTCCATCCTTCTTTGATGCACAAATTTTCACTTAAGAATGTTACATTCACTTTGGTATTTCCAGGATCAATATCTTACTTTTAATTTTTCTTTTCATTTTGCTAAATGAAAGAAGTTCTATAAAACTGTATCATTATTAGTAATTGTAAGCTTGGTTGCAGTATTGCAAGTTGTAGCATCTGAAGTCACTTTAAAAAAAAAAGAAATCACAGTTAGACCTTCAAATTAACATATGTATAGTAGAGTATATTATGAAATTAACACAAATCACCAAATATTTTTATTATTGCATCATTTATTTTAAAAAATGTAATATTAGTGCTAAGTAGTCTGGATATTCATAAGTTTATAAATGACTATTTTATGCCAAGGATTCCTCTATTGATAGTAAACAGGATGGGGAGGAAGTCTTTATAAGGAAGTGTAGCAATAGGAGAAGGGGTAAAGTTTTTAAACTGAAAGGGTATAGATTTAGATTAGATATTAGGAAGAAAATCTTTAGTGTGAGGGTGTTCAGGCACTGGAAGAGGTTACCCAGAGACATTGTGGATGCCCCATCCCTAGGAAGTTTTGAAAGTGAAGGTTGGATGGGGTTTAGGGACAATGACCTCCTCTGTGATGTTGATGATCCCACGATGATGATTCATTCTAGGAAATAACTGAATAGTATTTCTTTGAACAACGCAAATGTTGACTAAGAAAACAGTGCTATGTTATCAGCACAGACAATATTGCATTGTTAATAAACATAGGTATAGGTGCTGCCTACAACACTACATTCAAAGCAGTCCATCTTTATATCTGGTTTAAAGCATTGCAAAACTGTAGTGATACACATGGCACTAAGTTTCAGCACATAAATTAATTCCATTTGGGTGAAACTCTTAAATGTTGGACGTCAGCAAAGGCAGCTATACCAGCATCTGGTTTCAGAATGCTTCATATAAGTTGATAATACAATGTGCTAATGCAGACATACAAGATGTCAAGAAGGTGCACGCCATGAAACTTTTTACAAAGAGTACAGTGCAGAACATAGAAAGGAAGTAGCTTTCCAAACTTGGATATCCTACTACAGATACTTCTAATTTAAATATTCACTATAAGATTTTTTTCATGTTTTGTAAGAATTGCTTGAGTTTAAATGCTGGATACACCTATATATAACACATTTTGGAGGCTATTTTTGTTAGATTTTTTTAGTTCACAACGGGGTATAGCAAAGAGAAAAATACCATTTTGTAATACTTAATACAAATGAACATTTTAAACTAAGCCAGGCATGATTGGTGATACACTAAAAACTCCATGAGATCTCATGAGAGCAGAGTAAAAGGGAAGAATCATCTCCCTCAACCTGCTAGCCATGCTTCTTTTGATGCAGCCCAGGATATGGGCTGCAAGTGAACATTGTTGGCTCATGTTGAGCTTCTCATCATCTAACACCCCCAAGTCTTTCTTCTCATGGCTACTCTCCATCCATTCTCCATCCAGTCTGTATTTGTCCTTGGGATTGCCTTGACTCATGTACAGGATCCTGCACTTCGCCTTGTTGAACTTCATGAGGTTGGCACAGGCCCATCTCTCAAGCCTGTCCAGGCCCCTCTGGAGAGCATCCTTTCCCTCCAGGTTGTCAATCACACCACACAGCTTGGCGTCATCCATGAAGTTCCTGAGAGTGCACTCAATCCCACTGTCCATGTCACTGGTAAAGATATTAAACAGCACCAGTCCCAGTACTGACCCCTGAGGAACACCACTCATCACTGGTCACCACTTGCACATCAAGCTGTTGACTGCAACACTTTGAATGCAACCACTCAGCCAATTTCTTACCCATTGAGCGGTCCATCCATTAAATCCATGTCTCTTTAATTGAGAGACAAGGATTTTTTGCAAGACAGCATCAAATGCTTTGCACAAGTCCAAGTATATGATGTCAGTTGCTCTTCTCTTATCCACCAATGCTATAACACTGTTCTACAAGGCCACCAAATTTATTAGGCATGATTTGCCTTTAGTGAAGCCATGTTGGCTGTCACTAATCACCTCCTTATTTTCCATGTGCCTTAGTATATTTCCCAGGAGGATCTGATCTGTGATCTTGCCAGGCACAGAGGTGCAACTGACTGGCCTGTAGTTTCCAGGTCTTCTTTTTTACGCTTTTTAAAAATGGGGTACATCACTCCTGAGCTTGGAGGAGGTGATGCTTGAATATTAACCAGCATTCTTGGGTGCCTCTTCCCTCCAGGTATTTATCCCACAGTACCCTACCAAGTATATGCCTGACGAGGCCAAAGTCTTTCCTCCTGAAGTCCAGGGTAGTGAGTTTGCTGTGCACCCTCCCCACTGCCCTAAGTATCTTGAACTCCAGTTATGTAAATTTTTTTTTATATTTACTTCCCCCTCTGAAAGTCACCATAACCTGCCAGAATGAGGTCAGAGTTTGAACTTTCCATGTTCTTGCCATGTGTTTAGGTCATATATGTGATTTAAATTCCAGCTGTTTTAATAAGAACAAACCATCAGGTCAAACATTTCTTTTGTTATAAAAAATACACCTTTAAAATGAGAATTTATCAATTGCTATGGAATGAAGCAATAAATGTTATTCAAATTAAGAACAGCACCTGAATCATCTACTGAATTATATCTGAGTTTCTCACAATAAAACCTCATCAATTGCTGTTTTTCTTCAGACTGATTACTCAGTACAAAACTGCTCATGTATCCTTCCAGATCATTTCCAAACCACCCAACCATCAATACAAAACACAGTCATGTGAAGGAATTATAAACTTGGATATAGATTAGCCAGAAAACTAAGAAGCTGTATCCACTAGCTGGGTTCTCTTCATAATCTGTGGACATGAAGTGCGCATATCTAAAGTCACCACTGCCTGCCACAGCCTTTGCCATCAGTAAGTAAAATTAGAAAAAGTAAGGAATATTTCCTTAAAATTAAATAAGTATAGGTAATGAAAGTCATTGTGATAGCATGAGTACTAACATCCACATTTTAAATACAGTGCAGGTATTCTAAAATTCATAGCTCTGTCAAAAGTACTTCCTTCCCAGCACAATCATACTGATTTGTTGAAAGAAATTACAGACAACTTGAGTGCAGCTCTTGCCTCTATAAATTATTCAGCTGTTACTGTAAACAATTAGTGTTGAGCCCCATCATTATATGGGGAATATATTTTTCTGTTCCTCATCATCATCCCTGGAAACAGATAATGAGGTGAACTATATGGCCCATGTTGTTGTTGTCAAGATATTTAAGTCCTAGACACAATCCTTGCATCTCATAAGACCCTGGAGAAGTACTCTGCAGCCCCTAGGACAGTGAGAAGAATTAATTTATATTTTGATGATGGCTTCTGTTCAGAATATTTCTACAGCATTAAATACAATGTTAGACTTTTTAAATACTTGACCTTACCAAGTCAGTTCTCCCATTTCTGAAATCAGATCACACTCTGTGCTTTATGATGGAAAAGGAGGAGCTGCCTTCATTGCTGCAGTACCTTTAGTACTGCATCAAGCAGCAAGAAGCACCTGGGACCTTGATTTTTCTCCCCTAAGGTGTACCAGGTACCAAGTTCAAAGACGCTCTCCTAGAGGGGCACCGCAGCCCTATGCTGCCCTTTTACAAGGGGATTGCAAAATGAGGCAGTCTCACAAGCTGAACCAATTCTTTTGAGAAACTTTGTTTCTCAAACCTACCATGGGTGAGAGCTAGTCCCGTTGACCCATTTTAGGCATATCTTGCAAATGTAGGAGTTTCCCTCTCCCTGAGATCTTGCATTTATTGAGGTAAGCCTAGAGTACCAACTAACCTCATGCATACAGATATGTTCCTTCAAAGAAGCTATGCTAAAAGTGCATCCTTAAACGTATTCTAACTTCATGTTGGCACTAACAATCTGAATCTCATTAATGCCAGGCATCTTTTGTCAGAAGTGTAAAACTGCCACAAACATTCCTCAGTAAATTCCTACTGCTCCTGTTAAGTAGGTGTAAATCAAGGTTCATGTAGTAGCAAGAGCTGCTGCATAAGTAGTTCTTTTGGTGAAAGCACTACATGCAAGTCACTGGATATTATTATTATTATTGCAATAAGCCTTGCTACAGATATTTTCTTTGTCCACAAGCACAGTTGCCAACAGTGCCATATCACCCTTCCTTTCCTGATAGCTGCATATCATTTTAAAACATACAAAACTGCGGATGTGGTTCTGTTAAAAAAAATCAGGGAGAAAGGATATATTTTGTTTACTTCACAACAAATTTGTTATTCCGGTACAGATGGACCCGTGGTAGACAAAAGCAATTGTAAAGTGACAATTTCTGTACAGAGTAGGCTTGCAATTTATCAGGCTTGATAATTCAATTATTTTGAAGCTTAGTAATACTATCACATGAAGGTGGAAAAGGTCACAAACAATCACAAATAGTGAGTATATGCCAAACTTTTGAACAATCCTTATATCCAAAAAATCACATTCAAAATTAATACATATGCAAAATAATGAACTAAAAAATAATCATTGACTCATACAATAAAATACTTGCAGAAAAAAAATAATCCACAAATACACATGCTTGCATTTAAGAAAGAATGGAATACTGAGGCACAGAATAAGTTCCATGTTTTCTGACTCTTGTTTGATGTAACAGGTATATTTGCTATGTGTGTTTTGGGGTTTTTTTAGTCTCTCTCTTAAACGACTGTTTTAATATTAACAATTGTGTGCTGCAAGATGGAAATAAAAGAATTAATGTTAGGAGACAAACAGATGATGTCAGTTGCTCTTCCCTTATCCGCTAATGCTATAACGCTGTTGTACAAGGCCACCAAATTTTTCAGGCATGATTTGCCTTTAGTGAAGGAGACAAAAGGAGGTTCAAAGCCCAGAAAGGATCCTAGGATCACACTACATAGGTTTGGAGTCTATCCAGAAAATCCAGTCAATGAGAGCAGCCTGCATCCAAACAAATCTCAGACAAGGTCTGGCTACCTTGGCCTGAGTTCAAATGGACTCATGGGCAGGGCATGGGGCAGGTAAGGCCATTAGAGCAATTAAGGCTAATCAGTGCACTCGGGACCCTTGCACCACACCCAACAGGGATCATAAGCAGGGTCAGAATCTTCTAAACCAGCTCTTTTCTTGCCAACAAAGAGTTAATTGATTCATAAATTGACAAGTTTTTCATCATGGGTTAAATGTGCAGCCCTAGTTACAGTCAGAGCAGCTCCAACACATGCATATGAAAATTGCACTGCTAAGCACATAATAACATGGCCAAATCACGGTGGTTTTTTATCACAGTGGCAAGAGGCAGATCGTTGATTTCAAGCTCCTGCTGGGTCATTTGCCTACCTTTTTAGCATGCTGACTTGTGAAAACACAGCAAATGCTGTGGCTGCTCTATAACTATGTGCATGCTGGCTGGCAGTTAACGGAGTTAATAGTCAGTTCCTCTGCTTCACCCTTAGATGAAACAGTAACTTCATTTTTCTCCCCTACACAGCTGATGATTTTTACAAAACCTGTGATTATTTGATAACCTTGGAACCTATGAAATTGTCACTTGGATTCAAAAGAATTAGGAACTAATATGACAGCTTGATTGAACAGGTCTTGTTTCCTTAAAAACCAAGTAAAAATACATCAGCCATGAAGCAGGT
Source organism: Tringa solitaria (assembly GCA_026413425.1). Lineage (NCBI taxonomy): Eukaryota > Metazoa > Chordata > Aves > Charadriiformes > Scolopacidae > Tringa > Tringa solitaria. The sequence goes on from JAOXJM010000012.1 coordinate 79,657,455, forward strand.
AGCCAACAAAAAATTTCAGCCTGAAAGCTTTAGCCTGTAAACAGCTTAAGGAATTAGAATTTATACTATTAAGGAAAATATTATGCAACATCTCTTCTCCCCTATCTTATCATCTTACAGTCGTATTGCCTTAAAATAATTGAAATCAAATAATTACATACGAAAACTGCCACAAGTATGGATAAAATAGATCAATACACTATAATTAAATCAATCCACTGTAATTAGATTAAATGCACTATAAACTCTAAACCAGTAATGCAATATAAAAAAAAAAAATCAAGCACTCTTAAAATAAAAGGTGTGTGATTAAAAGCTGCCCTTGTGTTGGGACACTGTTTTACACCAAGTGGATAATAAATGTAGTACCAAAGAAGTATCAGTTTTTGTGTCCTAGATTGTGTCTCCATTTTGAACATGATTCTCCTTGAGCTTTATTATGACTGTTGTACTTTTTAGATTTTTTATAGTTTTCAGATTTACATCCAAACTGACTTTCTTTATGCATATCCAGCAAAGGAATGGTGAAAAAGACCTCTAACTTACACTGTGAGACCTCTTTAACTTATGCTGTATGAGGGAGTAAATACACAAGCTTCATATAGTATTAAAACATTGTTACTTAATAGTGATGTAAAAATTTCAGTTTGTAAAGACCCTATAGTATTTTCTGCACACTGAACAATGCATGTCTGCCTACCAACAGGCAGTACTATATTATATATGAAAAGTAGGAAAGCTTGTTAAAGTAGTCTTGGAAACGTGATTTACACTTCAACAAGCGGTAGAAAAGTATTTGTTGATTCTATGCCCTCTCAGCTATCCAACTTTTTTCACTCTACTACTTATTTTACATGTACTACTCTTACTGTTTTAATCTTTGCAAAATTCCCCGGGATCTTATTCTGAAAAGACCATATTGACAGAAAACACAGAAAGGAATTTTCACAGCATTCACTAAAATACATTAAAGTGTTCTCACAAAATAGCTGCCAAAAGAGTGGAGTTTCTCAAATACATTGATGCCGTAATTTAATAAGCCAAAGGAAAACAGGGGTTATTTATTGAGTGCCAATATAACCAGTTAACTGACTACTCCAAACTGTTGAACCATCTCAGCCATCAGTAAAATCAAAGTGTGCTCAGGACTTCCAAGTCAATGTCTGACCTCCTTCAGAAAAGAATCTTTTCACAGAAACACAAAACCACATAATGGTTGGGGTTGGAAGGGACCTCTGCAGATCACCTCATCCAATCCCCTCTTGCTCAAGCAAGGCCACCTAGAGCCCAGGACCATGTCCAGATGGCTCTTGAATATCTCCAAGGAGAGAGAGTCTACAACGTCTCTGGGAAACCATCAGTGTTTCCTGATGTTGAGACAGCATTTCCTGTGTCTCAGTTTGTGCCCATTGCCTCTCATCCTGTCGCTGGGCACCACTGAAAAGAGCCTTGCTCCCTCCTCTTTGCACCCTCCCTTCGGATATTTATATACATTGATGAGATCCCCCCAGAGCTTTCCCTTCTTCAGGCTGAGCAGTCTCAGATCTCTCAATTTTTCCTCATGTGTGATATGTTCTGGTCCTTTCATAATCTTTGTGGCCCTTCCTTGGACTCTCTCCGGTATGTCTCTGTTTCTCCTGGCTCATGTTCAACTTGAGGTCTACCAGGATCCCCAGATCCTTTCCTGTAAAACCGTTCCTCTGTCAGTCAGCCCTCAGCACGTACAGGTGCATGAGGTTGTTCCTCCCTAGGTACAGAACTTTGCATCTCCCCTTGATGAACTTCTTGAGGTTCCTTTCCGCCCATTTCTCCATCATGTCAAGGTCCCTCTGGATGGCAGTATGACTGTCTGGTGTGTTGACCACTCCTTCCAGGTTGTGTCATCAGCAAACTGGCTAAGGGTACACTCTGCCCTATCATCTAGATCATTAATGAAGATGTTAAACAGGACTTGACCCAGTACTGACTCCCTGGGGTACTCTGCTACTTACTGGCCTCCAACAAGATTTTGTGCCACTGATCACTACCATCTTGGGCCTGGCTATTGAGCCAGTTTAATCCACCTCACTCTCTGCTTATCCAGCCCACACATTGTGAGCTTGTCTCTGAGGATCTTATGGGAGATGATGTCAAAGGCCTTAGTGAAGTCCACATAGACAATACCCAGTACTCTCCTCTCATCTACAATGTCAGTCATTTCATGATAAAAATTTATCAAGTTGGTCAAGCATGGCTTCCCCTTGGTGAATCCATTCTGACTACTACTGATGATTTTCTTGTCATTCATGTGCATGGAAATGGTTTCCACGGTTAGCTGCTCAACCATGTTCACAGGGATCAATGTGGGGCTGAATGGCTTGTTGTTCCCAATGACCTCCTTCTTGACCTTCTTGAAGTTAGGAATGACATTTGCTTTCCTCCAGTCTTCTGGCACTTCTTTAAATCACCATGACTGATCAAAGATTATGGACAGTGGCCTCACAATGGCATCTGCCAGTTCCCTCAGCGCTCTTAGGTATATCCCATCATGGCCCATGCATGTATAGTTTGCCCAATTATTCCCTGACCTGATCCTCTATCACCAAGAATACATTTTCTTGCTCTATATTATCCCCTTGGTCTCTGAAGGCTGTTCTTTTTAGTAAAGACTAATGTAAAGAAGGCATTTGGTACCTCAGACTTTTCCACATCCCCTGTAACCAGGTCCCCCATCTCATTCATCAATGAGCCCACATTTTCCCTAGTCTTCCTTTTGTCACCTGTATACTTATAGAAGCCCTTCTTCTTGTCTTTGGCATCTCTAGACAGATTCAATTCCATTTGGGCTTTAGCTTTCCTAACTTCATCTCTGAATGTTTGTTCCTTCCAGACTACCCATCCTTGCTTCCACACTCTGTACGCTTCTTCTGTTTGAGATTGGTGAGTACTTTCTTGTTCATCCATGCAGGCCTCCTGGCATTTTTTATCTGTCTTCTTATTCATTGGACAGGACTGCTCTCGAGCTTGGAGGAAGTGATCATTAAATACTAACCAGCTTCCTTGGGCTTCTCTTCCCTCCAGGGCCTTATCACACAGGACTTTTTCCAAGAACTTTTAAGATGCCAAATTCTGCTCTCCTGAAGTCTGAGTTTATGAGCTTGCTTTTTATTTTCCTATTTTTTTTCCTATTTGAAGTCTTTCTGATGGAGTTTAGCAACCATCAGAATGGAAGGAGGGATCAGAAAGTCAAGTGCCTATGGCTTTCTCATTCTGATTAGCAGATTTATACACTTGGTTTTTATACATAAACATTGAGGTCCAGCACATAAGTCTTCCAAATCTTATTTGCAGTGCTATGAAACAAATGGACAGAAAAGCTGTTGTAAATACTGCTAAGTTGTTATGAATCAGGTGCAGTTTCTCAGTATGTACTTACTTAGCATTAAGGTTTAAAAAAACACCCTGATGAATTATTATCATATTTCTCTAGGATACAAAAAGCGAAAGATGCCTGTCAGAAACCTTCCCCTTACAACAGTGGTTGTAACTTTAGGATAGGGTTTTTTGATCAAAGACAAACCTTTGTAACTCAACAGGGAGACACAGCCAGCAAGTATAAAAATATACCAAGAACAATGCAACTTGGTACCTCAGCTGAAGGAAACCAGTGCCTGCCACTACAACTGAGACAAGCTGAAAACCACAGAAAAAGAAAATGAAATGATTGCTTTACTTTAGAATTGAATAATAACTTGTGTAGAAATGGCCTTATTTATCAACACACAGAAAGACAGGCAAGTTAGTAACAATAAGGGCTCAAAAAAACTTGTAAAAACATTTAAAATCTGCTCCCCAAGCACATTTGTTGCAAATTTGAAATCTCTTTTCAGAATTCAAGGTATTTCTTGGTCCCATAAGAAGGAAATTACCAGCATATGTGAGAAATATATCTCAGAATCTCTCTTATTCTATTGAAAATAAATACTTAGTAGCACTTCATATTCAGTATTTTTCCACATGGTGGAAGTCATGAATTTCTTATCACTTCTAAAGAACAAAGACGATCAAAAATGGTATCAAGTAGGCATTGTATAATGCTACTACAGCAAACCTAAACAGAGGGAAAATACTCTATACAATAGCATAAAATTTCTGCAAGTATCTCATTTCTACTCAGAATGTTTAGCAGTATCTTGATTTCTTTTGTATGTTTTCAGCATTTTCTTGAGAGATAACCCAAACTTTTACTTTAGAAGGTAACCATATCACACATCAACACTTCGGTGTTGTCACTTCAGGTAGAGCAGTCCAGCATCTCCAGTTAGAACAAGTTCCATTTAACATG
>JAOXJM010000012.1:79685744-79697436 GCA_026413425.1 Tringa solitaria
CAAAAAGCATAGAAAGCAATTTCATTTGAGAGGCCAAGGTAAAAATTTTCTTCAAATCTCTATCACAAAGCCTTTGAGCGTTAAGCATATGCACAACCAAAGTATATAATGGCTATCTAGCAAGATCATATAATTCTGTAACAATAATAATTAGCCTTGAATAGTTTGAGAAGTCTGTAAACAAATAAAAATAAATGTCTTATTATGAAGTGCTCATATATGATATGAATGACAGCAGCCTACATTTCCTAAATATCTAGACAGGTAGCTCCAATGACACTATGAATCTTATCATAATAGGGTGAGACTGGCATATTTATCAATACAATAAGATATATTAGGACATGTTAGCATATAGCATTTTAGTTCAGATGAGGAGTAAAAGTTTTAAACAAATTTCATTATCCCCTTTGAGTGTACTTTGGGTCATGTTGCAGAGTGCTCGGAACGTGCTTGAACTGGATGAAGCTAAACTGAAAGATGCTCTCCAGGGCTGCTTCTTCATCCAAACTCTTAATGATCACTCAAGTCCACAGGACTACCACGGCTGTACCAAGTAACTCCTTACTGAAATGCTTATGGTATAGACCTCAGAAACAAGCGTTTTTCTAGCCTTTCTGATCCTACTGAGTTGCACCAATTATTTGAAGACACTATATTAAATGTCTGGTCAATTAACTGAACAAAATAGTATATTTAATAGATATTGTAAGCATAAAATAGCTCAGAGAGAAAAAAAAAAAAAAAAGGATAGAGGAGAGGGAGAAACTGCCTTCCTGGGAAGAAATGTTTCTCTATGCCAACACAGAGACAGTCCTGGCTTTGCTAAAAAACTTATCTTGATGTATATACTTCTAAATGAGCCTTTGCAGAAAATTTCCAGTGGCTGATGATGTTCCTATTCAGAGTTTCAGGAGCTTGTTAACTAGTTACAGTTGTTACCTTCAACTACACCTAGAGAGTGCTATGACCAGCAGTACGGAGAGGACGTGCTACTACATCTCAGGGCAGGAATAAGTACATGTGAATATCCTCTCCTCTCTCTCCCTCTAAACAGAACCCAGACTGGTTCTGATCAAAACTATGTTTATGTTGCAGTAATTTCAGAAGTAATTGCAGTGTACTGCAATTGCCTAATTTATACTCTTTTTGCAGTAGACAGAAATACACACTAGCACAAAGAAACTTCAACATGGCAGCACAGAGCATAGTATAGTCATACTTTCTCTACCAGAAAGCTAGAAAATGCAATATAAAAAGTTACTATTGTAAAAAAAAATAAAGAAAATATTAGTTTCCTCACTATTTCCTTGTATTTTTCCATCCTCCTTGAGGTCTAAGGAATAGAAACTACGTAATACATAACTCAACCTAAAACATGCCCAGGGTTCTAACAGCCTCTAACTATTTCTTACCTCTTCCTGGATTTGCAGGTATTTGTTCCCTTTGATATTGTACCTATCTTTAAATATTATAATCAGAAAAAAAAACCCAGTTTGTTTAATATTCTTTTAATTAATCACAGGCCGCAATCTCTCCCATTCTTTATTTCAGACTCTTTAAGTGTTTTTTTTCTGTAGTCTTTACCATTCCAAGCACATAATTTATTCAAGCATGACTGAAGTGGTAAAAATGGGTTCCTGAAAAGAACTTAAAAAACAGAAAAGTAAACAGAACTTTTCCTTTTATGCTGTACTTTGCATAGATTCAGTATAAGATTCTTTGCCCAAAAGTATTCATCCTTTCTAAAAAATGATTAATAAAAATAGAGCATTCCTTGTGATATTGTACAGTGGTGGCTTCTTTATGTATGTATTTGCAGTACAAGAAAAATCTGGCTAATTAAGTCATTTCTTTAAACTACTTTGTGATTTGTGAAAAGGCTCTTTATTATTACACGAACCAAGAATCTGAAACCCAAAGACAGATTCTTCTACATCATATATATACATATGTATATATATCAAGATGGATATTTTCCTTCCCAGCCCTTCAGCCCTAAACAGGCTAAACTAGAAAATATCTGACACAATTTCAGAACACTATATCATACTGGGCCTTTTTTAAGCATGGCTTTGAATTAAGGCAAACACTACAACAGCACTATAGCAGTCCTGGGATTTGGGAAGCAGCATTTTAACAGCATGTTGCCCGTATTTTCATGCTGTGAACATATTCATAGCAGTTCCATGAAAGTCCCAGGACTGCTGGTGTAGCATCTGTTCACTACCAACAAAGACTTGGATATTACACAAGAGTCTGTTTTCTATTCATCAGCTGCCTTTTTACAAACACAGGACTTCTATTGCAACAGGAGAATTTTTTATCTGGGTTTTCTCATGTGAACACACAAACACACTCGTTGTTAAGTATATATCTTTATTATAATCATCAAACATTTATCAGGGTAGAGCTACTCTCAGGATAAATAGGGACTCTCAGGCTTAGCTGTTATCCATATCTGAAAAACGTATACATGTTTCCAAAGATGTTAACAAGAAATCATAATCTTGGAACAAAATCTCTTTCATTCAGCATAACACAGTTACTAATGCACCTCTTCTTAAAGTGGTAATTACATGTCAGTTCACAATTGAAAATACTTGGACTAACCTTAACATTTACCATCTCAGACCTTACCCAGTGATGAAGAGTGTATATGCATTGGTTCCATATACAGATTCAGATCTTGGTTTCTGCTATCAGACAGATACATAAAGCCATTAGTTTCAGTGGGGTATTCCCAACAAACAATTTTAACAAGAATCGTCCCATGGTACTTCTTGAGCTCAGTACATCATTTGCTCCAAATCATTTAGTTTTATTTGTGTTTAGATGTGCTTACTTTATCAATTAGGCTCACTTCATGGGCTGATTCAGGCAGGATCACAGTCTGCTAATTGCATTACAAGCCCTCTAGCTCTCTTCCAAGGTCTTTTCTGAGAAAGAGCAATCTGGAGCAAGCTGATCAGTCTCCTCCAAACATGTAACTTGAGCACAGTTAACACTGCAGTGTATGCCAGCATCACCTCCAGAAAATAGTATAGATGCAGACAGGACAAGTATGGCTGCTTCTTATTGGGACAGCCTCACACCACTTTTTTAAATAGACCTCAGATTATTTTTAATGAAATGAAATGAAATGAAATGAAATGAAAAGAAATGAAATGAAATGAAAGCAAGTGATTGGTCATGCACACAAGTGCATGCACACACATTCTCTACCCTTCCAGACTGAGATGTCTTCTCTTCAGTATTGTAAATACCAGGATAGTGGAGGAACAGTGAACAGGTAGTGTGAGTTTCCTTAATTTTCTTTGTCATTCATATAAATTCTGGTTGATGCACACTTCAATGGAAAAGAGCAAGGAAGTTAAACGAGGTACATTTGTCATATTCTCAGACTAGGAGGCAATCAGGTTAGAGGATCCTGTACATTCATACTGAGGCTATTCAGAATAATTGTTCATGGATTTAAAGAAATCAGATTACTCCATAATCCTGTAGTAACATTTGGCATGCTGCACATTATTAAGAAGTCACTGTAATATTGTTATGCAAATTAGATATTCAAAAGAAAGTGTGAAAAAAGAATAGAATAACCAGAGAATTTCATGGTGGTATGAAGTAGCTGAGCAGTATCTTTATCATTGCCAATTACATACCAGCCTGGTTTTTGAATGGGATTATATTTCTGAATAGAATACATTTCCAGCAGCTCCACTGGACATCATTAAACCAGTGGCAAGTTCCAGGTACAATCCTTTATAAAAATTCCAAAAGCCCATTGCATTTTCATGCTTCACTCTTTTACATGAAAGACATTTGCCAGCCATTTTGTGTAGTACTGCAGAGAATACTTACATAGAAGAGAAGAAAAACAATGCACTCCAGGACATATCCTGAGAGCATGGATAGTTTCAAAACAGTAATATTGCTAGATAATTGTTAGCTAATCAGTTCAATGTCATCACCTAATATTCACGTGCTTCCCACCCATCTTGCTAACCCTCTGGTACTGCTGAAATAAAAAGATTTTCCCATAATAAACTGCTATCATATTGTACCCTGCCCTTCCCTTCAAGTTCCATACTCACAGACAATGTTTTGTGGAAAGACTATAACATTATATTGTGTGAAATGTGCGCAGGCAGACATCTATTCTTCCTGTAAAAACCAAGCCTGAAAAATACTAAGTAAACCGTTTTTTGCGGGTATTAGTGCTGGTACAATCTACTTTGGCTCAATCTCATGCCAAGCAGCAGTCTAAAAATGCAATTTAATTTTTTAACTAAATGTATTCATCGATATTTAACTGCAGGCATCACCTTTTTCCCTTTTTTTTTTTTTTTTTTCTTTTCCCCACTGCTGAAGCATAAGGAGGAGGAAGCAATTTCCAAAGGTGGGGAGAGCCCTTTGGCTGCTCGGGAGCAGCGCAGGTTGCCACGGCAACCGCCACACCGCCCCCTCCCTCTTCCCAGGCAATGGCGCATCCCAGTGAGGCCGCAGCATCGGTGGAGCCCACCCAACGCTAACGCAAAAACACAGCTACACACCTCTGCTGCTATTCTTGCCACCTCCACTGGAAATCCATTTATAAAACGCAAAAAAAAAAAAAAAAAATAAATCCCGCACCTTCCAAAAAGGCCCCATTAAAATATTAAAAAAAAGGGACGACATAAAGTAGTAGCTTCATGTTCTGCAAGGAACGTGTTTGTCTGTCATGATGACCTTGACACTCAATTTTATAATTTCCCCTTGGGTAAGACAATTTGCAAGGGCATATTCTCTTTAGGTTTGACATCTTCCATTGTAAATGAGATTTGTCTTACCAAAGCAGCAGGAAATCAAATTCTGTCTTTCATCAGAGCTGCTTGTGTGCATTTACAGGATTATTGATTCAGAAATCTAACATGTGCAAAATGCAAAACTAGCCAGTTAAGCTTAGGAAAGGCTTTACGCATTCGCTGATCTCCCCTGTTGTGTGCAGACTAGTGGTACTTACCCATACGACTGTGAACTAATCTGGAAAAATGAGAAATGCCTGTGATCATTAATAATGTCATTATCAGACATTAAAAAAAGATACAGTTTTTCTAACTTGACCAGGCTTCTACAGGTATCAGTGGTCCTTTTAGAACTCATTTCTGTGGTTGAAAGGTGGACACCATCTCTTCTCCCTTTTCAATCCATTACTTCTTAAAATCAACATCTACAAAGAGATAATATCTTTTATTAGACCAAATGGTGCAGTCAGAAAAAGGGAACGATCAAGCTTTAGGGCACACAAGCCCTTTCTCAAGCCTGACATGAGCCAAGCATGCACTGGAAAGAATTACTCTGGCTACAATCTAGCTAAGGGAAAAAAAAATAATTCCAAAACTCAAACCTAAACTTTCAGAAGATTAGTTTGCTTACTGATATGTATAACATTACAGGATAGGTAAAATTCTGGCCTAAAATGTGGGAGTTTTTTGACAGTCCACTAGAATTTCCTTCCTTTCTAATATGCTTTGAATTCCTCACCATTTTTGCATACTATTTGTAGTTCAAATGTGCTGGAAGTAGCAACCGTTTTTAGAATAAGCATGCGCATAGGCATTCTTTCCCTCTCTGTCTCCCTTGTTTTACTATTATTCTCAACATTTCCTAGCTTATTAATACAATTCAATGATATCCAGTGCATTACTACCTACTTAGTTTAATGTTTGCTCTGTCTTTATCAGGTCTGAAAAAGGGCTTGAGAGCTTCAACCCTCTGCTCTTTTCAAACTACCTCAGGTTCCCTGTCTTATAAACTTGGCTATCACAGCTACATAACACTATTATTAATTTTTATATGTTCTTTATAGTGAATAAACATGTTCAGTGTGCAGCAGAGAATCCATTATTCAACAAAAAGGGAGAGTATGATCCCACTACTTACACCCCGCTAACATTTAATAGAAGGAGAGAAGGAAAAGAAGAATAATTCAGAGATTACAGATATGAATTATTTTTATTGCTGTGCATCATTTCAAGTCTTTCCTCTACAATTTTCAACATAATGTTAGAAAATATTTTTTAAATTCAAACAAAGTTTTCTATCCAATTAGGATCATAAACACACTACAAATCAGTATAAGGGGCAAAATAATGCTGTTTATTCACACACAAAATTGAGCATAAATCACTTTTAATTAGTAGATTTAATAAGACAATTCTTAGCAAATATGGTCAATTACTCATTACGAGTAGCTTTTTCCAAGGCAAAATCAACTAGAAAGATGTTTTATTAACGATTCAGTATTACACCTGAACTCAGTTACTTATTACTTGCATGGTTCTGAGGACATTTGAGAGGAAAAAAAAATCATGAGTGGGTCCAAATTTACGTGAGTCTTTTACAGACATTAGAATCAGTAAAGCTAGTAACTAAGAAAGTTTACAGAAGCTTAAATACTGTTATCCAGTAAGTAGTATAGCTACAGATACTAAATTATTGAAAATACTATACTTTTTGCAGTCCTTGAAATGTAAATGATATCTTTAGAAATATTTTATTCCTGTGCACTGAACTGAAATTGAAAAGAATAAATGAAAATATGGGCTACCTACAGCTCTGTATAGTTGCGAAACTTCTCCAAGCCAGACTGTTATTTCAAAATACTGGAATCCTGGGTTGAAAAAAAAAATAATCAGATTAGATACCATTCTGAATTTCCTCTCTGGGACATCCATAGGATGTCAGCAAAACACATGAAGTTTGGCAGAGAGCAACATATAACATCAGATGTCTCCCTCTGAAACCTCTTTATGTATTGTTGTGTATTGGCATTAAAAAGCATATCAACTAAAAGCTTATTGTTGAGATGTGCTGCAAGATTTTCCCTTTAGTCTTAAGCTTTGCTGCCTTAGGCTGACTCACGGTCTAAAAGCTTTATGAAATCTTGTTAATGTCATCAGAATGTGGTCTCAGAAGGAAAGGAGATCATATTTCAACAATATTTGTAAAAAAAAAAATCCATTTTTGCAGTTTCAGAACTAAATAATTCAGCCCTTTTCTTCTGATAAGATTAAAAATCTATTATACAAAAATAAACACCCCCACCTTTTTATTGGAAAAAATTACAATGAAACAAAACCCCCACATAAAACAGATACAAAAGCAAAAATACATTTTGATTGATGTGGAAGATTTTCTAGTTCTATTCTGATCTATGCACCTGTGCAGAAAGTATACAGCATTTCCTATTTTTTGTGGTGTCATGTTGAGAAATGGTTAGAAATCCAGATTTAACTTGGCTGAATTAATTTATTAAGATTTATAAAGGCCTATCTAATTTCAGCCATCCAAATAGAATGTGTGGGAGTTTTATCTATAGTGTAAACTACCAGATCAAGTTATTTTTCACAAAATCCAATCCCAGAGAAATCCCACTTGTGGCATGATAATATGGGACCATACAGCCATGGAAACCTAAGTTGGAACCATAATATTACCTGTTAAAAAATTGTCCCTATTTTGTGTAAACCCCAAGGCTAAGATTATATAGTCAGGTTCTCTATGTGCATCACGTGTGTCCTTCTGCCTCACTACCATCAGGATCACAGCAACTCCCCGTATAATTTTCTCCCTTATCTACAAATGTCCACTTCTTTCCAGCTTTTCGGGCTCATCAGTCTCCTAGGTTTGTTTCAAAACCTACTTGCAATACAAAAAAAAAGAAAAAAAAAATTCAGTTGCATCTTGCTCTTTCCAGATAGCACAAATTTCACTATGTGAGGAACAGGGCGGGAAACCCCAAAATGCACACATTTGCAGAGCTATGCTCTGACAGACTCACAATGTGCAACCTGTGGAAAAGCCAAAGAGAACTGCAGGACATCTGTAACTTCATTATCGAAGCATGTGCCTGAGAACCAATCAACACTGTAAGTCCAAATTGCATATCTTCCAGCTGCAGAAATTTCTCTTGGCTTCCCTTTAATTTTTAGCCACATTTTGTTTGAGCTGTATCTGCACTGCTTTCTGGTACATGCTCTAGTTTTCTCTCTTCCTTATTGTTTCCAAATTCTTCTTGCTCTTAAGAGCAGACACCACAGAACTTGCAAAATGAAAATTGAGAGCATAAGCAATATTTTTTTTCTTAAAAATCAGTCATCTTGTATGTTTTGCTATGAATGCAAAAAAATAAAATAAAAATCAGGCTTTCAAGGCTGTCATCCTGTTAATAAAAAACAGAGCTCACCTATGTCTAAGAATGGAGAGTTACTTGATATAAGCAGCAAAAGGTCTCAGGAAAAAAATGAGAAATTAATTAATGAACTAATATGAGATTGTGTCAGATTATAAAAATGAGGCATTACCTTGAGCAAAAGCTACAGAAATTTAGTTTGTCTTAATAGAATCCTTTGTAAGGGACTTTGTATTTAACAGTCTGATTCTCTCCCACATTTTTTTCCTAATGGTATTTACCACCAGAAGGACTATCTTCAGAGACACGCAACAGTGAGGAAGTGGTCATAGGCTTGAAAAACTTGCATATTGAGAAGGAGATAACTGAAATCAGATCCCACTAAGGATCAAGATCTTTGGATGGAGAACAAAGACTACTGCAGAAATTTGCTCATGACAGGTATAGCAAATATTCTGCGTACATTTCCAGATGAAAAAATGGGCTCAGAGAACTTACCGATTTCTTTTTGTCCAAGAATTAAGTAAGAAAAATGGGATCCACACGATTCTGGGAAGCATTACAAGCCACCTCCATTTATTTCAGTAAATCAGACCAGGTAGAGTCTTTCCTGCTCTTAATAAGGATATGTCTTACTGGGGTATCACGGCTATACTGTAATCCTGAGCCACCTGGCACCCCCTGGCAGATGATGCAGGTTACTTTAAGTCTGAGCAAGGAATCTGGCTGTTCTGCATGGACAGCAGATGTAGCAGGAGTGGTACTGTGCTGGGGCTGATCATAAAGATTCAGCAAAGATCCGCAAAGAAAATATTCTTAAGCAGGAGATTTATCAAAATCTATAGTGTTTTGCCTTTGCAAATGAACTTCACCGTAAGAGGAAATGTGACATATGACTGTGATCGTCCAAACCGAACAACAAAAAGGAATGATCCCTCAAGTCCCAGGACACAGATATGTACTTTCCTTTGTTCAAAGTCCAGAGACCTTGGTCTCTGTCCTCCTTTGAATATATACTCCAAGTGAAAAAAGATCAGGATCATTATTTTTAATAAAGAATAATTAAATAAATAAAAATGCATGCTATGTTAGTAACATTTTTTCAGTTTGTTTCCTTTCCAAAAGTTTCCTAACAATATTTGGGCCATTCAAAAGAGAAGTATGATTCTGAAATGCTAGCAACAAATAGAATTTTCTTATTTATTGAGATGTACAAAATCATGTTTATAAAAGAAAAATGTAAAAAAATGTAAAATGACCCATAATTATTGCTCAGATACAACTGATTGTAAAAAATTAGGATTCCATTTGATAGGTCAGTTGATAATTCTGCTTTCTTTGAATCTTTCCACACCACTCTTTTCACATCCATTTCTTTATTATAACATTTAGGCAAAATATATCAGGAAGGAGAAAGCAATATTCTTAGGAAATTAAAATGGAACATCAATAATTTACTAACAGTTAAGATGAAAGTACTCATCTTCCCTGGCATAAGGCTGCCAATTTTAATTCAAGTTTTAAAACAAGTTTTGCAATCAATATGGGGGTGAAAGTCAAGACAGAACAATAGTAGGACACTCTTCTTTCATATTTTAGCAACTCAGTGACCTCCTATTAGGAGTTTTGGATGGTGTGAATTCAATAATGCCTCTGCAACCTACCTATTAGCATATGACAAGCCACACTCTGATCTCAGGAAAAAACCCACAAGCTAAAAGGTATTGATAACAGTTAATGGCTCAATGACTTCAAATCAAGCGTGTCAAATGAAATCCTTTTGGCGTATTCAGGAATTACAGGTATTTTCCAAGTTTGCCTTTTGAGAAGCAACATTGTGGTGTGGAAGAAGGGCTGTTACAGAATGTCCATTAGCACATAATATAGTGTGTGTTTTCTTAGGCTTACTTTTAATGAAGTTCACAACTTTTATAGCCTCAAATAATATTTTTATTTCCCTGGTAAACATTAACACATTTGTTCAGGGCTTGGTGTCCAGTAAGACATGCTTTTATCACAGAGCCATGTGTTTTCCTTCCATAATTAACTCATTCCTAGTACAGGATTACACTTTGTTAGTCCTACCTAGCTTAAAGATTTGATTATTGGAAACCTTTAAGATGTTTCTTCTTGGAGGACAGCAAGATCAACAGAGAACGATTGCTCAATGTCTAGATCATGTTAATTCACCTTCACCTGAAGAGCAGAAACTGTCCAGGGATGCCAATGTTATTTCCAACACCAGTTCCCCACACTACCAAAATTTATGTGCTTATATCAACATTTAACAGCTTTCCTAGGATCCTAGGAGTTTTTCATATTTACAATGGCGTAGTCCTGACAGTTGGAGGATTTTCATCTTTCCAGCCTGGATTTTTTGTTTGCAATATTTGTCTCTAGTCACAAGCAGTAGAACCAGTGATTCTTCAAAGTGCAGAAGCAAAAGAGAAAGGCAGTGATTACAACCTCTCTAAAACTTTATTGGACTACAAAGGGACACAGAATCTCTGATGTAAGGACACCAAGCAGAAGTACTATAATCTGTTTGAGAACTCCATAAAATGCCCATTACTGAAGGTCCTTAAAAATAGATCACATGGACATTTCAAGAATGATATAGGTAGGAAGCAAAATTGACAAGGTTATTTCCTTGGGTACCTTTCAGCCCTATGATTACACCTGATATGCTCCAAAGAGATTTAAAAACATATTCTGTAATTATGGAAACTTGAAGAATTTACTTGAAATTTATAGAATGCATAATATACAGTCTTGTAAAAAGTACTCAATAGGCAAAAAATTATTTTTCTTTATATAGATTTTTAAGGAAGAAAATTGCTTTAAAAGCTGAGCTTTTTTAAATGATGGCAACCTATTAATACCTGTTTAAATTATTAATATTAAAGGTAATGGTTTGATTTTCAGGAATCTTGTCAATGAGAATGAACAAATAACTGCTTTCTTAGTACCTTTTGTATATGCTAAGTTCAGTATATGAAGTTAATATTTCACATGTGCCTTGCGTGGCTGAGCATGATCTGCGTGTGAGCTGAACTGATTCATTCTGCCCTGCAAGCACAGAACAGCATCAGCTCACTGGGAACAAAGTACCTTCCTAAGGACCCCTGCTGTTCCGCTGACATGTACTGTTTGACAAACATCACTGAAGAGAAAAACATAAAAATCGAATACAGGAAAAACAGGAAAAATTTTGGACTGTGCAAGTTAGCGTCAATTAGAAAATAAAATCCGGCATAGCTCAGCTTCAAAAAGAGAAAAGGTTGTCTCAAACTCAAAGTGGATATTTGATTTGATTATCATATAATTCTGCTTCGTTTCATTCCGATTGCTGCGGTGATGTTATGTAGCCATTCCCTGAATTTTTCTTCAGAACATGACACTTTGGGATTGCGCCGGGGGTTGGGGTTCCCCCCCCCCTTTCTTTCAGTCTGTGACACTGAGAAAATAAAAAACCCCAAACCTTCCTCTATGTGCCTCCCTATTTTCTGTTCCTCT
>JAOXJM010000012.1:79698167-79725639 GCA_026413425.1 Tringa solitaria
GGATTGCCCAGAGCATGTCAGAGCATGTTACTCAGGACGGCATCCAGGCGGGTCTGGAAAATCTCCAGAGAAGGGGACTCTGATTCTAACTTGCTAAAACAATTACAACAGTCAAGAAATTTAATTGTTTTCTAATAAGGGGCATATTTATGCAGTGATTTCAGAAAATGTCTCTCATTTCTTTGCATTTTGTACTTGATGAATCAATTAGCCTAGTAGTATAGAATGTTACTTTTAGTTGAAACAGCAGTGCTCCTCTTCCCTAATAGTTGCCATAAAGTCCAATGAAAACACTTTGGTCAAAATACTTCAGAAATCACCCCATCATATAGTTTCATAAGCCTTCAACAAGATTTAAAGCTGCTTTTAAGCTTTTTGATGCCATAAATGGCCAAGCATTTAACATGAAAAATCTAATGCAATTTTCAACAGGAAACCAAGAATATTATTTTAGCTTGACCAAGCAAGAATCTATGGACATATATATATATCCCAAGTGCCTTCAAATTACAGCAACTTCTTAGGAAGTTGAATGCGCAGAAAAAATTACAGCTCCCATGCTGCATTATTAACATACATGTAAAGACAACATCTTTATTTTAATAGAGTGCTCTAAGGATGAAAATATAGTAATATTTTAGTAAAGAAGTGATAAAACTGGGAAGGCTTTATAAAGAAATGGCAATTTATCTTGAAAAAGGAAGAAAAATGACAATAAGCATGGCAGTAAGCAATAAAGAAAGGAAGCAAAGGAGAACCGGAAAGACAAATTCTGAATTTTATTCACTCGAATTGTGTACAAGATATGTTTTTCTACTATGTTTTATTGCATAGTATTATATAATTCTGCTAACAGTCAAAATATAGGACCTGCCCTCTATTTGTAGAGAAATTGTGGCAACACAGTTCAGTTGCTAAACACTCCTCAAGAAAAAGTGATTTACTGTAATGCCCAATGGCCATTTTAAAGTAGAGATGAAATGCTGGAGGTGCACAAATACACACACACACACACAAAACCAGTGTTTATCTTAATATGCACCTGGGAAATTAAGTTTCCCAGGCAGAAATACAACCAAGCTTCCCCCCTCACTTAAAAAAATGAGATAAAAGTCACTGGTGGGGGAGCAGAGCCTGCGGGAGAAGGGAACACTACTGATGAGTGAGGCAGTTGTGGGTACATCAGTAGATTCATGTGCCTCACCCCAGCCATGTGGAGTACCCTGCACAGTCAGCTCCAGAGGAAAAACAGTTGTACATAGACCGCAGTCTGGAAAAAAAAAAAAATGATCTGCAAAACGTTTGCTGGGAAGAATACCATGCAAGGGCTCCTGCTGACTCTCACAGCTCAGTCTTGAGTTTGCAGTAACAGGAAATATAAACAATACTTTTATTCCCTCCAGTGCATCTTGTTCCCCACCAAAGAGTTGTATTTCTTTTATTACAAAGAGTGTTCATTAATATTGTGTAGCAAGTAAAACCATTGAAGATTTGAGACACATTAAGTACAGCAAAGCCAAAAATACTTTATTATACAGTACACTATGTTAATTTTTAAGATACCACATGGTAGAGAACTTCCAAGTATTGAGACCTTCTACATTCAGGAATGTTGAGACTTAGCACATTCCAAAGCCTCTGTATTTAGCAGTTATGAGAAACTTAATTAACACAGTTTTACCATTTTAGTCATCTTTGGGTTTATAGCTATAAAGAGAATGACTTAAAAGAATTTTTTTTGGCCCAGCCATAAAAATCAAACACATTCTTCCCATGAATTACTACACCTTGGTCCTCTAATCGATAAGCACTACCTAAAACAGGAAATTGTTATTAGAATTAATAAGTTTGAATGCGTTTTGCCTACATTGACTATAAAAATGGACTTTTAAAAATAATAGTTGAAAGAAATCTGGCTTCAGTCTTTCATTGTTCTCTTTGGCAGCACTAATCATGGCAGAAGGGTAAAAGGAATGCAGAAAAAGCATTTATTTGCTCTTATGCAAATTTCAGGCTTTACCTCAGTTTAGATCAGGGCTCTGTCCATGTTTGGATTTTGGTAGGAGGTGGGTTTTTGGGGGCAGTGGAGTGAGGAGAGAACAGGAGAGGAGAACGTTGTTACCAGTACAAAAATTGAATCTCCTCACCTGTCAACGTTTCTGATAAAAGTGGCAATATTTTACCACACAGATTATCCTGTGTATTTTCCCTGTGGGTCCCAATGCACATTCATCTACATACAGCTTTATATTGTAGGTAATAAGCACTGAGATTGACAGGAAACATAAAAATTGAGATGCAGGAGTATATTGGCAGAGGACTACAGGGGAAGTTCTTTAGTGATGAAGTAACAACTTTACTCAAGTGCACAGCGAGGGCAGCAGGATTTCCATGGGCTACTTTTTTTATAAAGCTCTGACTTCTGAGCCGCTTCTTATTCTATTAGGCATTGCCTGCCCACACAGCAATTCCAACTTGGCCTCATTTACACAGCAGAACTCCTTGCTAAGGGCATTTCAACTATCCACCAGAGGAAAACGGAGTCTGTTATTTCTCAGTGTTTTAGACAGTAAAGATTAAGAGGAAAGCATGAAATATAGATCTGGTGAGTTCAGTTATTAATTTAATGCAGGGAGCAACTGGGATAAAATAAATCCCAGAGTAAGAAAGTAATTGCCTGATTTTTAACTAGTGTGCTTCCTGTGCCTTCCCCTCCTTAGTGCAGAGTTAGAATGACAGTTTATGTTTCCAAAAGGAGAGGTGCAGATAGATGCCAGGAAATCATTCCTGAGGAGGTTCCACACAAGTATCTAGTTACAGTGGGGACAACTGATTTCCTAACTTATGCTGAATTAAACAAAAGCATTTTTATAAGTTGTTAAGCAACTGGTGTATATAATTATTTCCACCATGCGTTGTAATAACCTGTTTAGAAGCATTGGGTTCAATTTTCCCTGTTTTTTGCTTTTACAACAAATCAAGCCTAATTCCTACAGAAAAGAAAAAAAGCTTTCAAACAAAATACTAAATCTAAAGCAAGCAAACAAACAAAGCAAAAGTCAGAGAATTTTAATCCTGGAACACTGAATTACTAAAAAAAAAAAAAAACCAGCCAAATTTGGGCCCACAGCCCTGTGCTAGGAAGGGGACAGAGTCTGCAGTACGCTTAGGAATCTGTCCAAATTCCCAAATGAACCCTACCACTTTTCTTTCTGAACATAATTAAAATAGGTCTCATTCCTTTTTCACTGATGTGAAGAAGATTGTCCACATGGTTGTTTTCAATGAAGTTAAATCTAATTTAATTTTTAAAAAAGCAAAAGAAACACTATGGCCCAAAGTAGCAGAGTTTATTAACGATTTTTTGAGTAACTCATCCATTGTGCTTTGTGCAGTCAATCAGTTTTCAAGGGTGGCTGTTCATTTCAGGAGCAGAATATCACAGAAATTCCCCTCACCCACTGATGAAACATCAGAGACATGTTAATCTGGGCTGGTAAACC
This sequence comes from Tringa solitaria, assembly GCA_026413425.1. NCBI lineage: Eukaryota > Metazoa > Chordata > Aves > Charadriiformes > Scolopacidae > Tringa > Tringa solitaria. The sequence continues at coordinate 79,701,671 of JAOXJM010000012.1, forward strand.
TTTTAGTTTCTTTCACATACTGAGATTCGTGCAAACATGAAAGTCAGTTTCATTGAATCACAGGCTCATAAAATCATTTAGGTTGGAAGAGACCTTTAGGATAATCAAGTCCAGCTGTTAACTTAGCACTGCCAACCATATCCTAGCACTAAACCATGTCCCTAAGCACCACCTCTACACATCTTTCAAATACCTCCAGGGATGGTGACTCAGCCACTTCCCTGGGCAGCCTGTTCCAAAAGCTTGATTACCCTTTCAGTGAAGAAATTTTTCCTAATATCCAGTCTAAATGTCCCTGGAACTTGAGGCTATTTTGTCTTGTCCTATCACCTGTTACTTGAGAGAAGAGACCAATCCCTACCTCACTACAACATCCTTTGAAGGATGATCCTTTGTCAACTGGGACCTCCCTGGGGAGCCAGAACTGGTGATAACTGATGGAAGGTGGCTTGGTGAGCACTTCTACCAGCTCCCTCAGAACCCTTGGGTGGATACCATCTGGCCCCATAGACTTGTGTACATCTAAGTGGTGTAGCAGGTTGATAAACATTTTGCCTTGGATTATGGGGGCTTCATTGATGGGGGCTTGATTCACAATCCTTTATCAAAATTCTTTATGAAAGCACAGAATAACACCTATGTAATACAGATCAGCTACAGGTTAGCCGTCTGAGGACTTAGTTCCATGTCTTCTTCATATTATTTAGTCAGAGAGGGTAAAATACTGCCTAACTGAAATCCCGGCATTTTACGCCACTGAAGCCAACTTCTCTATATGCAAATTCCATAGACTTCTATTCCCAGTATTCTGTGTGTTAGCTTCCCAGTAACATAGACAAAGTTGTTCTTGCATCAGCAAACTTTGGATTCTTGACTGAGTCTCAGGTACTCCTACCATGAAAAGGGAAAGGAGGTGGGTAAACTTAATCCAGCCATTTCTAGGGAATGGTACTGAATGGGTGGAAATAGAAATTGCTAGTTATTGCGCCATGGTCATTATTCTTTGTATGTCAGACTATCTAAGAACACAAATTTGATCAGTATAGGGTATGAGTGCAGAGACTGTTGATTCTGGAAGGATAGCCAATACCTGATCCGGTATAAATTTAATGACATAAACAGCAATTATCTCAATCATTCAACTTGCCAGTATATATTTTAACCAGCAAGATGTGTTTATATATACTAGAGTGGTGATTTGTCACGTGATCATAGCGTTTTCCTTACAGGCAGTCATAAGGAACTGCTGACTTTGCCTGCAGCTAGAGCTCACGTTAAACATGACTTTTAGAGGCAGTTTGCAGGACCATATTCTTGCTCACACGTCTCCAAAAACTGTCACAAGAGCAAAGCCAAGCACGTTGCCAGCCTTTGTTCCATATTCCCCTTACCCTGCCCCCTGTTTCAAAACAATAGCATTGGAAACCAATTCCAAGCACTGAAATCATGTAAACAGTGCATGTTCTAGCCTGCTATACCGTATATTATACGGAAGCCACAAACCATATAAACGTAATTTCTTTGCAGCTTTCCCCCTGAAGGCCTCAAAATGTTTATCTTAAGGTTTATATAAGGGCTTTCTCACAAAGATGTATACAGGTGTATGCATGCCCAACCTTTCAGGCCTGGTTCTTTTTTTATTCTTTTTCCCAAAGGCTCAAACATTGAAGAATTAGTGCTTTTCATAGTAAGAGACTCCATTTCTAGTTACATGTCTATTATAATGAGTTGGAAAGAAATGTCATTGTGTTCTTGATTAAACTGATCCAGACTGTTTTTTATCAGAAATAACAGTAGACTTACAGAGTTCGCTTTCCATCCCTTACAAGTTCTTTCCTACAAAGTTTGTTAATCTACCTGTTGTATGAAATATTCATCATAGCTTTAGTCTCAAACACCGGCTTTCTCTTCCCGGACCATTCAAGGACAGGGGCAAGTGCTTAGTGTCTTCATTTTGATATTGAATATACATAGCCTGTTAGCTTTTAAACATTTGTTGCTCGGGGTACCTTAGCATCTGGTGTCTCTGACTGTTTTTAAGTAGGTGAGGGCAAAACTCTGTCTTTCTTCAGTTCCCTGTTCTTACAACCTTATTATTTTCATAATTAATAGTGGTTCTTACCAGCCTGATGGAAGATCTATCTAGGACCCAAACATTAATCTCTGATTCAGATTTCTATCTAATTTGCCAAGGCACCAGGCTGCTCATGAAAGAAGACTGCATCCAACAAAACCAGTGAACTTTCTCCCTCCTCCCAGGACTTTTGCTCAAGACTGTACATGAAATTCCCTCTTCAGGCAAGAATACTTTTTACCTTTAAGTCTTCAGGAGAAAATAGCACTAGAAACTTGGCAAACTTGGAAACTGAGAAAAGAAATAGGAGACACGTTGAGAATTAACTTCCTCTTGTCAATTGTTCAGGCAATTAGGCAAATAAAGTATTGAACTGAAGAAAGGAATCTGTGACTTCAGCTGGGTGTCTGAATGCTGGGTGTCTGCTTGACCTTTTGAAGAGATGAGGACTTTCTTTTGACACAAAGTGGTGTTTACTTTGGGTGGTTGTGGCATTAGCTGAGGAATTTTTGTTCATTTTATGTCTTTCTTTTATACACTTGAATGTAATTTTTTTTCTAGACAAAATTTAACAAGAAGTGCTTTTAATTAACAAGTATTCTTTGCTATATTTAATATTTCAAATGTCATGGGAATTTTTTCAGTGGGAATTCTTATTTATTAAGACTTGTTTGTTTTAAAAATTTGTTTTAAAAGGCTTGCTTTTAAAATATTTTGAATTGGAGAATGTTAGAAAAGAACATTTTTAACTGCTTTGAGTAGGGCAAGAATAGGTATCTGCCTAGCTTTGGGCCACTCCTGTGCAAGATCCACTTCGTGGCTGTACAAAATGATCGGAGAACACAGGGAAGTTGTATTCCTAAGTACAAGGAATGCAAAGCCCCCCATAGTGGTCTGACCCCTCCTGGTCCACCAGGCACACATGTTAGGAGAGAAGAGACTGGGCATACATTCCCCTCATGTCTCTCCACACTGAAGGCAGAGTTACACAATCAGCTAGAAGACAATGCAACAACCCACTAATAATAAATCAGATCCACTACACGGGGAGAGGAGGGAAATTGGTGGAGAAGGAAACAACCAAAACCAAATGGGAGCAGACAGTGATTTAGGAAGAAGACTTCTGAGCACTCCAGAACTGTTTCTTACAATGTCAGCTTGCCATTTGACAAGCTGAACGCCTTGGCATGTAAGGTCAACAACAAAAAATGAGGAGGAATTTGTATTATTAGTGCTTAACCTACCTCTCAAGAATGCATCAGAGTGTATTTCATAGCTTGTAACAAAGTAAAAGCAGGCTTTTGGAACCCCTGATCCTGACCAGTAGCTGGAACTGGATGCTGCTGTTCAGATATATTGCTATAAAACCACTGCTAGCATTTGAATCCTCACCTGTATGTTTCAGATGTCAGAGAGGTCTGAAGTTTAGAGTAGCTGTTGTTATTTTGTTTTGAAGAACCATAAGTTATTCTTACAAATATTACAGACTTAACCTGTAGACATTTTACAGTACATTTATCTCAGTGGTTATACCTGTAATAGGAGCGTCATGGCAACTCAGTGATACTTCCTGCACATGCCACAATGCTATCTGCTAAGATTAAAGCCTGAATTAGCTGTTTATTAAAATTTACTCTAAAGTAATACTAAATTTCTACCGACCTTTTGTAGGACATCTATTACAAATAGCACTTAAAATTTTTAAAGCACCTTCTGCATAAAAAATTCAGAGAAAATCCAAATAAGTAACAGGTTCTGCTGCCAAAACTGATGGTCTAACCACACTCAGCCTGTCACACTGAGCTATAAAAAACTTTGAGCTTTTAACGCTTCCATTAGAAAAAAAATATTTTTAGAGCAGCACAGGACTATTCACTGGAGGTCAGACATTGCCTGTGCAAGATAAGTTGTGCAGAAGCCAACAAGTCTGCTCAGACCACCCAGTTCTCCTTCAGGTGAACATGTAAGTGAAGGAGCAACAGACCTTGTGGGCTCCTTGAGGCTTGCTACCACTGCATAGCCCTTCTCTCTGCCTGTGGGCCATAGGGAGGGGGAGAAACTACTGCAGTGTCTCAATATTAGGGGCAGAAGCACTTCTGAGAAGCAGACAGGAAGGAGGAGAGTTTAACTGACAACCCCTGAACAGGCACAGTTTGGTTACGCGAAGCAGCAGTGACAGGGAAGTGCTAAGATAACACCCAATATAGCAGCAAGCTGATGTTTAGACACTGGTGTCTGATCTCCAACTTTGTACACCTTCCTCAGTTGTTGTCCCAGAATTATCTTCCAGGCCTCTTCTCTAATTCAGTATCTAAAACAAAAAAAATAAAATAAAATGTTATACTCAACAACTGTCATATCAGTCAACTCCCAATTATAAAGCACACAACAAAACATCTTCCCCAAGATTTTAAGCAACAGTGACTAAGGCTTGGGAATGAGGGATGAGGGAAAACCAGGGAACACATTAATACAATTGATGGATAAACATATTAAATTAGTAAAAATTACAGCGAACATTTTCAAAATTTAATGCATGTATCCCAAGAGAAACAAACAGAACAGCTGCTTAATTGAAAATAAAATTAATGAAAAATAATTCCCTTTTCCTCAAAAGCACAAGACCTTATCGTTAGCATCGTTAGTGTGTTATTATGAATTATTATTTTGATAAAAATGAGAGTTGAAATGGATTTTTTTGTTCATTGTAAACCACTGGTACTTTATCACATCAGTGTAACACATTAGGTGTGTTATTATTTATCTTGTTCTACAGTAAACAAGCTCCATATGTTTTCAGGCTTCACTGACTTTTGCTGGCATTCTGTATCAAGAAGATATTTTAAAAATATCATTCTGGCTTTCCTCCATTTTTTAAATGCTCCTCGTGAACGATTTTTTATGCTTACATTAAGTCAGGCTTCGTGGATGCTTGGAATATTTTAAGGGCAAATCCTGCTAAAGGCAGACTAACAACATAGTACGTGTAAAGGAACACAAATCAGATACAATCAAATAAATCTGGCTAACAAATTACTGCCTGTCAGGTAGCCACAGTAGCAGTCAGCTTTTACTGCTTTTTGCCAGCTTTTTTGCAAAGTAAGACATGTTAATGCAAACTCTTTCACTGAAGTGACCTCCCTATCAACGGCTAAGTTCTTATGTGGAAACAGATAGCATTAGTTTTGTGCTGGGGAGACAAAATCTCAAAGCTTTTCTTCCTCCATCATGGTCAGTTGTGTGCTGATAACCAAAGGCAATGTTTTCCAAACTGTTTCCATCTCCTTTCCCAAAGACACCAAAATATGTAGCCCTTCTGTTTTCCCTTCCCCCAGCCACCCACATCATTATTGTCTTCCAACTCTGCAAAAGTAACATACACAATCATTTTTGCACTTCCTTTTCATTTTTTTTTCTTTTTCTGAGGAGGTAGAGGCCCCCTATCATTGTGAGAAATACTTTGGCTTTGCCTACATCACATACTGTTCTAGCTTTCTATAACCTAACCCAGCTATGGGTAGCACTGAGGAGACATGTTCTGCATGTTGATGGTCTAAGGAAAGCATCACGACGTACTAAATGTATAGCTACTGGAGAAACATACTCTGTATTTGCAAAAATGAGTAGAGATGCAGCCTGTTCATTAAAAGTAGAAACTTGGCTGGAAAGTCTCTCAGAGCAGCTAATAATTTTACCTTTACAGCCTTTCATGAGACACCTAGATGAGTGCACTGTGTTATCTCTCTGAAGAAGAGGCTAAACAAGAGAATGTTTCCTTTACAGTGATTAATTCCTATGGGTGCTGTTATATATTCTATAGGATTAGTCTGTAGCACTTAAACAAGACAAACAAGAGAGGAACTACTAATAGTCTCAAAAAGGAGTAAAGGAATACAAATACTGCCTGTGTGCATCATACTAGCTATACAGCTTATAAAATTGTATGTTGTAGGGCTGATGCTCTTCCACAAAATTCCAGAAATAATCAGAGGTATAATCTGGATGGTCCTGACCCCTCCTAGGTAGGACTGCAAAATTGAAAGAGCTCACTTTGTATCCTTGCCCCTCTGTTTATTGGCCATAATCACCATCTGCTGCAAGACATGTCAAAAGGAATACTAGAGTCATGTCCCAGGGATTGTCTCACAGTCTGTTCTGCTTTTGTCTTTTTAGGGCTAGTTTCCAGGTGCCCTTACTATCCTGGAGACAGTGCCAAAACGAGCCCTTTCTCTTACTGCAACATCTGTTTGTCAGGCAGCCAGTATCTGAATTCAATATTTCCTGAAGAACGATGTTTGGGGCTTATCAACAAGTCTGCAGGTGCTGCTTTTTCTCAAGAAATTTATCTGGCCAGATGGGTTTCACAGCCAGTTCCCCTTGCTTCCTCTTGCTTATCAACCAAATTTAAGCATCAGCCTCTGCAATCAATACAAATGTTTCCTTGTTAAATGAAACAGGAGGGCAGAGAGGATTGTGCATCTTATCCACCCAGCAAGTCCTGAGGCACCAGCTCTGTGACCATGTGCTCTCAGACCTCCAAATGCAATGGCCTGGGATGCAGCCAAGCTCTGCATCAGCTTCAGTGCCTGATGTTTGCCCTTACCCAGATGATTCTGTGGATCCGCAGCCAGACCATGGGGAACATGAGCTGCAGGAATGCAGGGGAAATATCAGCAATATTTCCAGCCTCTGACACTACTGTAACCACCTTTTTGCCAAAGAATTTTGACCTATTGATTCATCTTAGAAGCCGCAGAAGTTTTACTCTGAGTAGCTGTGGATCTGTCGGTGCACCCAGTCAAATCTTTTTGTACAGATTCTGATACCAAAGCACTGTTAATTATCTGGAATATCTCTTCAAAGATAGGCTAAACAAATCAGATTTAAAAAATGAATGGAAAGATTACTCAGCACGTGCTGGGAGGACTGAAAGTAGTATGACAGAATCACGGAATGGCTGAGTTTGAAAGTCACCTGTGGAGATTATCTAATCCCACCCCTTTCTCAAAGCAGGGCCAACCGAAGCAGTTTGTTCAGGAAGATTTCCAGTCAGGTTTTGATTATTTCCAAGGATGGAGACTCCACAACCTCTCTGGAAAATCTGTTCCAGTGTATGATCACGCTCACAATGAAATACTTCTTATGTTTAAATGAAATTTATTGGATTTCAGTTTGTGCCCATTGCCTCTTGTCCTGTCACTGGATAACACTGTAAAAAGCCTAGCTAATCTTCACTCCTTCCCATCAGGTGTTTATACTCATGGACAAGATGATACACATAGCCTTTTGTCTAGGTTGAACAAGCCCAGCTCTCTCAGCTTCTCCCCATAGGACAGATGCTCCTGTTCCTTAGTCAAATTTGTGGCTCTTTTCTGGGCTTGCTCCAGTACATCCTTGTCTCTCTTGTCCGGAACTAGTACCCAGCACCCTAGATGTGGCTTCACCAGGGCTGAGCAGAAGAAAATGATCACTCCACTTGACCTGCTAGCAACAATCCCCCTAATGAGCCCCAGAATCACAGAATGACGGAAAGTTTGAAGTTGGAAGGGACCTCTGGAAGGTATCTTGTGCACCCTCCCACCCCGCTCAAGCAGGAGCAGCTAGACCAGGCTTCCTTGGGCTGTATCGAGATGGCTTTTGAATATCTCCAAGGATGGAAACGCCACAACCTCTCTGGGCAACCTGTGCCGTCATTTGGTCACCCTTAGAATAAGAAGTGTTTCCTGTCGTTCAGAGGGAACCTCCTGTGTTTCAGTTTCTGCCCACTACCTCTGATGCTGTCACTGGGCACCACTGAAAAGAGACTGGTGTCAGAATGCTGTTGGCTTTTCTTTGCCACAAGAACGCACTGCTAGCTTATGGTCAACTTCATGTCCACCAGGACCCCCAGGTCCTTGCCTGCAAAACTGCTTTCAAGCCAGACAGCCCCCAGCAGGCACTGTTGCATTGTGTTATTCAGCCCCAGATGCAGGACTTGACATTTGCCTTTGTTGAGCTTCCTGAGGTTCCTGTCAGCCCATTTCTCCAGCCTGTGAAGGATGTGTGAGCCACTCCTCCCAGTTTTGTATCATGTACAAACTTGAAGAGGCTTGAAAGACTCTGTCATTCAGGTCATTAGTGAAGTTATTAGACAGTATTGGCTTCCGTATTGATCTGTGCGGTTCACCACCAGTGGCTGGCTTCCAGCTGGACTTTGTGCCACTGATCACCATTACAACCATTTCATCACACTATTTATCCCATAACTCCTTATAATTTGCAGAAACTTCACATCTATCTACATTTGACATGAGTGTCCGTGATTCCAAGTTTCTCTCCTGTCTGTATGTGATATTCATGTCTCCTCAAGCAGTTGAACTCTACTAGTGCTTTTATTAAACATAAAAATATTACATTCAAATGCAATTTGACTTCCTGTGGAAGTCTATAATTAACATTATATATTGGACTTTTAAAAAGAGAATTTGGCTGCAGAAAATTTTTTTATGACAACATGGAAGTTTTCACTAAATAGCAACTGTCTGTACTTAATTCTGAAATTTGCTACACCCTCCATCGCATATATTTCTATATATAGAAAATATATTTTCTATAAGATTTTCCTATGACAAAGACAATCAACTGTCTTGTTCACAGTTGTATTCCTCTGGAGTAACTGTAAAAAAGCACAGAGCCAGGTTTTCAGATGACCTTCCAAATTGTGCCCACCTCCACTTGCAGGCTTCATAAAAGTGCATTTATAGATTTGAAATTGACAGTTAAATGCATGTGTGCTTATTTGATTTATATAATATATAATGTGTATTTCACTGAATCACTACATATAAAATCATGTATATGGATGTCTGAACACCAATTGCAATATACAGAGAGCTAAGAAATAAACCTAGAAACCAATGAAAGATTTGATGTGGGATTTGATAAACTTAAATAGCTGCAGTTTACAGAAAAGATTGTTTGCTCCCTTATTCAGGATCCCAAAAGCATAGTTAGCACACATACAAAAAAAAAGAGAGAATCATGCTGGAAGAACTTAATCTATGAAAAATATATTGAGGGGTATTCTTGTGTGGCTTCACATCAAACTAAGCAAACTACCATATCAAATGTAATTATGAGAACTACATTTCTCTGTAAGGGTAACTAACTCTGAAGATTAAGACACTGTTTCCTCACAGATAAGAAAATTAATTAAAATAATAAAAGCAATCCTGTTAGCTCAAGTGCTTGCAGTCTTTGAATCTGGACGAGAAAGACATCAGCTCTTGTCATGATTTTCTATCTGTAAGATTGTATGCAATGTATGTAAGCATTCCCAAATTCATTGTAGCCAAATTTCTAAACAGAGAATACTGAGATTAATACACCCATAATATTTTTATTGCTATATATATTTTAAATGAAAGAAAAAGGAATGAAAAATGGATGTTGTGACCTCATGTTTGTGTAATTCACAAACTTTTTCAAAGGTTCACGATGATTTTATGTTGTACTGGAGTAATGTATAATAAATAACTGTAAAAACTGAATATCAATTCCTGCAATAATCAGTGTAATAATTAGTGTCATGCTGATTGCTGATTTCATCATCTTATTTTCTTCTAGCTGCATTGGATTCATTTGAATGGGTTAGTGCCCATGATAGATCAGGTCTTACTGCACTGGACATTGATCAGCTGCATCACAAGTGTGAATTTGGCTGCATTCAGTTCTCTTCTGACATGGCATGCAACTCCTTCCCCAGGAAAATTAATCTGAAAACTATGGTGGGAAGTTTTGTACAGCCCCAAAAATACCACCAAAAGACTGTAGAAGAACTTCATGTTGCAGCCTATAAGGCTTCAGCCCTTAGGTTGAAAACAAAACCTACAAAAACTATTTGAAGGCATGACTGGTTACTGGTCAATGGAAGATGCTGGAGGAAGGATTTAAAATGCTCAGGAATGCAGAGCCGAGAGTGGCTGAGGTCATGCCCTCTGCAATCATACAAATTCCAGCTTGGTGAAAAAGTTAAAAAAGCCAAATTGCTACACTTGAAACAGTTCTGGCCCTATAGTTAGAGGCAAGAAACACATGATACTACACGTGCAACTCCACGTGGTCAACACACCTGTTCAGCAGCTCTGAAAATCAGTTCCCTAGAGAGGTTCTTAAGTTTAACGAGCTGTTTTCTATCCGTGTCATTATAAAAAAAAAATGAAGAAAAGTTTTGTGTTCAAAAACATCTTACCTGATTTTCTTACATTGTCTGAATAAATACAGTAAAACTGAACAAATTTTAAAGAAAAATTAAAAAAATATTCATATAATAATGTAAGAAATGAGTAAAATCTCCAAGCCATAAACCATCTGACCAAGGATTCCAGGAAATCCCACTTAAGATATGTTTTGCCAGACAGGTTATTTCTTTCTGAGGCAAAACTGGTTTATTTTTATTTTTCTCCTATTCTTTAGTGTATTTGCTAGGTAAAAGTTGCACTTGAAGTATTACGCTCATCATAGTGCCTTGGACTGTAGGATACACCAAACATTATCCAAACAATAAAAAACAATCCAAAAAAATCAGAGACATAATAAAAAAATAGCAGAAGGAGGAGGAGGCCGTTTTTACAGGTCACACGACCCAATGTAGTACCAGAACACCAATAACCAGGCTATAATCAAATAAAAACTATGGTTTCAAAGTAAAACAGAATCTCTGGAGCCAGAGGGGAAAATAACACAGCTCAGAGCAGAACCCATCCCAGAGCAAATGTCAAGCAACCCTGCAAAATAAACCCCTAGTTAAGCTTAATAGCACAAGATCGTGGCTGTGATCAAATTTTAAATTAAAAAAAAAAAAGATTGGTGGGATGTAAGTTCCCATTCTTGACTTGTGAAGGATACCTTTCAAAGTTTAAGCCAGGCTAAAAATGGTTGAAAACTGAACCAAGCAGTTAAAATACTCTGAGTTTAATTAAAGAGTCACTGAGATTTTTGGTATGCAGAAGTTTTTAAATTTATCATCCTGATTTATAACAGTGTAGAAAATGAAAAAAAAAGTCTAAAATTTTAATGGAGGACAAGAATTAGTTTTTCCTAGAGTGTTGGTCCAAAGAATGGACCAAGATTCTTTTTGATAACAGGCAAAAGGAGAATACTTTGTGTAGCTTGTAATTTTATCTACTGTTTTATATATATATACACACACTCTCTCATATATATAGTTCATGCATTATATTTGCATGATATTTTAAATATAGTTTTTATTAAATTTGCATCAAGTACAAGTAAAATTTTTATATAAAAACCATACATACTTCAGGTACATCCTTTTGTTTGTTGCTTTCACAATTGTTAGTGGAATCCTGCCAAGCCCCCAGCACTGTTCACCATGCCTGCAGCAGAAAAGCAGGTAGTGTCAAGAAAGGATCTGATGGGCTGCCCATTGGGCTCCTGTTTGACAGTATTCATAGCCAAACCAGTGACATGGCCTTGGCTAGCAGAAGTCCTTGGCAGGCTGATGCTCTGCCTGTGGTGACAAGAGGCCCACTGTCACATGCACTGCACGTGTTGGATATTTTTATTTCTCTCAACTGCCCAGAGATGGAGATCTCTCCTCTACTCCTGTTCTCAGCTGTGGAAAGGGGAACCTGCAGAGGCCCGTGGTGCCTAGGACAGCAGGCACATAAGCTGTTGGGATGTGCCTATATGGGATTGGTTGCTCCAGGACTGCAAAATCCCAACACCAGCTTGAAGGGAGCATGATGGAACACCACGTGGGGCACTGCCTGTATGGGCTACTTTTGCAAAATCATTATGGATGCTTTACCTGGGTACTGCAACATCCCAGAGAGGATGTCAGGGACTGGGCAGTACACCCAGCCAAGAGCTTTGGTCAGTCTGGGCTGTTTAAGCACAGAAGAGACCCAAAAAACAGGAGGAAGCACTTTGATGATTCCTTATCACACACTTCCTTTTTTAATGAAGCAGCGAGACCTTCTCTTTTGTTCTTAATCTCTTAACCCACTGGTTCTCTCTTGCTCTTTCCCTAGCTCACTAGTTTTAGACAAAACATCTGTCCACCATGTTCACAGGATAATGCCATCTACAGGTTATTGCTGATGCCTGCAGATTCTGCAAATCCCTGCAAGTTCTACATGTGTGACCTAGAAATTCAGTTATGGTTACACCAGAATAAATCAAATGCATCCTTGTACTGCACTATGACATGGGAATAGATGAAAAATATTGAAAAAAAGGCCCATACCTGTTAAAAATGATATGGGGAAAGGTGGAGAGAGATGTACTAGCTCACTTATATCACAGTCAGCCTGGGAAGGTCTCCTCCTACTTGTGTGGTAAACATTTTATTTTCCATTATAGTTATACAATAAGATAGAAAATTTTAATTAATTATGAATGCACTTATGAATCCACTTGGAGAAAAGGAAATAAAGGACTGCTGGTGCCAAGGAACACAGATAGGCTTTTTAAAGAAGCCATTCCTTTGACTTCATTGTCACAGTGGTTGCACCACATTCCAACATGAAGGCCAGAAAAATCAGCTCCCTCTGGGGATATAGAAGGGACAGTGGGCACGCAGCATCTACTGATATCAAAGCAGCAGCTCAAGTATTATTTATCATTAACCAGTGCTGGTGGCCCTGCACAGTTGCAGTACAGGTACCAAGGTGCCACCTGCTTTTCCTTCCCAGAGTGAAGGACTCCAGTAGGGTTCTGCAATGTTAAAGACAATATTTCTAACAAGATATTTCTAGCTTCAACATTCAAGCTGTCCAGGCTGTTGTCGGTTCAAAGCAGGCTCTCTTTCCTCTCAAGGCATTACATAACCACCAGTTTTGTTTTCCACATTTACCAGAAGCTGCCAGGAAAAAAAAAAAGAATTCACTGGAGGATACAGCAGTTAAAATACCAAACCCTGGCTTTTATTTCTCCTCATTTTTACCTCTTTATTTTCCTTTCCACATGTAGGTGACCAGGAAGGAATATTTATCATTAGGTTTGTGATTGTATATCTCACAATAACTTCAAGTACAGTAATGTAATAAAATTGTAATTCATAACCAAGGAGAAAGAAGGGAACCATAATTTGGAAGAAGAGTGAAATCTGATGATTAAAGCACGCAAAAGCAGCAATTTGTTAAAAGGTCTATATCACTTAACAGTATACCAGATTCACAAGAAATATACTGATGTTTGTTTAACATTGTCCCTTAATTTGTGATCATCTGGGAATATATTTGATGCTTCACAAAACACATTGCAGAGTAAGCCCCTGCTGAAAAGTCAAACAAATCAAAGGCCTTTTTATCATGCAGTTGAGATGGTAGTGTGGATAGCACACCTATGAAGAGTTCCACTGAACTTCATTTAGAAAGATGAGAGTTTAATGTAGTGAGGAAAAGGGAAGAACTGCAGCTTTGCATTATGGTAACTGATACCTGCTTAGCCCTGCAAGTTCTCCATGTATCAGAGGACACACAAGCCAATACTAAAGCTTTGCGAGCGGAAGGAGTCAAAACAATTTAGATCAATACAAGCCAAAACAGCTGCATGAGAAGTGTTTTCAGTTCAGAGTTGATGTTATTGCCAAAATAAAAATAAAAAAAAAGAAAAGATCCCTCAGTATGCTAAAAGTCTTCAACCTCCAGCCAATTTTAAGCTTTTTTAGGTCTCTATACAGGCCTATTAGAAATTATCTACAAGCAACTTTAGACCTTTCACACTCAGGGAACTCCAATCTCCTTATACAGAAAAATAGAGATTTCATGTCAGCTTCTCTTGTATTATAATGCCTAAGGACAGAATATAAATACAGAATTGAATAACATGGGGTCCTGGAAGATATTACAATAAATACAACTCAACTTAAATGAGGGGCGAGGAGACCTCTCACTGGGCTCCACGGCAGAGTCTGATAACACCAAAGCACAAGGATTATCTTCCTAGCTGGGAACTGCAGCACACTGCACAGCACGTCTTACACCAGATGTCACTGTATCATGCATGATGAATATCACATCTCCATTACAGTCTTTCCCTGCTAAAATCTGTAATATCATGTTACAGCAAAAAGCATCACCTAACATTCAGTAAATCTATTTCCCTATGTTCTGATTAGCAAAGCAAATTTTCTTAGACCTAAAGAAGCAGCTACCATCCTTCTTTCCTCCCAGCTGTGCAAGATATTATTGCTTTTTAAAATGGGATGCAAATTAAAAAAAAAGAGAAGCTGGTTGTGTCAGGGTTATTTCTGTTTATACTAAGAGAAATAAATTTTTGCATACTCTTTTGTCTCACTTTTCCTCTCCCTTTCACACAGGGAAAGCCATACACTTACAGACACAAAAATGGACACACGTTCTCCATTTACAAAGGGCTTAATTTAGTCCTTGAGTATGCACAGAAATCCTCCCTGCAGCAAAGTGATGTCAGACTCTGTGTACCCCTGCAGTATATGGAAATCCTGGTTACCATGAGAACCAGACTGCTTCTTCACTGAGGTTTCCGCACACTGCTATGAAGACGTGCCTCCATTTTGCCACGCTGAAGCAGCTGGGCTGCAGGATGTCCTGTGCCAGGCTGGGCGGCCCTGACACTCCTACCTTTCTGCCAGTGGTCCTCAGCTAGCTCCAGTTCTGCCACTGAAATGTAAAAGTGTCCAATAATCAGGATTACATTTCTGAAGCAACACCCTTCCCAGCTATATTTCTTCCCCTCCTCTGCCCTCCGCCCTGGAAAATAAAATAAAATAAAGTAGGAAGCTGCTCGCACTTCAGGCAGTATTAGAACACACAATATTTTATTATATTAGGAAAGAAATCAAAGCTATACCACCGCAGTGAGATCTCAGGGGAGATTTATGTCTCCAAGCAGCCATTTTTCCAAATGCTGCTGCATACACATATAGCCTTTCTGAACACAATTAGAGCAAATACTGCTGTGATAAACCAACTTTGTGCTCACATGCTAAAGGAAAAGGTTGCTTTCCCTTTTCACTGCCCTTCTAGGGATACAAAGCCAACTTAGTTAGATACAGAAGTTCTTAGAGCTGATCAGTGAAAAGGCAAAATGCTTTATTTTTTCCTCTGCAAGCACGATGTCTAGAAAAAAATCTTTGTGGCAAGACACTGAACTACATAATATGCTTAGGCTGCAATGAATGAAAAGCCTTTATCACATGCTATAATTAAGAGAATTATAACGCAGCAACAGGTAAGCTAATACTCATTAGAGGAAAGTGCTACAAGGGAAATTGTTATGTGTACTCCTGTTGGTTAACACTAGTCAACTGGACAACCAAACCTAAATCAAAGCATAATGCCCCAAAAGCACTGCATATCAATCTAAGACATAAAAAGCCAGGGTAAATGGCCTAATTTCAGTATTTAATTTTTCCTTAATGCTCTGGAGAACATTTGGGAGTCACAGAGACTCTTTCTCAGTTTCACAGGGAGCTTGGTCCTCACACGTCTACCACCACAACCCTGTTACCTGAAGGTATTAGCTCTCTCTTTTCTCTGAGGAAGCCATCCAATTAGCGATTAGGTTAAACTCAGGTCACCTGTTTTTAACATGTGCTTTACTTGCATGTTTCAGCTTCCTTGTCAGACATGATGTAGGCTTCTGTGCCCGAAATCTTGTCTGTATCAGCTAGCCTAGAAAAAGATATTAACTCACTCTTACAAACCTGACAGCTGATTTAAAAAAAAAGATAATCTTTCGCTTTAACATTATGGGACAATGAACACAAAAGAGTCGTGAGCATGGTTGACTCAGGACTAGTTTTCAAATTTGAATGAATTGCACAGCCGTTTTTTTCCTGTTTGCCCAGTGCTACTCAACAGAGAGCTGCACAGTTCTTAATTCAACCAGTAGAGGACAGTGGTGAATATACACATTATCAGGTCTGTCATTCATATTTTATATATATGAAGCAACTTCTCTGCATGAAGTGCTGTGTTTCTTGCCACCTCAAAAGTCAGTTCACATTTATGAAATCTGTGCATGTCAAAGGAATACAGTTTACAAAGAATCCACAGAACAAATGTAAATAATTATGCTCCATGTATGTGGAGGGTATTTCTTATTTATGCAAAACACCACTTGGGTCTCACTCCGAGATCTTGACTTGGTCCTTGTTCAACAGGCTTCAAAGGTTTTCCTAAACAAAAGACAGACCTACACTGCAAATCCAATAAGCATTTTGCTTATGTTAGGAATGCAGGACCGGCCTCTCAGTGTAATTATTTCTGCTCTTTAATATAATCCAGAGTCCAAGAAGGCAGTGAAGTTGCACAAAAGTTCACAGAGCTTTAGCCTGCATCAGGAGAAGCTGCACTACCCACTTTTTCAGGAAAAAGTTATAGAAGAATACAGATCTATACACTTTTCAGCTTTTCAGAAAAATTCTGTAGTTGCTTTATGTATCTGCCTTGATCCAGAGTCTGTATACTTTTACTGAAAGCCATTGGGATTTCTTGTGCAAGTACACCCGTATCTAAAGCCTAAACTAAAGGCTGTGGCTTATTTTGACATGTAGAAAACATTCCTACTTAAAAACAAAAAATCAAACATCAAAACCAAAGAAAAAAACTCAACTGCATGTTCCATGAACAGTGACATAGTTATAACACTTTATTGGTACTTGCAATATTATCTCTCTTGGCCTTGTGGCCTGAGGTTTTTGGTTGTGGTTTTGGTTTTGCCATTTCAATGCCAAGTTAAGTAATGCACAACTAAGTTAAAAACTTTATATGATTTCACAACACAGAGCACACTGGCAAAATATTTTGTGTTTTCGCTCACTTAAAGAATAGTAGCTTGAGGACAATGCTCATAGAAGTTACAGGCTATATCAACCAGAAACAACATTTCAATGTTTATGTAAACTCTATTGCATGAGAGAGCACAGCTCACCAATTTCCATCATGTTACATTTTCAAAGTGACATTCTACAAAGCCCTGAAGAGACTAGCACATAACAAAGAGTGTCTCCCAGGGTCCCGTCTCTTCAAATTCATCTGCAGCAGTACAAAACACCTATTAATGGAATATGTAAAGAGTGCTTGTTTACAAGGGAAGATGATCAGGAAACAATTTCTAAAGACCTTGAAATAAAGAGACAAGACTTCACTCATAGTGTTTAATCAACAAATATCATAGAATCATAGAATGGTTTGAGTTGGAAGGGATGTTAAAGATCATCCAGTTCCAACCCCCCTGCCATGGGCAGGGACACCTCCCACTAGAGCAGGTTGCTCAAAGCCCCGTCCAGCCTGGTCTTGAACGCCTCCAGGGATGGGGCATCCACGTCTTCTCTGGGCAATCTGTTCCAGTGTCTCACCACCCTGACAGTAAAGAATTTCTTCTTTATATCTAATCTAAATCTCACCTCTTTCAGTTTAAAGCTGTTACTCCTCATCCTATCACTACACTCTCAGATAAGGAGTCCCTCCCTATCTCTCCTGTAGCCCCCTCTAGCTACTGTAAGGCTGCTATAAGGTTTCCCAGGAGCCTTCTCTTTTCCAGGGCAAACAACCCCAGCTTTCTCAGCCTGTCCTCATAGGAGAGGTTCTCCAGCCCTCTGACCATCTTCGTGGCCCTCCTCTGGACTTCCTCCAACAGGTCCATGTCCTTCTTATGTCCAAGTGCTTCTCCATGCAAATACTTAGCTGATATTCCGATATTTTGGAACATTGAAAAGTATCTATATTCAATTAACACACCAAGAGTTGTGATTAATATTTTCTTTTCAGGAAATGGAATAATCACCAGCTACAGAAATAAATTGCCCTCTGGTTTGCTTCAGCATATATTTGGACTTTGAGTTTTGCGTTAGGTTGCTGTTTGATTCTTTCTAATGTGGGATAGTAAGAGCTATAGGATCAACTATAATTGCAGGAATAGGGGCCTGGCAGCAAGCACGGATCAAAGCCTAGGCATTCCAGAGTCTACAGAGCATCTGAAGTCCCAGAGATCTTGGATTTATGTCAGAATCTGAAATTGCCTTTTAAAAAATGCATGCATCTCTAGACTTCACAACTGCAAAGGTAAAGAGAGTGCATCCAACTCAGTGGCACTAAGTGAGCCTGCAGACAGTCTGAATGAATCACTCACAGAGTGGTGACCTACCACCAGCATCTCCCATCCAAGTCTGGTTGCTCCAGGCGCTCCTGTCAGCAGCAGACTCTGAACGGCTGGGCAGACTCCTCTTACAAAAGAGCAGAACACCTAGCCACGTTAATTTGGTCCCAGTGGAGTTCACCGTAACAGTGAGTTTAAAAGTGTCCATGTGACCTCCAAATTAATTTGTATTCTTGGCAGGTGCAAGTCATTGCACAATTTTCAGTGACTTGGTTTGTACGTCCAAATCACAGGGAAAACATGTAATAGCTGAAATCTGTTTCTTATTAAAACATTTTTTCCTCATCTAGAAATACTTAACAGACAATAGTCACTAGATGATATATGCTGTGCAGAAGTTTTGCTTTTATCTGTATAAACTGTCCATATTTACATCTATAAGGATTAATGTTTTCAGATTATTGATGAAAGGAAAAACGTCTGGCATTGACGCAGAAGTCGAGGAATGCCTACATTAGTTCTTCCCTAGTTTGAATCCTACTATCGTATTCCTTCTCTGTATAGCAAGGCAACTGCTAAATGTTGTTAAGATTGTCTACGTATCAACCCACAGCATCAGAAAAAGAAATCCTAAAGCTCATCTCTTTTTTCAGTTGACTGACCTGTGGAAAAAAAAGTTGGGGAGAGAGCGGGGAGGGAGGGGAAATTAGCACTTTAGATTTCCACCTCTTTCTTTTTACTCCCCAAAGAGCAAGGGCGATTGTTTCCTGGAGTGAAAAGAAAAGGTTTAGTATCTTTATACCATGAAGAAAATTCACTGAGGCTGTTTGTGAGAAGCAGGAGGAGAGAAGGGGACTGCCTAAATGCAAAGAAAGAGACACTTGCTCTGCCATCTGTTCCTGTGCACTGTCACCAGGCTGCTCTGGAGTGTAAAAGGCAGCTGCTCCCTTTTTCAAGACTTAATACGAGATATTGGAAAGAGAACACCCACCCTTCAATTCCGACCGTGCTCACAAAGGATCACAGTGAGTAAGTTTATGGTACCCATTCATTTGTGATGCAACCCCTGGTACAGTTCCTTTGACTCCTCTGCTGCCTCTTGTGAGAGGGGCAAGCTGCATTTTCCTCTCAGGAACAAATGCAAGCGGATTAGCACTATCATACTCTACTCAGTTGTCTTTGCTTTTCATACATTACCCTCGCTGTGCTTTATGTCAAAGATGATTCAGCAACTTGGTCCTAAGTTCAGGAACAAACAAAGGCCTGCTTAAAGGAAGGAAATGAACAAAAGCCCCATTTGTTAAAAGGGCAAATAAATAACAGTCTGGCTGTTAAATGAAAGGAAGCGAGACCAATGAGGGATAGAAACTGAGGATACCAGCTGCTAGAGTATGAACTGGGACTAAGGTTTGCCTTTGCCATCTGCAGAGTGCATTTCCTCAGCCTATGAACTGGATCTTTGCTTTGCCAACATCACGTCGTCCAAGTGTAAACACACCTTTTTGTTTCTTTGTTTTTTAAAGCATTCGAAGAAAGTTCATTTAATGCTATTAATTTAAAGATCTTTGTCCCTGACGCTTTCTGCCAGCTTTCTTATCTCTGTTTCTAGTAACTCAGATTAAGTTGTCCCCAGGAGTAATCAAGATTTATAGGAATCACAAGCCAAGACCTTAGTGGTCGGTGACTGGAGTATTTCTGTCTTGCTTTATTTTATTTCTGTTCATAACTATGTCTTGTTTGCCTAAGAAGGCTGGATGAGATGACACTTCCTAAAGGAAAGGGGCAACTCTTTCTTTCCGAGATCAGTTGAGCTTGTTTGGAGAAAACAATGTGCTGCAGGAGGCAAGAAAATATTGCTAGTAGTCAGGAACCTTGAATTGGGTTTACATGGCAAGGTTTTGGTGGCCAGGCTGGGGCAGCTGCAGGCATGGCTTCTGTGAGAAAATACCAGAAGCTGCCCCCGTGTGAGACAGAGCCAGTTCCAGTTGATTCTAAGGTGGACCCTCTGCTGGTCAAAGATGAGCCCGTCAGTGATCTCATGCCAGAGAAGGTGGATGTGCGCTGAGGAAGCTGCAGCCTGTGGAGAGTACACACTGGAGCGGGCTCCTGGCAGGAGCTGTGTGCTGTGGAGAGCAGCCCATGCAGGAGACCATGACAGATCCACCTCAGTGCTTTAAACATCTAGACCCATCACATCCCTACAGCTCTTCTGCACCTGTCATCTGCGGGCTCTGCTCATGAATTGGAGCTGTGCTCCCTCTACCCCGTATCAACACATTTATACTAGATTGCCTGAGACAGCAAAATATTTGTATTTTGACAATTCACTCTTCAAATAATTTTAGAAAAACTGAAGTTTCAATGGAATTCACAGCTA
Organism: Tringa solitaria; assembly: GCA_026413425.1. NCBI lineage: Eukaryota > Metazoa > Chordata > Aves > Charadriiformes > Scolopacidae > Tringa > Tringa solitaria. The sequence continues at coordinate 79,722,211 of JAOXJM010000012.1, forward strand.
ACTTAAAAAAATGCTTCCCCAACATCTATCTACACATCAACTTCACTAATTTCACCAACAGGAAAACTGACAGTAAGGCACTTAAATAACCATACCTAGGATGTACATCCTCCTTACTTTACACTGTTTCATGCCTTCACCAAGTCTGCTGGTAGGAGTATTCTCTGCAGTGGAGTCCTAGCCCAAATGCTTTTATCAAAATATTCAAGGCTGAAAATGAATGCTTTTAAATGGAGCCCAGAAACCCCTTCTCCTTTCATGTGGAATTCCCCTTGTCTCTAGCATCAAATAGCAGTGACTCTCTCATCCAGCAAAGCATGTAAGCATATGACTACACATAGTCTTGTATGAAAGACTGGAGACATTTTCTCTGACAAGACACAAGTAAAGGATTAATTTATTACATTCAGTTATATCAGGATACTGTCTATGAAGCCAAGATGGGAAGCATGAAGTCTTTTTATTTTTTCTAACATGAAGGAAGTGGGCATGCTTCTTTTGCACAACTCTTATTCCAGAACGCAGCAACATCTGTAACTATGTTTACCTAAGCATTATGCTATAGATTGCAGTGGGAAAAGCACATATGAAAAATAATCTTTCTATGTGAACATTCAATTTTGGATGGTGATGTCTGGGACTGTGAGTTCAATGAAAATGCGGAAAGGAATCATTTATACTAATGCAGACCTGTGACAATAATTAATGGTAATTCTGTTGCCATTTTCAGTCCATCAGAAGACATATTCGAGTGAATTCAGGGATTGGCTTCTAATGCAAACCTTACAAATATATGTAGATGCAGATAGCTTGTCACCATGTGGAATCTGCCAACCAATGTTCAGAATAGCCCACTCAATTTCAAAAATCTGAAATCTGAATTTGTTTTGTTTCTATGTTATTTCAAGTGAGTAGGAATTTATTTTGCAATTGTTTCTGGAACATTGTGTATCCAAAGGCCTGGTCTAATTTATATAATTACATATAAAGATGTGTGTGCTCGTGCGTACATATGCATTATTTCTCCCTACAAATCTTACCTCTCTTCTAACATCAAATCATTAGACTACAACACAGAACCACACGTCCTTATCTGGTTCTTTTGCATGTTAAAACCTAATTTGAATAGTTATTTGTTTCCAGAGGCGTATTGCCTTCCCTTGGCAGTTGTTCTGTACTGCTGCAGTTTCTGGTAATCTGTTTGTGACACACATTGGCAGTAACATTTGAAATCTCTTAGAGTGCTTGTCTCAGCAATATCCATTAACTTGTACCTATAAATAAGGTTTCTTTGTTAGAAATCTTGCCTGTTCTACATTCCCAGTTCTGTCAAAGTGAAAGCATAAGGGAAACTAAGCACTTTGGTGCAGAATCACTCATACCCTGTGATTTGTTCATATATTCTAGGACTGAAAACAGCGTAGAACTGTAATGAGATGTTTAGTTAGAGAGTTATTAAAATTGTTTCATTAATTGAAAAAACCTGCTTTTTTCCCACATCTGGGACATATTGTAGATATCCAACTGATAGAAAATCACATTTTGTGACTGTCGTTGTGTGAAGATGCCTAAACATATATTGTGAAAATATTAATTGCATTTCTTCTCAACCTATACAAGCTTTCGCATATTCTCATTTGCATCAGCAGTATGGTACCTGTTCTTTGCATCTGATTTGCATTCTGCTGGAGTTTACTCTGTGAACTGTGGTCAACCCCAACCCCAAGTCTTGGTCTTTTGTACAAATGTCATTACTTTATCCAGGCTATTTCTATGTGGTCCATACCTGTAAAATTGTATCATCTCGCATTTCTTCTCTTTATCCGTATTAAGGACCGACAGCAAACATTCAGCTATATGCTTTTTAATTTTTAGTTGTCTGACTTCATGGATGGTTTTGTCTTACTGTGTAACATTAATACTATTATATGCTTGTGCTTTACATATAACTTTTGCCTCCCACCTGTAGTATTCCTAGAGCATATGGGTATGACTGAAGTCCACTTTATCTTACTTTTTCTGCTGCTTCTTCTTCCTCCCATGCCTAATCACCTGTTTTAGAAACCTTCATATTCCCTTTTCACTGGGCATCTTTGATTATCTGGCTATCTAATCACAAATTATCTGCCTACCCTTGTCCCCTCAGAAAGCATCCCTTTTCATTCCTCATTCTTTTATGAACAACGTGTTCTTCCATGTTTCTTACAAAGGGCGGGACCCAGCTTCTAAAAACAGGTGTTAGGTCTTCCAATGAAGCTTAAAAGAACAAAAGGTCAAATTCAGCAGCAATGGATAACATCTCATCTCAAAGGGAAGAATTTGATCCCAAATACTTTAGGAAAGGAAGATAAAAAAGAAGAAAAAAAGCAAGCGTGTGAAGAAAAGGCATCTCTAACTAAGTAACTTGCCTTTATCGACAATTTTTTTATTAAAAAGACAGGTCTGAAAGATAACAAAATAAAGACTATTACACAGTGCAATAGTTAGTGATTATGTTACTTTTAAAAATTGATGTTTATAATTTTTTTTAAGGTTACATCAAAAGGCAATTTAGATAAGAGAAAGAAGAAAATACTGTTTTACTAAATAAAGTGCTCACCTCTTTTGGGTACGTAGAGGTACAGAACTTCTTGGTAAAACTAAAGAAGAGAATTTGCATTCCCAGGGATAACAGATTCCCTGGAATAGGAAAAGGAAAGGAGCAATTTCTGTCCACTTCAGAGCTATGACTTTTTTTCAGTTGTATCTCTCCACCGGAGAGGATTGTGCAAGAACTTGAGATGACTGAGGGATCAAAAGATATTGCTTCAGCTATGTAGTATCTCCGTAACTGCTTTATACTCTGTGAGGGTCATTACTTTCACTACTTTATTAATGTTTGTGTTAGTAATCTAGAGGCCAGTATTCAATAGGGACTCCATTTTGTAGCTGCAGTCATATACTGCCTAGCCCAGGACAAATACGTATGTAATAAAAGTAGTGTAAACTCATTTGAAAAAGACAACAAGATTTCAAATTATTTTAGACATTTTCCAGGGAATAGCACCTAGAGAATTAACAGAATCATGTGGAGGGAAAAAAAGTGAAAACCCTTCTTTTCCATAGCTCCTTGCAGTTTACCTCTACATAAAAATTACACTTCTTGTTTTTTCAGTGCAAACTGGTAGAGCATACACATTTATTTGATTTTTCACTGTTTCATCTGAGAGATCTTGTATTTTCTCATAAAACTACTGAAGGAAAGAAATTAAGGCAGGATGGTAGAAAGTAGCTTCTGCCATCCGGTTTTGTCACATTTCTGAAAAATGGGACATTGAGGACTGGATGCAATCCAACCTTTGTAGATCAATGCCCTCTTTAATTTAAAACATCATATTCCCATCAGCTGCTATTGATAAATTAAGACGTAACTGTATTCTGTATTCCTAG
>JAOXJM010000012.1:79755257-79765713 GCA_026413425.1 Tringa solitaria
CCCCCAAATTCCTTTACAAAGAAGCTAAAACAAATTAATTCTGTAAAATAATACTGAAGAACTATCTTTGAAATTATTACTACAAGAAGCAAAAAATGACAGTCCAATATTAAAATGTTACTTAACTTTTATCATGTGGTATACCTTCATACGGATGTGAAGAGGGCAGTGGATAACTCCAGCAGTCAATACCCTTCTCCAGCCTCAGGTGCTCCTGAAATCCCTTTCAGTGCTTAGAAGTCTGTTATATGATCTTGCTGGAGAGAGGTGAAAAGCAGCAGATATACATCATGCCTGTATCTGTATGTAGTTTAGGAAAGATTATCTAAAATAATTCTGTCAAATACTTCTAGTGCAGATATGGTTTATGCTATCAAAAATACTATTTTTTTACCACTGCTTGCATCAGTTCACAAAATTAAATTTAAAGTGCATTAGAAGAATGGCAAATGTCTTTGTGCTATTACTCCAGCCAGAAAAATACCTGCTTCCCTTGTCTAACTCTGCCAGAGCAGTTAAAGGTTAGATCAGAACTAGTATAAGTGTCACGGTGGTTTGGCTCAGCTGTTTTACAGTCCACATCATGCAGAGATCAAAGTGCTTTAAGAAGAGTACTGGGTTCTACTTAATCCATTTTGCAGATGCTGAAACAAATCCAGTGCAATTCTACTTAGGCTGTAAAGCAGTCCACCAGCAAAACAGCAATTAGAGCCCTGATCTTCAGCGCATCGGCTCAGTACCAAAGTCCTGGTCTCACAAGAGCTCAAATTATCATACAGTTGCCAAGGTAAAAAACTAACATTCTATTTGGGCCTCAAAACTGTCAGCTGTGGACAATCGCTTTGCATTCAGCTCCCCAAAGCCTGCGCTTCCCAGCGGGCTGTGGCACACACACGAGGGATGTGCAGCTTGTGAGGGGTAGTGGAACTGGACAGGGGAGTCACACCATTTGTGCTGTGCTGTGTGGTGGCTGAGCCACACAAATCTGCAGCAGGAGCTAAAGAAAAAGCAAGGCAACAGCTCTCCAGGTGAACACATACCTAGGATAATTGGTGCAACAATGAGCTGTCCTAATGGCTGCCAGGACAAGTGATGAGCATGACACAAACGTAGTGAGAACATAGGAAGTGGCCAGGGAATAAGGACCAGAGCTAATACAGAGTCAGGTGTTAACACATCAGTATGGACATTTGCATATGGTCCAGACACCCTTTCTGCTTCATCTCCAAATGCAAAGAAAATGCACTTAAAGCAACGTCTCCCAAACTACCTGAGTTCAACATCATGTGTCACATACACAGCAACATTCTGAAGGCAGTTGCTGAAACCAGTGTAGTAGTTCATTGATCCACATGCAGATAATTCAACCAAATCCATCAAAGTGCAGACACCTGCCTGCTTTTCTGCTTAGATGATTCAAAGATCATTTTTTATCCTCAGAGTAGCTGATTCTTCCTGCTCTATGATTTCCCTGAAGATGTTTTGGCTAGTCACTTTGACTATAAATTTCTAGTCAACATAGATGCTGGTACTGATTTCACTGTGGGCACGACAATAAACGCAAACTCTTTTCAACAGCTCCTGTTCCACATGTGCATCAAGTGAAATAACATCCTGACATATCCCACAGGTGATATTTACATATTCATTTCATCAAAGTGCTGTGAATGCATACCACTTACTTCCCTGAAAATGATCGGGATCCCACCAAGGAGGTTTGATGTGTTGCTTGTTAACATCTTGAATTGTAGCATAGTTAACTGTGCCTTTACTTTCCTGAAGTGTTACATGTTGTACTTCTCTGGCGTGAATTGTCACATGTTGTAGGCTACAGAGACATTTCAAAGACACATTTGCTGTATTTACTCTACATTCAACTCTACTTTAAAAAATTAGCCTGCAGCGCACAGGCATACCACTTAAACATCCAACCCATGCATATACCTGCAGACATATTCACATTCTTGTCTAAAATCTTCAGAGCTTGTTGACTGAATTTCAGACTTGACAGAGGGGCATTGATCTTAGAGATAATCAGCTCATTGATCCAGCTGGAATCACAACACATGCATACACAAATTAGTTAGGTTTCAAATTCACCTTGAGGCCATACAATTACTAGATCTGATGGGGTGGTAATGCGCAGTTGAAAGTGAGTGAAGGAACCAGGACTGCCTCTTTTGGCATGCTCCGCAGTTAGAATATTTTAGGCAAAATGTGAAACTGTGCCTCAGTTAAAAAGTCAATCAAGAAGCAGAAATCTGTAGGAAATCTGGCTTCATTAGTTCATTAGCTGCTCACAGAACTGCTTGTTTACACTGAACACATATTGCAGGCTTCAGAAGTATTTGCAGTAACTCATCTGTTCCTAAAAGCTGAGGATATGCTGTGACTGCACTACCCTTCCCTTCCTCCATCATGTGCCCATAAATGCATTTCCACTCTTGTACATTTAGCTCTAAGTGATCCATATAAATATATCCACACAACAAGCAAGAGAGCAAACACAAAAGGGAAAAGCTAGACAGGATTGTAATCACTAGTATCTACTGTAAAGGGAATATATTAAGTTCTTGATGAAAGTCCTATGAATAGTAAGATTTAAATGAAATTGATTTCTTTATTTATGTTTGTAAATCTCCTAGCTATGGGGAATGAAGGAAAGATCTAAGTAAACAGTGACCATCTGGCTGTACAACTCATTCAGCTATCTTCTTTCTTGAATCAGGAGAGGCTATTACCACTGTTTTTTACATTTGAAAGTGGTAGGGAAATTCAGAGCCCAAAGACAAATTTCAGTACAGCAGTCTACTGGCATACTCTGTCTGTGGGTCCTTACATGTAAACCATATGATATGTTTTAGAAATAGCTGGCATATTAAATACTGCAGGTTTTAAATGCAGAAAGGAGAAGAATGTAAACATATAATCCGCTTACAGTCATTAAAATTCTTTTCCATTTACGCTGAAAGGTCAGTCTGAAATGCTCATTTTCATCAAGACTACCATTGCGCTGTGGCAAAGACAGAGGCCACAGCTGAGATCAGCAACCTATTGTGCTAGTCACTGTGCGAGCACACAAAAGAGTCAATCCCTTCCCTTGAGAGCTACCATCTAATTAGAGAGAAGGTAGGAGAAGGAAATTGAATGTATATTTATTTTCACTCATACATATAAACAGATGTTGCAGGTTCCCCAAGGGAACTGCACGTATGCTAACCATTAGAAGATTTGACTTGCTGAGGACCAAGTCCCATTTTGACTATCACTTAAGCACCGGTGTGAACATTTACAAGGCTCAGGTTAGCTTAAGAGCTAAGTGTGCCATCATTCCTTCCCATTTTATAACCCTGAAGTGTCTATACTTACCTACTTTGATCATTGATCCCAAAAGATTTTTCCTAACAATCACATTTATTTAAGAATGTGGCAAGCACCACGTGTCTCTTGTCTTGTGCCTTTCAGAAATCTGAGGCAAAATTAAACTAGAATAATTTGTATTTTAGCCAACCAGATATTAAGAAGTTCGTGAATTTCTTGGATTCTAACAAAACATCATTACCAAAACAGGAACTAACTATCTACATTAATTAGAAGTGATAAATCCTTCTTTGGCCTCCCTGTAAGGTGAGGAAAAAAGCAGGACTGGGTACTGGGTCCACAAACCTACTGAGCCTTGAACTTCCACTGAAATGTGTGAGAAATTAAATGCCTGTATGGGAGTTGGAGTCCAAAAGTGTTGGTGGACTTTGTCTCCAAAGTCATATAGACAGGTCACTCTGAAACTCCTGAGAAGGATCTCAGACTGGTGCACCCTATCTCTAAACCCAGCCTTCACCTCTACCAGTACCAGTAATATTTGTAGTCCACGTAGTCCACAGCCCATGTTGTTCTCACCTCCATGGAGCTCATTAAAGCAAAATCTGGGTTCTGCTACATGGCCCTCAGAACTACCCATCGACAAATTCATTAATATTGTTATTTGCTCAGTACCTTTTAGACAGCAATGTCAGTGTTTCAGGTATTCACAGATGCAAATTTTCCATATTTAATATTTAATATGTTTTTATTAAGAGTGTACTAGGCTACACATCAGTACATACTTCTGTAGTGCTTAAAGGATGAATTTCACTGGAATCACGAGTGTCTTTTCTGCTCACGTGAGGACAGAAGGATTTTACATCAATAGCTATGTATAGCAATAACAAAGATGTCTCAAGTCACCCCTTTTGAATCACTGAAGCTTGTAGGTCAGAGAGATGATTAGAATGAAGAAACCAAGGACAGTTCAAGATCATATATAATCATATTCCTGAACTTGTCAGCTTGTTTCATGTATAACTACAACAAGGATGAGGATTTTTGTTAAAAATACTGCCCTGATACCTTTTATGATTAATATTTTTTGCTTTTTGCCCAATTTTAAAACTGCAGTATCAGAGATTTTCCAAGTGGACTTGAATCAGTCTCTTTCCAGAGGTTGTGGCTTCCATTGCTAACCACCCTTTCAGAGCTGGGAAGGCTTTTCTCAACCTTTTCTCAGCACTCTGTTGCTGAAGAACTTGTTCTTCAGCAGCTTTCCTTGTGCAGAATCTAATCATATTATGTAATGCATCTCTGTTCACATCAAGGGTTAAGTAAGCTACAGTACAGCCTTCAGTTTGAAAGTTGTGTCTGACTGCAGTCCCAGACTGAAGCCCCCAAAAGATACACCTACAATGCCCTCACACAAAAGAGGTGGTTTCCTTAGTAACTGTGGCCAATGAACGAAAATGTGCCTGACAGTTAAACTTATGCTGGGCTTCTGAGAAAGATAACCACCTCCTGTAGCTGAAATAATCCCCCTCTGTGGTCAAGAGATTGCTGGGTATGGTTGGTCTTATAAATCTCTCTGCTTTTCTCTTTCTTCCTCTCTTGGTATGGATATGGATATTTAGACATCAAACCAATTAACTCAGTTTACGCACAATATATGAATGTCCCGCACACTGCAATTACAAACATGGGTCGTTGGGAAGGAGCGGAATCAAAGGTTTCTAAAGAACAATTACTGCAGAACACGGGGATTGCAGGAGCCTCATTTCTGCTCAGCTAGTTGTTCTTTTTCTGGAGCCACTTGACAATTAAATGGAAGCCACTTGAATTAAGACATTTTCAGCACAGCTTCCTCTTAAGCAAATGCAATCAATCTCTCCACAACATTTCAGTTAAAAGAAGTCAGTGTTTGATGCAAACTGCCTTTGTCTTTGCATTTTGTGCATAAATTTCTGCTTAGTAAAAAAGGCTAAGTACCTTTCCACTAGAATTTAATTAAATCACTCTGCCTGACTCTTACAGTGTATCAGTATTTAAATTATGGTCTGTGTCCATTGTTTTGTCTCTCGGTGTCTATTTTGAACAGTAGCATCCAAACACTACTCTGATCCAAAAGAACCCAAAGTAATGTTTAAGTACATCTGAAAAATGGGCCAAAAAATGATGGATGCTTAGAGAAAGCCCAGTCAAGGATGGTCTTTGAGTTTATTTCTCATCCAAGGTATTAGTCCAGTCATACTTTCTGTGAACAAGAGTTCTGTACCCAAGGACAACATTTAGGGGCTAAATGGGATCATTTACCCTCCTGATGAACAGATCACTATCTGACTTTGTCCCTGTGCTTCTGAAGGCTAGAAGAGAGATATTTCCTGGCTTTTTCAGAAAAATATTCTTGACTATATCTGCGACATCAAACTTGACTCTTACATACAGTGCAGAAATAGTACACAGTACAGAGAATTTTTTCACAGCTTCTTTTCATAACAAGATGAAAAAATGAATTTGATACAACTCCAAGTAATGGCTTTGGCAAAACAAAATCACTTTCTCATTATACATTTATGTTTCTTTGAAAAGCATTTTAAAGTGTCTTTAGTCAGTTATATAGGCAATGAAATACTTTGCTTAATCTACTTAAAGATTTGAATGATGTCAAAGCCAAATTATGTTGTTGATATACCAATGCAGGAAAATTAAGTTATAAAAGGGAATGACTAGAAATATACGCATGTCCCATAAGTATGCAGTACTGCAGGGCTGAAGGAGGTGTGTCAAAATAATATATAAAAGACTAGGCTCGAACTGATTAAAACTACATGGAATTCAGGAAAAAATTATAAAAAGTGATGGCAGTGGAAACAGCGGGGTGACAATGATACTGTAAACTAAAGCAGTAAGTAGTAAGACCATGGATCCATTCTTCTGGAATAGTAGATGATGTCTGGTCTATATCAAATGGAGATAATGGTAGAACAGATGACATAAATTGTATCAAGAACTACATGAGGTTAAAAAAACAGTTTTGCAAAACTCGAGCAGACAAGGAGCATCAGTGTCATAATAGTAACCAATAAAAAATTAAACTATTTTAAGTCTAAAAAAAATAAAGTAAGGAAACAGAATGGTTTAAAAGAGTCAGGCATAGAAAAGTAATTATGGATCCAGTGATCATGAACTGAACTTCCTTCACTTTAAATGTTATCATGAAAAAAATTAATCATGCCTATAACTCAATTTACTTGACTGGGGAAAAGCACACTGCGAAATTACGAGTTCAAGGATTTAAACTTCAGGCTTTACATTCTTCAAATAGAAAGTACAAATATTTTTCTGGAATCTGCCTACAAAAAAAAATTAAAAACTATACAAGGAAGAGCTGAATACAGGATGAATAACAATACATCCATACAAAAGGTAGACAAAAATACAGGGAAATGGCAAATAGTACTTCTACCCTGGAGGTCAAAAATTATAGGAGAAAAGTATGAATCAGTAGAAGTTAGCCTGAACTAAATCATGCTAAGAGTATTAGAAACAATTAGCAAAATGGCCATAATTAACATGAATTAAGAAGGTGGAAGGGAAGAGAGGCAATTATGTGGTGAGAATGAAGTTAAAGACAATCTATGAAGGACTCTAAGTGAACATTATACCTCAGCTTTTAAAGGAGCAATTCTGAACCTGAGACACAAATAAAATATTTTGTGGGAACATACGCTTCAACACAGGAATTATCAAAGCTGATGTAGAAACAAAGCTGAGAAGTTTTGTGTGCTAAAATTGAGACAGATGAATAGGAGAATCTTTTTTTTGGAAATTCTTGGAAGAACTGGTATATATTCCTGAAAACTGGGAAACCAGAATTTTTAATGACCCATTAAATTAGGAAGGGGAAGCAGCACTACAGGATTTGTGTTAAGAAAGCTTTCTACATTTTGGTAAATCCCTCCAATAGTATTAAGCATGATAAACTTGCAGCTACAATACAACTGAAGTAACTTCCCTAGTATGTAAGGTTTAAAGCAAATTTCGAAGAAAAAGAGCTTTTTCTAGAATGGAGAATATGATGAAGTATGCCAGTGCATGCAAGTGTGTCTGATAAAATAACTAATCTTTAGCTAAAATAAAGAAGGTCAAGATTTCATTTGAAACTCATTAAGGATTTAACACTTCAGTGTAAGGCAAAGTATTAGCTATTAACCATGGATTATGGAACAAACAATATTTATAAGGTAGGCATGATGAAGGGGGAAACCACAGCAGGTGCTTCTGAAAGAAAATTACTAGGACTGAGTTTACCAACAATCACATTCAGTTTTACCAGGAAGAAGGTGCTGCAAGGTGAATGCAAGTAGTGAAGATGGTGAGAATGTATCTCTGGATGGCTTCAGCACACAGTTCAGTCCTGCTCCTGGAGATCTCCACTTTTTTACAGTACCACAACCCAAGCTTCATTAATAATTTTACTCTTCACCTAGATTTTTAAAGTAAGATCTTGCTGCTGAAGTTAGTAGGTGACAAAATGAAAGGAGCTTACCTTAGCAAGAGTGGGATAGGAAATAGGATGAACTTAATTATACCAAATGCCACGTCAGGCAGTGGTTATGAGAACTTGTCGGCTGGAGGTCATCAGCTAATAAGATCTGAAGAACATAAGTTCAAGGATGACTGTAACGTGGCTAGTAGAGAGCAAAGTGTGATCTCAGCACCTTAGCACAAATTAGGTGAGATATTTCCCAGTAGACTTAGAGGAATATTTATGTAAGTATACTACATATAGTATATGTAGTATATATGTGTGTTGTGCTGTGTGCGCTTCTTTTTGCCCATGTACCTGAAGACGTATTCAGGTTATTCAGGAAAAGGGTATGTTTATGAGAGTGGATAAATCATTTCATAGGCCAGGTTTAAAGGCTGAGAGGGCTTATATTGGTCTCTTAAGTGTAGCAAGTGATCAAGCACAAGGAAGAGAGAAGTTTAAAGGCTATGCAGACACATAAAGAACTGGTTGCAAACCGATTGGGAATTTGATGGTTTCAAGATAACAGAACAACAAAACTGTACAACATTTTCCCCATAGGATTAGAGTGGGGTGAAAGGGCAATGAACATAAAAAATGCCTTTTCAAGGTAGTGTTGGATCACTTTATGAGAACAATATAATACCAAGCAACTGGACCCTGAGCCAGGGGCTCTGCCCCTGCCTCTTTACACTTCTGTGTTGATATACAGTAAATGCCTCTGATAAAAAAACAATTTACATAAGACAGAACTACATGAAATTGCTACATTAAAACAGTGTGCATGAGGAGGAAAAGGATTTCTGATACTTGAGGAATCTTTTTATTCCTTGGGGCACACAGTACTCTGAAAAAAGAGTATTTCTGCAGATGACTCATTAATACTCTGATAAAAATCACAGATTTGTTAATGTTAAACTGGATTTCATTTAAGTTCACTAGAAATGGAACTTGGATAATTTGCATCTTCATTAGCACAGAAAATGAAGATTTTCAGTTTACCCATATGGAAGGGAATTTATATTCATTGAATGGAATGTCTAAAAGGAACAATACATTTAACTTAATTTAACACACAGTTTCGCAGTGTGACCTGCTTCTTGCTACCAACTCAAACCACAGCCTCCCAGGAGACTTTTCTCCACTGATTCAAGTTGCTTCCTTTTCCCCACCTTTGTGGAGCAACAGGGAGGTCTTCCATGCCGCTCTGCTGAATCACCTTCATAAGCACTGCACACCTACTGCTCAGCTGTTCTAGCTGTCCTTCAGACTTGTACTAGCAATCTGCACTTTGCGAAGTAATCAGATTTCATCCAGAGTAAAATGTATTTGCCAAGGAATCAGGAACACAACCAGATTTACAGACTCTTCTGGTATGGACAGGTTAAGAGATAGTGTAACACATGTACATCTCTACAGCAAACATCCCTTTTTCCCTTTTACAAACTGTGTTAGTGTTTTGAATAAATCCTCCTCTACTGAATATACAGAAGAAATACCTAACAGTCATCATTTACTTTTTTAGTCTCCCAAAATATCTGGCAGTAGTCCACTTTCAATACTTCATTCAGTCCAAACAAACCCAGATAATAGATCTGTCACTGATGCCAATACTATGCTCTTCCTACTGCTCCACAGAAGCAGAGGAGAACATGATACTACTCTGGTAGATTAAAAAATTTTCATTTGCTTTTGTTGGTGGGGGTGTTTTGATTTTTTTGGTTTTTTAACAAAGGTTGGTGAAGGCTGTACAAGTTTTACTGTGAGAATAATGGTTGAGCAAAGTGCAAGCACAGCTACCTACAGCGTCTGAGAAATGGCACTGAAATAATAAATCTGCCATAAACACATCAGCCTTATATGAGGTGGTTGTATTGGAGACTAAACATCTGAAAAGCTGCTGGATGGATTTGATGAAAGGTGTAGGGAAGGAAGGAGAAAAAAAGGAAAAGAAGGAAACAGCAGCAGCTCCGGTCAGTGAGAGGAAGCAGAAGGACAAAGAGAAAAGGAAGTGAAGGCTGTTGCAGGATGCCAAGGATCTCTGCAGACCCCTAGGTACCAGATCAGCCTGCACGTTTGTGCTTCATGAACTCATTCAACTGTGTGGGGAGTAAGGTGTAAGGAATTGGGCAGGAAGGGAAATGGACAGCAGTATCTTGCAGTCTGCCACCAGAACAGTGAGAGCAACAAGACAGGACCAGAAAAAGTGGAGCATCTGCTTCCAATAAAGGATGTAAGATGTAAGCGCATAATAGAGAAAAGCCTATATTTTATAGAACATGTGCAACATTCATAGAATCATAGAATGATTTGGGTTGGAAGGGACTTTAAAGATCATCGAGTTCCAACCCCCCTGCCTAGGACAGGGACACCTCCCACTAGACAGGTTGCTCAAAAGCCCATCCAGCCTGGCCTTGACAATGTACACGTGCCAACAGACACTATGAAATACAAGGCTATCAAAAGTAATGTATTCCCAGAAATTTGAAAGTGATATGAATCTACATATGATAACAGTGTTATGATATTCAGTCTGAATAATGGAATATGACATTTATAAAAGACATGTCATAAACCTGTGAAGATGGCCTTAAACTGTTAATTAGAGTGGATAACATTTGG
>JAOXJM010000012.1:79773467-79786840 GCA_026413425.1 Tringa solitaria
TGAAAGGTGCTAGAAGCTTTTGTGCAAGAACACAGTATAATCCTATTTGCTGCCAAACACTTTTACTACAGTCCTGCTCAAATACAAAATATTTAACTCAGTATCAGAGTATGGAGATCACCAAAGGATGGCAGAATGAGTAGAGCAGGCAATATACAAAGCAGAAGGCTTTTTTCCTGGGAAATTAAAATCTGTGTTCACACAACAGGTACAACTGGCAGAAAAAAGGAAGAACAAGTAGAGGGAAAGAGAGAAAGATTTCTGGCCAAAGTGGTAATGACGGAGACAAGTACATGTGCATTAGTTATCAACGACTGTAACAGAACCGGTGGTGTAATTCAATGTGTTACCAAGAAAAAGCACAAAATCTTAAAGACACTGTGCTGACAAAAGCATTTGTTCCCATATAATTGTGATTTAAAACATTTTACATGTTTTGTGCCCTGAAAACGTCTCTTAAAATAATTAGATAAGACAGCACTGGACGAGATAATTACTCCAGTCACTGGCTGCACGATTTGATTGATGCTATGAGCTTGACAAATGACAAACGTGTCACAAGTCATAATTTTGAAATTTGGTGGGTATATTTTTGTCTAACCTTAATGTTCTCAACCAAGGCATGGTCACTGCTCAACACCCCAGAGCTCTTCTGCTTAAATTTACCTGTTGTTCAATCTTATTACAACTTTGGAGGGTAACCAGTTTTGAAAAATGTGCTCATAGCTAGGCACAGAGAGAGTTACCAGACTTCATAGCCCCCAGCCATTTAACTTTATGCAAACAAAGTGCAAATAGGAGGGAGACCTGGAGTTTAAATTTCAACCTTATTAGTCTTGGGTTTAAGTGTCGTTTATTTATTGATCCTTCCCAAAATGCTGATCTAGAAATGTTTACTCCATCAATACAGAGAAGGTGAGATTGTATCTTCACGTGTGATATTCACCTGAACTGATTATTCTTCAGAACACAGAGGATCATATTATTATGTCTAATCTATAGATTTCCATTACATTTAATAAGACTTGTCAGATGAAGAAAGTTTATTGCACCACAACTACATTAGTGTTTCTGATGTGGACATTATATCTGATCTTCCCAGAAGAGTAAATTAAGAAAAAAAAAAAAAAAAAAAGAAAAAAAAAAAAAAGGAGGACTGAATTTGGTACAGTATAAAGATGAGAACTTTTAAAGTATGCGTGGATTTTGGGAGTGAACTAGAACCATTCCTATCAAAACATGGCAAGGATGTATCCTTTCAAACTATATCATGCAGGACACACTGAGATATAAGAAATTACAACAGCTAGGAGACCTCTGTGTACTAGTATATAAAATATAAATCACCACTACCACTTGCACAAACACAAAAACATACCTTCAAATCTTGGTATTAATACTGCAGTGACACCATGGGTGTAGTTTTAACTAGAACTCACATGGTTACAAAACAGGCAAACAAAAAAAATCCAATGTGTGTTTTAGCTTGAAGTGCAATTTTTTACATCTCTGACACACACTCAGAATTTGAACTTAAGAATAACAGAACACCAAAAACCTGACATTTTATTCATGAGACAAAATTATCACCAGCTCAACAACATATTTATAGGAAGAATTAAAAAAAAAAATATTCTATTACTAAATCAAAAGAGGCTCCAATAAAATACTAGCTTAAAATAAATAGGCTGAAATTATCCATGCCCCCTGTTTCTATATAGAAATGGCATAGTAATAGTAAATTATGCTTCATATAGAAGACTCAAAAATATACATTTGATTTTTTTTAATGAAAATTTTTTAATGAAAAATTAACTGTTTCTGGTGTTTTCACACTGTGAAAATGCTTGAATAAAAAAAAATAATAACAAAACACATGTAAATATAATCCATTAGAACATCTCTCATATGAGGAAAGGCTGAGAGAGTTGAGACCCACTCATCCTGGAGAACAGAAGGCTCAGGGAGATCTTATTAATGCACGTAAATACCTGAAGGGAGGGTGCAAAGAGGAGGGAGCCAGGCTCTTTTCATTGGTGCCCAGTGACAGGACCAGAGACAATGGGCAGAAGCTGAAGCACAGGACTCTGTACATCAGGAAACATTTCTTATAGTAAGGGTGACTAAGCACCAGAACAGATTGCCCAGAGAGGTTGTAGAGTCTCCATTTTTGGAGATTTTAGACAGATTTCTGGATGTGGTCCTTGGCAACCAGTCTAGGTAGCCCTGATTGAGGAGGGGGGTTGGACCAGATGACCTGCAGACGTCCCTTCCAACCTCAGCTATTATGTGATTCTGTGATTCTATGACCATAACAGAAACACCAGAAAAGTAAAACTTTTTCCAATACGTACAAGGAAAGTAAACAAGATTGCCTTTTATTATTGTTGTTAGTACAAAAGAGTAGTACTAGATCTCTTGCATTACTTTAAAAATATTTACTAAGATGTACTGCTAGAAGATAGACAGATGTATTCTATGTTCAAAGATGAAGGAAAGCTTATGAGAAACATGGGAGCTGTAGAAAGTTTATATTTTTTCTAGGCCACACAGCGGTGAGATTTACTGGAGGCAGGTGTTAACAAAGAAAAAAAACAACAAACCCAACCAATCCACTAAAACCGGCCAAAATAAACAAACAAACAAAAGAAGAAAAAAAACCCAACGAGCTCCCAACCACACTTAGATAATAAGTGACAGAATTTTAAAAGAGGAGCCATCAGAACCATTTAAAGATTAACAAAATTACCAGTATCAGCTGTACATTTAGATTCTATATTGGAAGTAATATCCTGGATTTTCTAGGACTGATACTTTTGACATGTGATTATAGGCAATTAGAGGATGATGAAAGAGTGTCCTGAATAGCAAGATGAGCTAAACTTGAAGCTTATACCTAAAGAAAAGAACAATCTCACTATTTAGGGGCTAAGTTTATAGAGGAACTTCAGTGTCTAATGGGACTTTCAGGAAAAACATTGTTCAATGAGATCGACGGGACTGAAGTTCTGCTTCCTCTCTTTAAACTCCTATAACACGAATGCCTGTCTAATCCAATACAACTGAGACTTTTAATTTAACTTACAGGAATATTTTTGGAAAAAAACCAAACTCTTTGTGGTTGGACTAGCAGACAGCTAGTGAGCTGTACCAGTTTCGGTCAAATTTTAAAACAGTTAAAAGAGGCGCTATGGAAAATGCACAAACAAATCATCAAAGTGAGCCCTGCAGGCAGCTTCTGTAACCTCTCATTTTATGTTTCCATCCTGCTTCTTAACATTCACATGGCTCATGAATCACACAGGAGCTGACTATATGGGGAATATTTACCTACAGAAGTTCTGATTACTTGTTTTCCTAAGAAACTCAAAAAAATTCCAGACCTTTAGCATAATAGTGAGGTTAGGGGAGCAAGCATATTGTGTACCTCTGATTTTCACTGCCACCAGTACTTCTGGACAGAGCTAAGACTGTTGAAACCTACCCAGAACTGTTAGGTGTGATGTAAGTTTGCCATCAACTTCCTACTGAAAGAATTTCAGGCCTTACCCTGTGCAAATGTTTCTGCTCCTCTCCTGCCCATGCTTGTTTCATCTCCTAAAATCTGTACCCATCTAATGTATCTCTTTGCTGTTGGCCAGCACCCTTCTTTTCTTCTCTGGCACAATGGAGACACTAGGGTTCACCAACAGGACGACTTTTAAATCTCACAGGACTTTTCACAGGACAATGAAAATGCTCCTTCACCTTTTTCTTTTCTTTTTAAAAAAGCATAAGCTGTCCATCCAACCTACTTTTACTTGAAGATAGGACTACAGTGGGTGACTTGGTACAATTTTGTTGTACCTATGTCTTTCACTTGTGAACTCTGCCTCTCCAAAACTGCAGAAGGAAAGCTAGTAAGATAGGATAGCTCATTTTAGTAAGTTCACTGTCTTTAGAATATAAATTCCCTAGAAAGTAAATGCTAATAAAAAAATAAAATAAAAGCCTATTCATAGCATAATGTTGGAAGGGATGAACTACTGAAATGAGCAGCACTTTATAAAATGGATCACTTGTATTCCTCCAGTCCCCCAAAGCACCTCACAAAAGGACAAAGAAAGAATGAAGACAAGAACTGAATGCTAGCAACTTTGCTAGTGACAGCTTAGCCAATTTGTGTACATAGAAATTGCAAATGATTTTAAACAAAAAAGAAGAGACTTTCATGACTATTTTGTGGAAATCTTCTGTAACATCAACACTAAAAGTAGCTGTTCATTAAGGTGGTCAAAAAGTCCACAAAGAGTATTTGAACATTAAATCTATGATTCTCATAGAATCATAAACAGCAAACAATGTTTTCTAAGCAGAAATATATAAGTAATAACTGCATCACAGCAGTTATATTTAGAAATAATCTTGCAACTCCACACATTAACTACTGAAAAGATATAAAAAAATCATTGTAGCTGCTAAGGTAATACTGTCATACAACAAGAAGTGCTTGCTGTATGACAAAACAGAGTTTTTTTCCCAGTTTGGCAGCCATCTTTGTTTCACCTGTTGACAGGTAAAAGCCATGTCCACAGTTACAACAAAAAAAAAATATTAGTTGTATGCCTTTGCTGGGGCTTATGATCTCAATTACCAGATCCTACCTGAAAAAAAAACAAGTTCATTTTAAGTAACACTAAGCAGGAAACTCCCTTTCTTTCCTTTCTAGCTAAATTTCTGCTACATGATCTTGATTCTTCTTTTACCTCTGCATGAGAAGGTGTTCAAGCACAGCCAGATCAAGGTACGTGGGAAAAGTAGGCAGATATCTTAGGAAAGAAAGAACAGCTCTACTAGAATGTAAGCCCATTTTCACCTCTTCCCTGATGTTGCTGGTGAATGCAAATGATTGAGAGGGGAGGAAGCAATAGCCACTGGAGAAAAGGAAGGGGGAGGTATTTTTTAGCAGGAGCAAATCATTCCTTCCAGTTGCGACAGGAAAAAAAAAACAACAAAAGCCCTGTGCATATTAACTCTACCCCTTCCTTTTTCATCCTGTACAGCAGAGCCTGGTTTTGGCCTTGTCCCCTGTTCTCTTAATAGCTTTTACCAATTACTCTTAGTAGTAGATACTTAGTAGGAGAGTATCAGTATTTTAGTAGATGACAGAATAGTAAGCAGTAGCTGCTTTGGGGCAGATGAGAAGGATGGTTCTGGTGTTTGTTGTGGCTGAGGAATGAGAAAGGCTCAGTCCTGGGAGGGGGGGAATATGAGGGGGTGAAGTGTAAAAGTCCTGTACACCAAGAATGAGCAGAAAAGTAAGGGAGATCCCAGGGGAATGAAAAGGAAGGTGGACTAAAGTTTTAAGACAGATGTTGGCACTTTACCTAGAGCTTCCTAATGCTTCCCACAGCCACCAGAACAGTGATTTTGTCCCCAGTCCTGCTTCCCTCTGTTACCCACCCCAGCCTCCTTAGATAAAAGCACCTTCTAAATGTTGCAAAGCAGGAGTCAGAAATCAGCTGGGTGCCACTGGAGGTTTTGCTTGCCATGGGACACTGTTTATAATGATAAGGAACAGAGAGAGCTTAAGGTGCATAAATCACACCTCAGCCTCCAGTGAGCAGAGGCAGAAGTTGGGCAGCAAAGGGAACCTTGGACAGATCCCAGAAGAGGGGCTTTCCTTCAAGCCATGTACGCAAACCACAACCAAGTGGGCAGCAAGAGACAAGCAGCAGCTCAGGCAGCTGCAGTCTGGTGTCTGAGAAGAGCTAACAAGCTTTACCAGGTTCTGGACTTTACTCACTCTTGGAATTAATCACATCAGGGCAGAGCTAAAACATGTGGACAGCTTGCACTGTAGTTGTACAAGGGCTGTGCTGTGTGAGTCAGAGGCACAGTGGGTGCTTTCCTGCTCTCATAGAAGGAATAAGAGAGATTCCTACCTTCAGTTCTCCCCATCAATCCCAGCATGGCAAGAAAAGAACATCTATGGAGAACAGAGTGGATGCCAAGGAAAGATGTTGGCAGGTTTTAAACTGATAACCAATCTTTGTGACTGGACGGGGTAACATAAATGGCTGTAGATTGGCAGTACGAAAGCAGGAGGAAAATACTGTCACTCTCAGAAACTAGAGTGAAGGAGTGAAGAAGAAGTTATAATTAGTACTCATGGAGGTTTCCAGGAAACACTTTGAGTCCTCGTATTCAAACATTCAAAGATCAGTGATGGCTGGTCTGAACAAAGGGAAAATTGTGCTGGGATATTTTAAAAGGATATAAAACATCTTCTCAGTTCATCATGTAATTTCTCCCATCCAACTGATGGCAATATTATGACAATAATTGTATGTCTGTTTGACAACCATACACTGCCAGTCTTTTTAATGGACCTCTGTGTTTTCAAAATATCTCTAAATGACACAGTTTTTAATGAGCTACACAGCTGCAGGCTGGATACTAATTTATGATAGAAACAGTGCTATCACACTCTTCTTGCCTCTTAGTAGTATTGTAACAGGAATTTGAGGTATGCACTTCAAAATAATGATCATTCCAAAGTATTTTCAACTGAGATCTCTTGGTGTTTGTCCCATCAGATCCTGACTTCTACTTGTTTTCAGTTTTGCTGGTAAACAAGCAGAATTACAGTTATGAATATGGATTTTATTTTTATTTCAGGTCTGATAAGTGTCTTTACAGATAGCATAAAAGATGTGCATGGGTCCAACGTTATTAAAAGAGAGAATCTGTTGTTATTAAAGCCATTACTTTCAAAGATACAGTTGTCTAATTCTTATTCATTTTGATACTTGTGGAAAAAAATTGAATTTAATAAAAAGCATGAAAACCCTAAATGCTGCTTGCATTCGGATTACTCAGGAGATCAAAACGGTTCTAATTATGTCAGTCATGTTAAGACCTTTCTTAAAGGCGAGAGGGTGTAAAATATTACTGCCCTTTCAGAACTTCAGTTGTCTGATCCATTTCTTTCACTGCTGGCAACCTACAAAAGACATTTTAGGAAACCAGGGGACGGTAAATGTTCACAAGCCTTCTCCAGCCATTTTGAAGAGGAATGATGACATACTCTATCAGAGCACACACTCCAGGAATTCTGATCCTATGTCTGTTGCCTCTTTTTAATTTTAAGATCAGAAAAAAAAAAATCCTTCTGGACACAGCATTCTTTCAATGTTCTTCTAAAAGTTAACCATTAATATGTAGATCTTATGGCTGCACTACAATAAAAATTAAAATCTAGCTCTTGACGCACAACAGCAACACTTCTAATCCTCATTAATACATGTAGAACTCCGGAAAAAGTCCTGGCACAATTTTCTGAAGCTGTATTTTAGGACATAGACAAAACAAACCTAATTCTCCTAATGCTCTAGCTATTAAACACTTTGCCAGATATAGGAGACTGAATAATATATAACCTATATATATATATATATATGTAACCAATCTTCACAAATTTCTCAGTTTCAGCTATAATATATTCCAGTCTGTTAAGTATTCTTATGCTGAAGGTGGTTGGTATCTGACAGCAAGACTATCCTTGATCTATGGACAGTTACAAACTTCTCTAAAACTAAGTGGCATGTTGCCTAACTGGGAGCAGTAATTAAACCTTCTTTGTAAAAGAGGAGACTGAAACAAAAGAATCCATTCAGCGACTGGAC
Organism: Tringa solitaria; assembly: GCA_026413425.1. NCBI lineage: Eukaryota > Metazoa > Chordata > Aves > Charadriiformes > Scolopacidae > Tringa > Tringa solitaria. The sequence goes on from JAOXJM010000012.1 coordinate 79,781,135, forward strand.
CACACGGAAAGGTCTGAACAAATGCTAATTAACCCAGAGAAAATAGCGGCTACATTGGTTCACCAGTTGATCGAGGTGAATTTTAGAGGCTGACAAAACCAGAGAGCTTATGTCCTCCTCTGCTATAAACTGATCTGGATTAACTGTTTACCACTCCTTCTCACAGCTCTGGGCCATCTCCATGAGCTATGAAGTTATTGCCCTCCATTCTCCTGTATAAATATTTTTCTGAATGCTCTTTAGCCCAAATTCATTCCACTGAACTGGGTTAAGGAGGAATCGAACTGATTGTCTGGAGTCTTTGCCTGTCTTTGATGAACGGCAAAGGTTAATACTTAGTTAACCCAGGTTAGCAACAGAGAAGTTAATTTGACTTCATGCAAGTATTGACAGAAAAACAGGGATTTACCAGCAGCTGGGGGAAGTATAAGCAGAGATCCTATGATACTGGACAGACTGAAAAACAAGTTTGGACTTCTTACCAAGGAAACTGTTTAAGAGAGCCAAAACTGTGCATGTTCCTTATTAAAATGGAAATTAAAAAAAATTCTGTCTACGATTCTCAACTTCTCCTCTTAAGAAAGCAACCTAGCAAGGTCCTCCCCTGTTCCCCTCAACTGCCTAGTTACTCTACCTAACAGGCAACAAGGTTAAACCTCAGCTAGAGAAGCTCTCATTCTATTTTTGTGTATTACATTTTGGCTTCTTGAAGTGCATAATTCACATTCTCCATGTGGGCTCACCTTTAAAATGGCTTAAAAATACCTGTACTTCAATATTTGGGAGGACATTTGCCTAATGGTTTCCAAAAAAAGTATGCCTAAAAGTATTTTACAAGCTTTTACTGGTAACGCAGAGATTAAACACCTTGTCCTACTTTGAATTATAGCCATCTCTAAAGTAAACATAGCAAATGTTAACAGCCCACAATGGCTTGGAGCAGGAAGTGAAAAAATGTCAACTAAGAATGGCAAAAGGGAGAACATTGGCAGAAATGTTACTAAACATGTAGCGTAGATATTTTTTTTCTGAGGATATTTAGCACTGCCAGGTTGTAAATCAATAGAAGGGGGAAGGAAGCTAAGTAGCTCAAAAAAGGCAATTAATTGGTATGGATTTCAAAGTAAACCTTATAGAAGTAAGCCTATACATTTTCTGTCTTTGGAAGGGACTACAAAAGAGAAAGAAGTATGTCAAAAGGGCTGCTTATAAATCTGATTAATGAAAAATAGAAAGCCCTGATATATGAGCAAATGAATTACTGTTTATTACACTTCATTGGTCCACTTTTGTAAAATTCAAGCATTAAAAAAGTTTTAAGAGGTATAACCCTTTAAAAAGTACCTGAGGATTCTGAAATTTGCTTATCACTAAAGTTCACTGTTAAAGGGCTAAGCCTGTAAATACTTATTATTTCATTGCTGATAGTTATGCCAAGCATTGTTTCAAAGTTGATAAAACAAGAACTACTTTAACTGAAGAGGAATTTTATTTCTAAGTCATACATATTTGGAAAACATTTTTCACAGATTCAATTGACTCTCATTTTCTTCAACAAATGTTAAATTCCATGAAGATGAAGGCTGAGTACTCCAAAAGAATGGTGTGGATTTATACTTGTCAATATTTTTAGCATCTATTTCATCATACAAATGTTGCTTCCTAGTAATTTTAACTAAGAATTTTTAGTTTAGCAGTAACCTTTTATGAATGGTTTTGTAATACCATACGTTACAGCACAGGCATTCAGATAAATATAAATGGAAATTCCTTTCAGTTAAACTGATACCGCAATTTTAGCAATCATGCCTTCTCATTTGCCTCTGGGGTTTGTCCGTTCCATTCTAAATATCTCTGTATTCCTATTTTAGTTTGAACTCCTCTACTCCAAATTAGCAAGTGTCCTTTGAGCCTGAGAATATGGTAGCTTTTTATCCCAAATATGACTATCTCAACAGAGGCAGGGGTGATTTGTGAAAGGCCAGATCTTTTTCTTTCACTGAGGTCAATGTCAGAAATCTGATTGACCACAGTAGAAAGTCAGTAGAAAAATGCTACAGAATTTGAGATCTGAAGGGATTGTACTCATGCAATCAGTCTTGTCTAGCTAAAATTTTTTTTTCCCCAACAAGTCCTGTATAAAGTGCACAGGCATATGGAGATAGACACAAAAAAACTTAAAAATAATGGTAATTCAACAGCCAGCTAAAAGATAGCTACAGCTTATAAATGACACCCCTGTTAAAAGTATTAATTTATTATCACTAAATTAGCAAGCAAAGGCATTCAAGGATCTATTCAACACTGTTGAATACATTGGTCTTATATACCCCTTTTATTTACTGTTTCAACAGTAAGCAGGTACATGCATGTAATCCCAGGTAACTCACCAATAAAAAGCAAAAGCTGCCAGCAGAATAAAATAAGTAAAAGTCTCAAAAGATACTTCAGGCATGCTTAAAACACGACCACTAATCATAAATCTTTTGTAAAGAAGAGGTCACCTACAGGCAGCTAAAGGGCAGGCACACATATAGGTGTGGATGCCTATGGCTATTTTCTTTTCCTTTTATTTAAAATCAGTGACTTCCAAAATTCTTTTGAATAGAGAAACTCCACCAGTAACCATAAGTTTCAATAAATTACAGATCAAGTTGAACAGCCTAGCTCAATGACCCTCCTTCTCATGATAATTTATTAAGCATAAATTCCAAATCAACTTTAATTTGGATATAGTGGTAAGGACTACATATCTGGCCCTTAATGGTGAAGTAAGTAAAAGAAGAAAATCCAGCATGATTTTCCTCCATTTTGTGAGCTCTATTATTCAACAACAGCAGTGGTATATGCAGGTACAGATGCGGTACAGGCAAGAGACAGAAATCCTGCAGACCTAGGTGTCTGTTAACAATGCAAAAATACTAACAAAAGAAGCCAAAGTAACACTATCATGCTAACCAGGGAAGAGAAAGGAAAAGATATTAGTAAAAAGGAGCTGCTACTGGCTGGCAACTACAACTGTCTTTGCAGCAGATGTTTTTAATAACAATCGCTACTTTGGAAACAATACATATATTGCTAGTGGTGACATCAATTCTAGTGCTCATCTTGAGCAGTTCTCTTTTTTTAAGTTAATTTAAAGGCTACAAAGACTTTAAAAGATAGAGAAATAATATCATTCCCTTCCACATCTTTTTGGCAAGATGGAGGTCAAAAGGGTCCTAAGGTCCTAACACCATTAACAACTCAGACTTTTCCCTGTAGTCACACTATATTAAAACCTTTAGTGAATGACCTTAAAAGACATGGTGTTGAACTGGATCCACATGATCTCACCAGACTAGGGCCAAGAAAGATATAGCTACTGAAAGTACTTCATCTGTTGCTTTTAAGGATTCTGCAATCCACTTGGCTTGACCTTGAAATGGCTGCTTAACCTGCACTAGCACCATGATCTCTCCACATCACATCTCTCCTGCTGAACTACAGCATAGTTTAAGCAAAGATTACATCCAGGGACACGTTTACACTTATAAATACCTCACAGCAGCCTTAAATATACTTGATTGGACCTTTCTTACAAGTTTGCATATCTCTAATTTATTCCAACACCCTTTGGGATTTAATTTGTACTTTTTTCAGAGCTCCTCCCTTCTGTGGTTGAATGACATTGTATGAGGAAAGGGGAAGGAAAGGGTAATATGTACATCAGTGCAGACTAATTGTAGTTCAGTAAAGATGGGTCAAATTTTAACAAGATTCTATCCTTAAAAAATATCTGAGAAGTAAATATTTTGCTTCAGTATTTTCAAAATGAAATATCTTGATTTTGTTTGTTTTCACCCAAAGAGTCAGTTAGGCTGCAGAAGGATGTGAAAAATGCTATCTTTTCACAAAATGTAGAATTAGGAAGGGAAGTAGTATTTGTAACATTCTTTAGAGCGTGAGAAGAATTATAAATTTATTCAATATTCTCATCTTGGTTTTGAACATTTAGCAGCAACTTTCTTCTTCAGACTTTCCAGACAAGCACCAACTGCATCTGTGGCAGAAAACAGCAAGAATTTTCAAGAAAAACATTACAGGAAAGCACTGGTGAAAAAATCCCCAAGAACCCCAAACCCAATTATTCTTATAGATAAAAGAGGTTAAAGGCAATCATTACTTAATTTAATTCCATTCCTTAAGTAACTACACGAAAATATCCTTTTCTTAGAACTGAAATCAGTTACCAACAAGATTTCATCAAGAAGCCTACACATATCTGCACAGTTTGCCTACAACAAGCTTTACAGCCATCAAGACAACCACAGGAACATATTTCCACAGATATGTCAGTTTACTCAGAAATACCCCCGTATATTGTAATGAAAACTTCTGTATCTCGATACCTTACAACATATTACCTCAACCACTACTTATTCATGATCTGAGATGAATTAATATGCTCCCTCATTGCATGAATGTGTGAATAAAGACAATGAAATGTGCCTAGCCAAAAACATATTTTCAGCTTTAATTTTAGAATAATATTCATATTTCTACAATGAAAAAAAAATCCTTTCAGGGCTACACAAGAAAAAAGAATCTGGCAGTCTTCCAACAATCATAAACAATAGATAGATAGGTTCAACAGGTAGATACGAACAACAGATAGACTCATGCCATGAGCAACAGCAATCCCCCCATGTTTATTTGTAATCTGTTTGTATAAAACTCAGTGAGGCCCATCTAAGCATTAAGTTATTCAAATAAACAGCAAAATGATCATGGAAGATTTATTAAACATTAAAAAAAGGGGGCACAACCTATTGCTTTAAATATCCTTGTCAGGTCATCTTGGAGGACAGATTTTTTTCCTAGAATGCAAGTTTAAGCATGTCAAACACTAGCAATAGTCTATGGACAAACTGCAATCTTTCTAATTATGGAAGACGTTAAAAATTCCAGCACAAAGAATGTTTCAGTATATTGGATTTCAGCTGTCTTCTCCATTGTTATCACCCAAATTAAAGATTCTTCCTTTCTTTTTCTTTGTGAAGTAAAACAAAAATTAAAAATCTTTTATTTAAAAGGAAAAGAAAAGTGGAGTTGTTTTCTAAAGACTTCAGAGGAAAGCTCTCTAGTGGAAGATCAGCACACTGCCACTCTCTCCACAGGCACTGTTGCCTGTGTCACCTGATCTTTGGCTTGCCTCTTTCTTGCTTCCTTATTTCCTTAGGGTTCCAATCAGCTAGCTTCCAGAAAGAGAATAGAAACAGGGATCAAGCCAATTCATTGCTACAAAGTTCAGTACACTCACCAATTCAAGCAACCAGATTTTCTTTTGTTTTGTTCTTTAGTGGTTTGGTTTGATTTTGTCCAAGACCTTACAGGGTTGAGGGGAGGTTTGGTGTATATTTTATGTTTCAATTAGGAAATGTTGTAAATGGTATTGGTTTTGAAAACCTTATCCACAGCTGGCTATGAAACAGTTCTGTTCACTGTTTCTGAAAAGAAAGAACAGACGGAGACAAAAAAAACTTCAATAACAACTGCCAAGAGAAAATAAAAAAATGATTTCAATCGAGTTTGTAAATCTCCAGAATAAAATTCATTTTTTAAGTCAAATAAAACACTTTCAACAAAATCACAAATTTATTTAGACTTAATTTATTACATAGCAGTATTTTTTGAAGTACTTCTATGGGACACTTTGTAGTGGGA
>JAOXJM010000012.1:79793311-79804431 GCA_026413425.1 Tringa solitaria
TCTACTGATAGGAGATTGACACAGTTATGCAGAAGAAACTGCAGGAGGAAACACATGAAGAAGAAGAAAAAGCTATCAAGTTTTGTATCAAAGCTAAGTAATCACATGCCTGAATTAGTAACAATTGGTAAGACCAGTAACATGCATGTAGAACCTTAATAAAATCAATTTTTTTTTCTTCATTTGATATCCTTCTTCTTCTGAAGGAGGAGCCAGCCTACTGGGATGTCACTAAGAATTGCACAGCTTTGAAGGGACCCCAAGTTTGCCAGTACCCTGAGGTGGTTCTGTCAGCACCTATTTCTCAGAGCCAGTGCCCCCAGAGCCATGCTGTGCTTTGCAAGCTCTAGAGCTAGGCTGCATCACAACATGGACAAGAATAAACTTTTTAAAACAGAGAAAGTTCAGAATGAGACACATTATAAATAAAAATGTTTTCTAAATTAGGCGTGCCCTCCCCACCCGCCGTGTCCTGTGTCCTTGTAGAGAGATCCTTTGGCTCTAGGCCTGATCTTAGTTCAATAACTCAGTTGCTTTTTGGCCGAGACTGAGATTTGCACAGTCCTGAAGTTTGCACAGTCCCCTCTGGGTCTCTGGGGAAAAAAATTTCATGACCCCTGGGGCTTGGCTTTTTCTGCTCCCTATTTTTCCCAGCTGTCTTCCACTGTCTGCTGTGCTGCAGGCTCCTAGTTCTTTATTGTCTTTCACATGCTCTGCCTGCCCTACTTCACTGTCAGCAAGGGTGCCCCTCAGCTATGTGCAGTTGCTCCTTTTGGAGGGTCAGTGTCGCCTTTCCTCCAGAAGGCTCCACTCAACCCAGCATGCAGCTGCCAGGGCAAGAAACCCTCATGCTCTCTACCCAACAATTAACCACAGCTTCTGGTTAGAAACAAGCATTCTTTAAAAAAATAAAAAGCAAAGATATCAAATGAACAGCAACCCCCATGAACCTAATCATGATCTTCCATCACTTGAGCAGCTCCTTTGAATCTGTGCTACCTGTGCTGAAATCCTCAGCATATAACTTTCATCAGTGACAAAGACATTTGTCCTACACTTTGTCCTCTCCATCTCCATCCTGTCCAGCACTGCTTTTGCCAGATGCCACAGCTTTCTTCATGCCCTCCCTCTAGCAGTGGTGCTCCTGCTGACCGTCTATTTAACCTGCTGCCAGAGAGCTCAAGTGGACCTCTTTGGACAACAGCAATTCAGCAAAAACAATGCAAGAAGAATGTCCCTCCTGCAACTACACAATGTAGCCCAAGTTTACCACCCTAGCTGTTTGCTTTGGCAGCCACTCCTCAATCCGATCCTTGCTACACATTTTAATTATGGGTTTGAACCTTGGTCCTTTTTTAGTTCAGTAAGAAGCACCCACTTTTTCTTAAATTTTAATAAACAGTGCCCCTACTCTGATGATACCTCCCCTTCAGAACACCTCCGGAACTGGTTTTCATATGTTGAGTAATTCACTTACAGATCTTACCTGTCAATACCTGTGTAGAAGCACATCAGGCTTCTAAAGAGCAGATATTTATTTCACATTGACATTCAGGGTACTTTTCAGCCTCATGAAGTTATTATCAAATAAAACAGTACATACTCACATGGTACACAGATAATCGAGTGTTACAAATGCCAGGAAGACAAATGCATGGACTGTATTTTCGAGAAGAGTTACAAAGTTTTGCTCTGCTGTATTTGCCCAGCTCTCCAGAGATCTTTAAATACAGGAACAATTGACAGAGCATCTCCTGCAGTAAGCACAGAGAATCCCAAGCAGCCATTTTGGTCTCCTCTCTGCAGCTTTTACAGAAATGCCACACATTTTTAATAAGAAAAAGACAAATTTCCACTTCCAGGACTTCATCAATATTCTGTGTTCTGTGCTCCCCTTTCCTCCCCACCATCGCTCCATATTTTGTTTTATTTTTTTAATGTCATTTTTTAAATAGCATGTTTAGAAAAATGTATTTTTGAAAAATGGTTAATCCTGCTTACGTCCATGTGTTAGCTACTATCAAATAAACTATTAAGGCTATGCATCTCAGACCACACCTCTGTCAAAGTGCTGAATAATTCTCTTACATAAATAAAAGACAATGATGTAGTAATGTCCAGAAGACTAAAGCACACACAGGTTAAGATGTCTGCAATACCAGCCTTTGTTTAAGTACATCCAAGAAGGGAAATCAATATTCCTCAGGAGAGCATTTTGTTGGTACAGCTGCTGTTGCTAAGATTGGCTCAGTGTCGTGTTCTCATTAATACAGTCTAATGGCAACCATAAGATGGAGAATGTGCAGACAGACATAATGAATTTATCCTAAGAAGACAACAGTGTAGAAATTCTAATTGCTTTGGCCTGATTGGGCACTTCATATCTTGAAAGGATCATGTTTATAAATTAGAGTTTAATGATATTTATGAATCACAAAATTAAGTCCATCCTTGTAGCAATGATTAGCATGAAAGCAATCGGTGCTGCAGTTCGTCCTTTAAGAGGTTCAGCACAAAGAAACTGGCATTGCTCGAAAGCAGTTTTGTATTTCAGAGCAAATTGTTACTATTGTAATGAAAATGTAAGGTTTTAGTTATACAAGCATTTTTGCTAGCATTAAAATAACTCTTTGAAGCCCACATCTCTCAGAGGAAGATAAAGTGCATTGTGTCCTACCATTCTGTGAAAGGAAAAATCCCTTTGTACCAAGCGTTATCAGACCTCCTCACTCTCTCCCTAAACATACACACTGCCCTGGATGTCATTTAGCTGTTAGTTTCTCTGTTGGTGCTCTGGAAGCCTGAGAGGTGCAGGCAAGAAACATGAAAAAAACTACTGAAAAAAACTTGAAAGATGATGCCATAGGGAGCTTAAGCAGGAAAAAATAAAACAAAATTGAAGACGTAAATGACATCCAGGGAGCAGAGAGCTGACACCCTCAAAATGATTACTGATTAAACACAGGTTACAACCCTGAGAACCCTGGAGGTGAAATTTGACATCTGCCTTTGCAAAATGGTTGCATCTTGAATTAAGAAAATATTTGTAATAACGCCCGATGATTAATTACAGCCTTGCAATGAGAATTACACAAGCGTAATGTGCAAGCTGTACATACATCGACCACAACCCTTCCTGTCCCATCCTTTCTTCATTAGCAGCATCTGAAGCAGCCTGTGCCCTATCTGATGCAGCATGGGCCACCCTCTGCCTCCAGTAGCCCTGAGCCCTGTTTGTCCTTACTCCCTGGGACTTCAACATCCTATCATTTAAACTAGTAGGGGTACTACATCAGTCTTTACTGCCATTTGTGGAAATTTATTCATTTGCTGTAGAATAGAAAAAATCCTTCAGTAAAAAATTTAATTAAACCACAAAATTGCACCTTAGTAAAAAGTCCCAAACTCTGCACTATGTGTATGCCTATCAATAATCAGACATAAGCATGAAGTCTGTGAAGCAGCTATCTTCACTCTCGTGACTAAGATGGTAAGTTTAGTGTCTGGTACTCCTCCATCAATTATTTGACGTTCATAAAAATGTATTTAGTGAAACATTATTTCAAAGATTATCATATTTTTAGTTAGACAAGACAAAGTAAGGATGTCTGACAGTGCACTGTCAGACAGTATTGGCTGGGCTGTATTGCAGCATGTTTTACTCTAAGGCTCACTCAGGTGTTCAACAGGCCTGTTTAGGTCTCAGAAAGGAATATGTGTGCCATCATCAGCTAAATTTACTGGTGGAATTCAAACGTCACAATATAATTTCACGTCATGTAACATTTCGGCATCCTGCCTCCAGTGCAAGGCTTCACAGCTCCTTATACACGTGCACCCACTCCCCTATGGAAGGAGGGAACTGAATCTCTGAAGGGGAGCTGCGCAGAGGCAGCACACTACGCAGCCAACGGGAGCTATTAAGGACGGGTACGTTTCTTACATCCAACTCCTTTTGGCAAAGTAGACATTTCATTTTGAACTGTAGAGAAGTATCTTTGAGGATCTCCTCTGGGTTCCACAGCCTTGAGGTGCCTTTGGAACAGATGCCTTCCCTTCAAAATAGAAAGTGAAAATGATCAGGTCTTTTACTGGACAACCGAAAAAGGCTGTTTCCCCCATGCATGCACTTTGCACATGGTAACTTGGTGCTTGGAGAACACACACTAAAGATATACAGCTTAAATGCACTATCCTTTGTACAGAATTAAAAATTGATGTCCTAAATCACGCTCATATGTACACGTTTAATTGCTCCTGTACTAATGATGCCATGAAAAGGCTGGTTGTTTCAGCTGATGAGACAGGGTGCAACTCTATCAGAAAGCACCTTAGTTCTAATATGTAGAAGATACTAGTTTTCGGTGTGCTTATCATGCACACCTCAGTATTCCTATTTTTCTGGATGACGTTTATGTGGAAAGAAAATGGATTAATTATTGTCTTGAGCTGAACAAAACTCAGGATGTGTAGTATCAGGAAAGCAACAAAAAAATCAACCAACTGAGCATCTTATCGCTCATATCTGCCAGACACTCTGTTTTACTCTGTGTCTGTCAGGGCACAACAAGGGACAGGATGCTGGGGAACTAGGGTCAGACACAGCTGGGCAGGTCCACATGGATGAGTCCACATGGACTGGGTGGGGAGCACCCCAGAGAGTGAGCAGGGATGGTCAGAGCTCGTGGTGCCCTTAGGGCTGTAGCAGTAACTGTCTTTTGTGAGGTTTTCTAAGGAGACCTAAGAAATGTGCTTTTGCAAACAGGGCAAGAGCAGTTCTAGTGTTCTAACAGCACTTAAACATGTGGCTCAGGAGAGGCTGAGCTGCTTGGCAGTGACTCAGTCAAGCCGTTCCTTGATAAGCCTCATAAAGCCCAGCTTGCAGACCTCAGGTGTTCCTGGGTTTGGGAGACTCTTAAGCAGAGTCCTGAGAAGCACATCCTTTAGTCTTCTGCTGTCAAAGGAGCAGCTGGGGTCTATCTCAAAGACCTGGGGTCTAGCTCAAAGACCAGCATGTTCATGGGTGACCACTTCTGGATGCCCACCTGGAAGACTCAAGGGCCTGGCTCATGGTACTCATGCCTGCAACCAGCACAAACAGAAGCCATAATGCACACAAATTAAGTGCTAATATGTTAAACTGCTCTGTAAAAACTGGGTCACAGGTATTTTTCAGGTTAGCAGCTGCAATGAAAGGATACTTGGGGATGAGTTTCAGTTCTCCATACACATTTAATGTTCCTTAAAATAGCTGAGGCCTGAATCACAAGTCCAGACAGGCTTATGTTGAGTTTTTTACCCTAATGGATGCCTTGGATTCTTCTAAAAGCCTGTGTACAGGAAACAGAACCAAGCCCTTAATATCATCTCTTCTTTAGAAATTTATCTGTAAAAGGGAGATGAAAAATTATTGCAAAGGTTTCTTGTAAAAATTCATGTTTCTGAAGCTTTCAGGTAGTTCAATGTTTAAAGTAGCAAATACTTATGAAGAAGCTAATAATTTCTTCTTTAATGTTTTAAAATAAATTTACCACAGAGTAGCAATTCAATGGAGAGAAAAGTAAAATATTGGAGATTTACCCATTTATCTTCTGGATCTTCTGGTCATACTCTGCCCAGAGGAAGACTCATTATCTGAAGCCTGATACTGGTGCACTTTTATTTACAGTCAAGTTATACTTTTTATGTTTAGGAGTTTATTTTTCTGCCATAATGTATCTTTTAATTTAAAAAGTAATATTATGGAGCTCAAATTCACTTTACACTGCTTCAAAAAAATGTGTTCAAAGGGCTTTAAAATAACTTTTATTTTCACTTTCGCTGAGTGGCAGGAAGACATTTTTAGACTAAGATGAAGTCAGGTGCTTACAATAGCTCAGGTGTTTTCAATAGCTTAATGAGGGTGGAACAAGCTAATAGGGAAAAAATAAAAATGCCTACATATGAGGCAGTGAGGTGTTCCAATTTTTTTTTCCTTATCTTGATGAAAATTCAGTTATTCGTTACTTACATACTCCAAGAAGAGACTGGGTAAAAGAACCAGTCTGAACACACACAGATTGCTACTAGTACTTCCATCAAATGGTAGGGTGAAAGATTTTGATAGAATAATGCCTTTGTGATGGGGATTTTTTGAGTGAGCTCTACTATTTACAGAGAGTACTTTGGCCTAGCTGGTTCCCCTGAAAAATTATTAGTGTGCTCAGTTGCTTTCAGTCCCTTTCCATTTCATTACAGTGCAGTTGGAGACAGACCACCTGCAGAGACGCTAATTCAATCTAGGCAAATGTTACAAAGCAGAGTGACAGAATTGTGTCTGAATTATGCCTCTTCAGAGACAGAGCCCTATCAAGAGTGCTGAGGAGACATAGCAACTGAATGCAAGGCACTGGCCAGAGGCAGTAAGACTAGGCAACTCAGGTTGCTGCCAGAGTGCCTGAGGGATTTGGCTGAAGGGTGGCTCCAACTACAGTGTTCAAAAAGAAAAAGGGACATGGATCTTTTCAGCTCACGCAGACTGTGTATCACTGGACTGGGCTAAAAGATTTAATTTTAAGAAAAAAAGAAGAAATGTAAGTACATATTCACAGGAAGAAATGTTTGTACAGAGCAGAAGATGGAGGAGGCATGGGTAGAACAGCAAACCAGGACAAAGAACAGGCCAGGCTACTTCAGAACTGCAACTTACTCTTTTCTTTTGAAGCCTGTTGCCACTGGGATAAAACAACAAAGAGATATATTGTCTGTTTTTTGGGACCCCATAACGCTGTAATCTACATTTGCTTTTCTACCACTGTAGAAAATGCTGCTAAAAATGATAGGAGATGAGTTAAATATATAAAGGCAGAGAAAACCCTATTCGTACTCTACAAGAAAAACTGCAACACTTCCACAAGGTTTTGGGAAATTAAATCGACTATGCTATGTAATCCAATAGCCAGAAACACAGATTTGCAAGGTAGAATTCATAGGAGGGACTTTACATCTGCTGCCAAAGAATCCCTGCAAAAGGCAGTTTCACAGAGACACACCAGAGTGTCTATTTATAAGATAAAAAAAGAGAAGCTGTTCAGGTTTTTGAGAAGAGTGCGTGTGATTTGAGGCTGCACAACAAAACAAATTTACTAGTGAATCCTTCTCTGAGCAGGTTAGTCACAAACAGTAGCTAGCAACTAGAAAAGACAGACAACACCACACTAGTATCTGAGCAACCAACAGAAACAATAAGTGCTCATAGCAGTTGGCCAATAATAAAACCAAAATTAAATCAAAACACAACTTTTATGGGGATTCTCAGTGCAACAATTCTGGAGACATTAGAGTCTGGGACCCCTGGTTGCTCTCTTAATGTGTCTGGCTGTATTGTACTACCTGGTAGCCTGAGGTGCTGAAAATTAGTATTGTCCTTGTATGCAAAATAAGCAAGTATGGCCTCACAAACTAATTCAACCATGGTTAAAATCTGAGAAAGTGTCTGCTGGATGTCCTCAGATAACCTTTACTAGTTTGACAGAAAGACCTTACAGCTCATCCTAAAGCATTGTCTCTGCTTGACAAAATATAAAACAGATTTGGAAACCTGGAATACTGACTGATTGCTTGATTGCAATGAGATAATGTAAGATTATCCCACTGAAGCAACTGACTTGCAAAGCACTTGTGTGCAGGTGACGTGACCCTGCAGTCTCATCCTGTTCCCTAAGAGGGAGCGAGGAAAGCGAGTCTTATGGATCCAGGCCTGGATTAGGAGAGGCTGCCAGATGCGCCGAGCCGATGCTGCGGCTCAGCCCAGAGGTGAGGCGATCCTGTGAGGGGGAGGATGGACAACACTGGACAGGCAGCTTTTCAGTGGGCAACTCAGAAACAGCATATGACTCCTCCAGACTGCTTAACCAGGGAAGATTGGATATCAGGAAAAGCACTGCTCACACCTTTACATAGAAATGGCCTGATAAATGAGAACTGCTGCTTTTGTTTCACTGTCTCCAGGTAATCAGAGCGGCACATGCTTTAGCCAAGATCAATTCACAACTTCCACAATCCCTTTCTTCTTCTGTTTGTCTGCAATATCTGTTGGCTATCAGCTGTGATTACAAGCTCTTTCTGATGGGGGCTAGTTTTGCTTGTGCTTGTCATACTGCTTGGTTGAAGTCCCTGGATGTTCATGAGAAGTCAAAAAACAGCAGCACCCCATTACCAATTCATTGTATTGTATTTTCACATTTTTCTTAAACTACTGAGTAACCTAATTCTTCATATTCCTAGTTTTAAAAAGAAAGAGGAAAAAATAGCCTTCATATGTAATGAAGCAAAGGCATATGAAGGTGAATGACAGTCTCCAAGTGCTGCTGACAGGCACTGTAAAGGCACAAGTTTAGAAATTGCCACATAAGTGTCCTGTGGCTTCATTAAGTGTATTTGGTGTACATGACACTGTAAAAAATGCTGGTTTAATGCATTTTCTGCTCTTTTAACTCTCTCCCTTAATAACTGTCCTTCATTCAAGGAGGAATGTCAAGATATAAAGCTGAATGATAATCTTTGCTTTGGCCAGTGGATTTAATTGGAGATAGCTCATCCAGGGTCTTTAAGTGAACATTTTTAAGCTGTATTTTTTTCCTAAGAAGTTACAGTACGATTCATTTAGGTCACTAAACTTCATATAGTCATACCAGAAATGTTCAGGAATTCATTTTCAGATGTCATCCTTCCGGTCTTTTTATAAAGGCTTGTATACAAAAGCACCCATTTACGAGCATGAATATGGACTTTGAAGTAGAATACATAAGCAGTAGAAGAGTTTCCTCTTCTTCCTTTTAAGGACGGATTTTTTTTTTCTTCAGCCTGTATGACCATTCTCTATTAAATACATGCTTATTGTCCTATGTATAATTCTAGAAGGTGCAAGGCTTCCGAAACCAATCTTTTTAAGCTGGGCCTGTTTGTCCAGTTCTTAAACTGGGATCACTTTTATCATATTGTGATAAGCACTTAACATTCATATATTAATCGACAATACAGTGCAAGACCCTAGAGAAAATAGGGCTATACTGTGCTATATTTATTTGGTGTTACGTTTCTACTCTATCAGGTTATAATACCCTGTTTGAAAGTTGTTATTTCTATCCTGTTCCAGCTAGATGCCAATAAACCACTGGTCAACTGAACCATAATTGGTTTCTCCACTTTATGCCACTGAAAAAAAATGTAACTTAAAAAAGAAACTCTTGCAAATGTTACTGTCAGGCAAAAAGAAAGGAGAACTTAAAACTAAAACTGTGTGAAATGAGTAAGAAATATCAGGTTTACACATTCAGTGTTCTGTTTCGGCTGTGCAAAGACTTCAAAATCCTGCATGATGTCCAGATGAGATGAAACAAAAAATAAACAGCTTTGTCACAAATAAAACTACATTTTCTTCCTGTAAATCCAAACCTTATCAAATATGACCTGCTACCTGCATAACACCAACACTGCTAAAAAAATATTGTTCTGTGTTCAGCACCCTCCACTGCCACACCATAATTTAGTGTTTCCATTTAATCTGATTTCACACTTGGTGACAGACTATGGCAGGTTTCCATATATTCAAATGCACCTGAAAATATCTACTTCCTGCTAGAATTCTCAGTAGCTTGCAGATAACATAGGATAAAATATAAAAATCCTTACTGAAGTGTGTACCACCAGCTTTTTATCACAAGGCAAATTCCTTTCGCAGTGGCTCTAGTGTTAAGCAATGTAAGCATTTTACTTTTTGAAGCTGAGGTGTTTCTGAAAATGCACAATCTGCTCTTTTAAAGCAGGGCATGACTCTGTTTTGGCTGATTCACTCCATTGTTGGATTGTGCACCCCTCAGGATCACACAGTGGTGAGTCAGTCATTTGTAAACAGGAGAGAAAAAACCTAAATGAACAGAGACAACCACAGGCTTCATTTTTGTGATCAAAGGCCTCAAAGAAACCATGCAAAAGGAGCATAATTATTTACTGAACAAAACTCAAAGCATGATCTTTCCTGTACAACCTTGGCCGTGCCTGCAGCTGGCTTTATCCACTATTGAACCAAGAAATCATTTGCACCTCAAGTAAAGATAACACAGGTTTGGGATCCTCCCTTTGGGAGAAGGGACTGAGCCATGAACTGATGTTCATTTTCTTCTGAGGGATCACAGCATGGGCATTTAAACTAAGTCATTTTTCAAGGACAGGGACATGCTTTAAGGTGTGTTTCATAAGCAAAAGATAAGTAAGTAAGTTATGCTGGTTTTGCAGGCCTGAGCACTGGAACAGTGCAGGACAACTTACAGTAAAGGCTTACGTGCATTCTTTCAAGCAGAATCAGTCTGAGGAGGCTAAAAAAACACCATTGCTAAGAATGGATTTTTGCAAACACAAATGAGACTACTTGGTATTATGTCAGATGTATAGTGTTTCGGTATATTTCTTTTTGGCAGCAGTGGTTTGGTTTTCCTGGGCTCAGAGCCCAGTTTCTGTTTAATTTTCTGTGAGGTTTCATAGCAGCCTAGGCATACAGAGATGGCTTGCTTGCAAATAACCACATATCTCAGTATACATATTGATTAGAATTTAAACATACTCATCAGCCTCTTGGATGGACAAGCACTGCTTGCTTATGGCATCTTCATCAAAAAAATCTCTTCTTCAAACTAATGGGAATTTTGCCATTGGAAGAAGCTTTTGAAGAACTGATAATGGTATGCATCAATAAGAAGCTAGGTGGAATAAAAATTAAAAAGGTAAACTTCACATATTAAAAACACATTGACTCATCATTACAGCTTTGGACTTAAATCCTCTCCCAGTTCTGAACAATTTTGTATACCTGCAAGTGACCTCCAAGCTTTATTAGGTCCAAAGCGAGGTACCAAAACAAATAGAAGATTTTTTTCCCAGGATGCCAGCTGTCTTCTAGGTCTACTCGCTTCCAAACATCTTGTTTGAGGCAAAGGCTGGTAAAGGGGAGTTTCCTGAGGCACTGCATTTCCCAGGCAACTTAGTTTAACTCAGAGATGTATTGGCTCAGATCCTAATGGACTGCTGTTATGGTTTCAGCCGAAATCACTGCAACCAGACTAACAGATGGGCCCTTCTCCCCC
>JAOXJM010000012.1:79804531-79817247 GCA_026413425.1 Tringa solitaria
AAATGTAAAACTACAGAACACAAAATTGGTTCGGTTTTACTTCAAACTGGGACAACTCCACCTGCTTTTATTCAGTGTTATTCCTAAGCTAATGAGCCTCAGGGAGATAATGAGCTCTTGGCAGAAATGTTGAAGTCAGCCCTAGGGCCAGGTCCTACTGCCCTCCCCACCTTCAGTGTTGCCTTGTGTGACACAAGCCTGAACCCTCTTTGTATTTGGACACCACTACAAGTGTGTGCATTTCAATTTAGCTACAGCTCTATATGTAGCTTAAGACAGCAAGGCTGAAAGCTCTACATTCATTTATACAGCTCCTTGAAAACTAGGCCCATTATTTATATTAAATGATGGATATATCCCTCAATAGTGCACTTATATACAAATACATTCATCTTGTTCTAGAAGCCTATTGATTCAAAGGCTAGAATGTGTAATCAATCTTGGATAAGCAATGAAAAATAATTAAGATATACATTTAAATGTCTCTTTACTGTAGCTGTAGAGGTCTCGTGCTTGCTTTCTGTGAAATGTATATTTTTGAAATTTCATTTTAAGAAAAAGTTAATAGAGTGGCATATCTTTTATTGCTCATAGGAAGCAATATGGGTAAGATTTTTGCAAGCAATATTTGTGTATGCATTCAGTCACAGAGCAGAAACTACTTTATGTCACATTTTTGACAAGTGCAAGAAAGTAATACAACTCCCAGTTATAAAACTTTAAGAAAATATTTTTTAATGGATACAATTATGACATGTATGCAACTGAAGACTTTTTGATCTTTTTATGGCTATTTGTGAAAGAGGGGAAAAGATGATACAAATAGGTATATTCAAACTGTGATGACATAACTCAGTTGTTTTATATCATCCCTCAGTGGCTGCTTTGAACAAAACTTGTTTGAACTAGGAACAATCTCTTTTTGTGTTGAGTCTCTGTTAGAAGGATTTTCTTTTATATCACTTAGGTTTGACCAGTAATGGCCACTAGTAATCAAGCACATCGTCCACTTTATTATGCACACATACCTTTGTTACAGCTGTTTGGAGCATCTGTGTTGTTCTAATCTCTGATTTCCCTTTTGTACTAATGAAAGTTACAGTAATTATATATGATAATAATGGAGTAGCACAGTGAAAATTAACAAGGAAAAAATACCTGTTTGTTTTTTCTTGCCCAAAGAGACTACTAGGACAATTAGCAGTGTATAAAGACATTGTTTTCTCTTCTGCACTACCTTTCATCACGCCAAGTCACCTTTAAGTTACACAACAGAAAAGAAAATCCTTAAACTGAAATATTTGAGCATCGATATCTCTTGCTTTGAAATGTCTTCAGTTCAGATTTTGCATATTTGTGTGGCAGTAGGAGATAATTATCCTGGGGCTGCAGTTTGATCTAGAGGCTCTGTCTTGCTGCCATATAAATAAAAAAAAAAAAAAAAAAAAAAAAAGAGAGAGAGGAAAAAAAAATAACCCAAATTATTTTGTCTCTTGAATCAGGTTCTTCAGACAATAAGGCTATCTTGAAATTCAATAAAAGATACTTTGATTAATCACATTAAAACCTTCCTAATAGACACAAGGGATCATTTGTCACTTGAATATCAAAGTGGGATGTCTTTGCAGATTATGTGTTCTCCTCTAAAAAATATATCTGAGAGAGAAGTTCTTTGCTGAAGATTTTGGCATCGATTATGCCAGAGAAAGACAAAGTGGTTTCAATGGGCTCATCTCAACTAAAAATGGTAAGCAGATAAAAATTAGAGCTGTGAGTGACAGAAGACATTGTGTCACTAACAACCAAAGGTCATTAAGTACATCATTCCCTTTACAATGTCATCCAGTCAATTGAACTCACCATTACAATTAGTCCTAATTATCCCCATTGTTGACAGCCTTGGTAAAGAAACCAGAGAATGAGCATACACCTTGAGCTTACTGCAGGTCACTGTAGCTACACACTGGCAAAAATATTTTGATGTATTTTCCTTGCCGAAGTGGTCCTGTACTTGCTCTGTTGAGTGGACTTCTTTTTCAATTGCACTTCCACCAATCAATTAAAATTCAATTAAAAGTAAAAATAGAACTGCAAAAACTCAACATCCTGTTAGCTGGAAGGTTTGTTGGTTTTTTCCTCTTTCTCATTTCAAAACCTTAGATAAATTCAATTGGTAAAAACTCCCTGGGGGGGGGGGAATAAGAAAATGTAAGCTATTTTTGTCAAAATCTATGTACTCTCAAGTTAAGCTTCACAGACTATTCTTAATTTAACAGGGGGAGGAAGTCTTTTTTTTATTAGTTTACTTGGTGATTTATCCATAAGCAGTTCCATTTTAAAAACTTGAAAATGTAAGGCATTATGGAGATAACATGTAAAAGAATTAGATCTTTATTAGGCACTTTCTGGATTTATGACTCACATAGACTGTAGGGATGGATTTTTTCTTCTCTGTGGAGATTTTATTTGTGTTTTTTTTCCCTTCTAATCTTAGGGGAAATCTAACATAGGAAATGTCTGCTCTTGAATACAAAGAAAAGTTTAGTTCTTGATTTCAAATGGAATACCTTATCCCAGATTGCATACTCTTCACCTCTGTGCTGTTTGGTGTAAAAACATGTTTTAGTAAAATAAATATCCTGATCTAGTTATTCATAGTCTAATAGTCATTTTGGGGCATTTTGGTGAGGTCTAAAATTTTTAACATATTAGACTAATCCCTTCTTATACCATCTCAAATGAAAAACCATGTGATGCTGTGTGATCATAATCTGGAGTAGAGCAAATCAGTTCTTTTTTCTAACTGTTCAGCTTGATTATTGACCTTGCACCTCTAACATGTCTAATACCAGTGATTACAGATGCTGTTTCTTTTGACATAATGTGGCATGTGAAAACGAATTCTTCATTTAGTGTAGTAACTCAGTTGTCGACCTGTACACCATAGCCTTG
The DNA here is from genome assembly GCA_026413425.1 of Tringa solitaria. NCBI lineage: Eukaryota > Metazoa > Chordata > Aves > Charadriiformes > Scolopacidae > Tringa > Tringa solitaria. The sequence continues at coordinate 79,807,484 of JAOXJM010000012.1, forward strand.
ATGACACAAATAGTAGTTCTCAAATTCCCTAGCAACAGTAGAATCACAGAAGATCTTTTTCCTTCTCTATTTATGCCCTTTACTTAGAATGTAACAATATAAATGGGGTTCACTGGGTAGAGTGTTGTTCATATAAATGATTTGAGCAGTAAGATGACTCAGCTGGTGACACAGCACATTTACACTAGATAATACACATTCAAATGCGTGCTGTACTGACAGAAAGCAAAATTTCCAAATTGACTGTTTCATTCTGTCAGGTCTGATAGTGGTTCTGGCAGGTACAACCAAAGCTGAAAACACTGTGGAGAAAAATACCCGAGGAATGTTTCCAGCAATAGTTTCTAGTTTTCAGAAAATAGAGATGGAGTCAGGATTGGAGTACAGGTTCAAGGTCCATCCAGGAAAGAGTACTGGAAACAGGGCCGGAGACAAAGCTGCTTACAGGGTGGTAAGCCCACCCAGAAAATCCTGCCTATTAGCCAGGAAACAAGGGAGAGGATCAGGACCATGATTACAACCAGGTCGGTTCCACCTAGACCAGTGCTGGCTCAGGGTTTGATGGTGGGATGAATTGAAGTCCTGGCCCACAGGCAGGGTGGAGGGGTGGCCCCAGGAGAAACTAGGCAGGAACAGGCAGGACTGGTAGTGTCCTCAGGGATCAGACATTTTTTCAGTGGCCTAGTGCAACAGATTCAGGAAGACAGTAAAAGACCTTGCAGATGTATAAGCTGTTAAGATAAACTTAGTGATGTACAAAGCGAATGCCTTTCATTTTATTAAGAGGAGCAATTAGTTCCCAGCCGGGATAGCCTGCAACTTTTTTGCTTTTCATAAAATAAATAAAGACCCATTCTCAAAAATTATTTAAAATGTTGTATTATAGTTAATTAACTCCTATTTCATTTTAATAAAATGGTATACGTATTTCTCTATTGGGTGTACATATCAAGATTTTGGTAGTGGGGAAGCTACAGGGATAGCTTCTGTGAGTAGCTGCTAGAAGTTTCCTTCATGTCTGATAGAGCCAATTGCAGCCAACTCTAAGACAGACCCAATGCTTGTCAAGGCCAAACTCATCAACAATAGTGGTAGCACCTCTATGATAACATACTTAAGAAGGGGAAAAAAAAATTGCTACACAACTGCAACTGCAGCTGGAGAGAGGAGTGAGAGAAATGACATCTTCACTGCAGATGCCAAGGTCAGTGAAGAAGGAGGGGGAGGAGGTGTTCCAGGCACCAAAACAGAGACTTCCCTGCAACGCATGGTGAGGAACATGGTGAGGCAGGCTGTCCCCCTGCAGCCCATAGAGGTTCACGGTGGAGTAGATACTCACCTGCAGCCCATGGAGGATCCCATATCAGAGCAGGAAGGTGCCCGAAGGAGGCTGTGACCCCATGGGAAGCCTACACTGGAGCAGGCTTACAGCAGGACCTGTGGACCCATGGAGAGAGGAGCCCATGTTGGAGCAGGTTTGTTGCCAGGACTTGTGACTGCGTGGGGGGCTGGCACTGGAACATTCTGTTCCTGAAGGACTGCACCTCATGGGAAAGGACCCATGTTGGAGCAGTTCATGAAGAACTGCAGCCAGTGGGAAGGACCCATGTTGGAGAAGTTTTTGGAGAACTGTCTCCTGTGGGAGGAACCCCATGCTGGAGCAGAGGAAGAGTGTGAAGAGTCTCCTCCTGAGGAGGAAGGAGTGGCAAAGACAACATGTGATGAACTGACTGCAACCCCCATTCCCCGTCAACCTGTGCCACTCTCAACTTCACTGGGAGTGAAGTTAAGCCCAGGAAGAAGGGATGGGTGAGGGGAAGGTGTTTTTAAATTTGGGTTTATTTTTCATTATTCTATTCTGATTTGATTGGTAATAAATTAAACTGATTGCCCCAAGTCAAGTCCGTTTTTCCTGTGACAGTAATTGGTGAGTGATCTCTCACTCCTCGTATTTCAACTCATGAGCCTTTCATTATATTTTCTCTCCTCTGTTCAGTTGAGGAAGGAGAGTGATAAAGCGGCTTTGGTGGGCAGCTGGTGTCCAGCCAGGATCAATCCCCTACCATTAGACAGAGAATCCATGATGAAAAAAAAATTAGCAAAAAGTAATAAAATCATCATGTCTTTGTAAAGGATTTGAAGTCAGGCTATCTCAGAGGGTGGTACTGAAGCCCAGAAGGTAGGACAATCAGCTACTGGTGCAGTTCACCACAAGATGTCATTGAATGACATATGACAACTACAAGGTGGAGCACCTTCTCAGTTAGAACTGTTTTTTAATCAAAAAACCTGCCATACTAACATTGACTGAACTTCATTGTTGGCGGTTTTGTTTTCAACTTACATCCTTTCAAACCAGGAGTAAAGCATTTGGAAATTCAACATTACTAACTTTGCTCTGCAACATCTATTCTGAGGCAGTAAACCCGACTTCAGCTGTGAATATGGCACCTCCCCCCAGAGCTAAATTCACATAACAAAAGTAAATTAAAATAAAATATGGAGTCATTAATTTCAGTGAGGAAAGATAAAAAGATTTCTTAGCAGTAAAGTAGTAGTGGACATGAACCAGGAAGAGTTTTTTTGGGTGTGGTTGATTTGGATACTTAGATATCTTACTTTGTGTTTTGATTTACACTGAAGAATTTCCTTCCGTTTAATGATGAAGGAGATGTTTTATTAGTGACTTCAGTGAAGTTCCTATTGCTGCACTGTTAATTCTGCTCCATGTAATGTTTATAGCATGCCTCTGGTTTTACTGGGAGTAGGAAAAAACCTTTAGTGGTTGTGCTGTGCCACATGTGTAATGAGTAAAGATGACTAAAACAAAGGATGCACATCAACACATTGAATTTTATCCTTTTCTGGGCTATAGACTAGTTGTCCCAAGCTTTAAAAGCACTGGCATGATGATTATGCCTATTGATGATGTAATGGAAGAATTTACTATCTTGTTATGCAAAAGAAACCCTCTTAAGGTAAAGGCAGAAAATTACTGTTTTATAAAGCAAAAAATAAAAAAAAAAGAGCAAATTATATTGTCTCCTGCCATCCTTGTTTTCCTGAATTAAAATACTGACTAGGTGATTCCCAGAATTAGAAGATATGTCATCTGAGTAGTGACCTCATTAGTTTTAAGTCTGAAAAAGGTAGGTAATTAAAGTGACCTCACCACAAAGGAACGCTAATGCAGTCCAAGAATGACAGTACTGGAACAGAGAGTCAGAAAAGTGATGCATAACATCTTGATCATTTTTAAGGTCTTTTATATGGTGTCCTGTGTTTTTAGTGCTTCCAATTGATTTCAATGAGATTTATCATGGACTAAGGTTCTATAAAATACAGTTACCACTGTCACAGTCTAGGTACTATAGATTAAAGCTTGACTGTGACTGGACCCATACAAACATTCATAGATGAGAAACTGAGTGCAGTAACATTCTGCCTCCTTGTCTCGATTTTTCTACATGGACACCCTGTGTGCAAGTAACAGTCTTCATTTCCTGGTTTAGCAATTAGAAAGAGTTGATCATACAATAAGGATCGATCTCTTTCAGTCATCCAGTGAGGACAATCTATGGATTTGGGAAATAGAAGAGTAGAATGCTTGTCAAAATGGTGATTTTTAAAATATTTATGCTTGGTAAGTGCTATTTTCTTATGTAGAAAACTGGAAAACTGATTTTGAAATGTATAAACACATGCATTAGATCAAGTAAGGCCGGTCTTGATCTTCCTTTCATGTGCAATAATAATCATAGCCATTTCCATCTGGTCCTCTCTCTTCAGTCAAGAAAAGGTGAATGCTGACTACAGGCTTAACTGCTTTCTATGCAGAGAAAGAATCCATCAGTTCACCTTCCAAGACAGACCCCCAAGAAGACGAAGACTACATAAAATTGTTTCTTAAGAAAAAGTTCACCAAAAAGGCAAGAGATTTTGCTTCTCCTGAACACAGAAAGCCAAAAGGAAGCCACTGAGCTGGAACTCTGCAACCCTCCCTGACTAACTACCTGACCCAATTTGAAGCCAGGTTATTGCTTAGTGTTAACTTCTAGTGGAAGAAAGGCCAAACTATCCAAAACACAGCCTCACACTCCTAGAACCTACTGGGACATGTGACATGTGACATTTAACAGTTGTGGGAATTTGGCACAAGGAGCACAAGGTGGAACTTTTGGATCTAAAGATCAGAAATCTCATCCTGCCCTGAAGAAGACCTGGAATAAGTCTCCCAGACCACCAGCTAGCTGTCCCTAAAGGACTTTTAACTAAAGTGATGACAAGAAATCAGTACCAGAGAATAAGGAAATGTCAACCACCTGAAAAAAAAAAAAGAAGAAAACCAAACACTAAGTCAAACTGGAGATGAAACACCATTTTTGGGAACCCATAGGCACAGAAACTGTAGATCTCCAGAAGAAATTAGAAATTCTGAAAGAATTATTACTTGTGATAGCACATGACATGCCTGGTTTGTTGCTTATTTATTTAGGGTTCTTGATGGGCATTATTTTACACTAAAGAAAAAGAAAATAATGTGGAATACTTATAAAAACATGTAAATGAATACTTCGCCTCAGTCCACTAGGTTTAGCAGTGTTCACTTATGTGAAAAAGAACAGAGGTAAGGAAATGTCAAAGCTTAATTATTTTAAGCAGCTTCTTCCATAATTAAGTCTACTTTTTATTCAATATAAAAACAAAAACATACTAGATTCTTGAATAGAAATTATGAAGTTATTTCCCAAGATTATGTGGGGCTTTGGTATATACATTGTGATCTCCAATTTCAATAACAAGTTGCTACATTAAGTGAAATCACAGTACCTGTATTAGGCCATCCAGCATAAGGCTGATTTATAATACCTGTCTAGCCAGAAACCACTGCATTATTTTGCTGGAAATGCAGCCAGGATGAATATAATTCCACTGTTAAAAAACATGGCTAATAAGGGTCTTTGCTTCTTCATGTAGTCCATGTGTTTAGTGTTACTGGGCTTGCCTCTGCCATGGTGTAAATTGCACTTTCCCTCAAAGCAGAACCTTCTGCACCCTCTCTGTTTTTTCCGCAGCAATTCGAGTGTTTCTGCAGCAGTAACCTAGGCAACAGCAAGGTTTTTTCCCTCCCACTTTTCTAAATGGTCCACTTTATCATTAAGAATAAATCTCAGAGAAATTGTATGTCTACTAGACAAGGGACTGCATTGTCATCTTTGGTATGATAACAGTTCAAGCATGAATGAAGGTGCCATGCAAAGGCAGGATTAATCCATGCTGTATGTTCTACCAAAGGGAGTTTACTTTTTGCCTACAATCCCAGCCCATCATCTACTATAACCTTGAGCAGGTTAGAGAGATGTGCAAACATGTTCTTACCTTAAGCACAAATGATAATGCTTTGAACTACTTTGATCCACTGATTTCCAAGTGTTCTGTAAATATTAATTACAGCCTGACTCTCAGACAGGCAGTGAGCACACCTCTATCTGACTGTTCCTCACTTATTTCAGAGGGATCTTTGCCTAAATACAAAGAGCATATTCAAGCCTGTTTCCATTATCTGTCTACCAAAATCAGGAAACTGGACTTGAAGAAAGTTCAATGTGGTCACTCTCCATTAAAATCAAAACAACAAATTGTCGCCAAATTCATTAATGTAACCTAGGACACCTCTAGATCCACCTATTAGCAGAAGTAAGTGGAGTCTGCACCATGTAAGATCCAGACAATGCTTACACATACTATTAGACATTTTAACCTTATCGTTAACTTGATTGTTGGATTTTTCTAAACTTGAATTTGGAAAGCCTTCTCCTAGACATACAGCCACATTCCACTTTACTGTGTTTTGGAATTTAACTGATTGAAGCAGAATTATACTTACAGCTAACAGGAGGTTGCAATCTAGCATCTATGCTTTGCAAATAGCTTGAAAGTGGACATGCAGTTCCGAGGATTTGAGGAAGCTGGCCAATAATTGCTAAGCTTTTTATTTCAAGAGGATGTCTTTTTAAAAGTGATGGAAACGATACAAGCTTTCATGAGTTGTTCCCAATGCATAAGGTAAAGGCATTTGTCTCTCTATATTAGCAAGTAAGATGCAAGCCTTTCTTTCTCAATCAATGTTTGAAAATCATAATCAAGCTGATAGGAGATTTATAGATGTCATGTCATATATTCTTATAAGATGGTACACCAAGGAATAGGCAAACATCTATATTTTCAGTGGAATTATGTACTCGTGCTAAGCACATTAAGTTTGCACAACTGTGGCTAGAAATTTGGCAGCATAATCAAAATTTATATTCTATAAATCACAAAAGGACAAAGAACTTACAGTAGACAAATGAAGTTCCTTTGACAAGATTTTGTGTGTTAAGCCTAACTTTCAACAACAAATCACATGTACATTGAGCAAAATACTGAAATATATACAGATATAAGAGGTGAAATCTAACACAATGCAAAAAAGTAAAGTCAGTAAAAAAATATAAGCTCAAGTTATGACCCATATTTTTAGATAAAATGGACTTTTGAAAAGCATTTCCTTACATGCTTTGCAAATACTCAGAATCATTCAGGCCAAGAGCTATTAAGTATTCTTATAGTGCATGCTTTCCATCAGAACTCCTTGCTCCATCCAGCACATTTGTCATGCAGCAGAGCATTTCATCTTTTACATAGTTCATCTGTAAGAAAAATCCTTGTGATTTACTAATCATGCACTTTGAAGTTACAGATATGCTCCATCCCAAGGAACTGCTCAGATGTGGCAAGTTGCAGATATTTAAATCTGCCTGTGGTCGTATCTGCATGCCATTGTTAAGCCTATACATATCATTAATCAAATCATGCAACAATGGGAGCAGATTTTCTTAATAGCTCAAGTTTTTTAAACAAAGCCAGAGTTTTGAAGTGATTGCAATTATTTCCGTTGTTAGATTTTGAGCCACATTACAAAAAATCTTACAGTACAATAGCACTGTTGTAAAGCTCTAACCACTCACTTCAGAGCCTTGGTAGCTGCTAAGATCCTCCTTGAAAGCATGGGACAAAAGTGAAGACTGATTACTTCTGAAATTCTGACCTGTAAGAACAAGCATTCTTTAATCCAGCAGAGTAAAATGCATTGAGATACACTGTGACCTAATGCTAGCTGCTTTGGCAAAATATTATCAAGGAAACAGCATCCTGGCAACATCATCTGATAGAAAAATCACTTTATATGTGCAATGTAAAAACTGCATAGGTCCCCTGTGAATCTGGATCAAACACTCTTAGAGACATTCACAAACAATTGGGCGTGTATTCTGCAAAATTATGTAAATATCCCAAATCATTAAGTATATTATTTATAGGGGTTTTTTTTCCATTTGTTTCTTTGCTGGGCTTTCTTCATTTGAAATAGCTTCCATCCCAGAATATAATTTGAGTCAGATTCTGAAATTTCATATCTAGTTTCCTTTTTGGATTATCATTTCATATTTAGCTTGTTTTAGGGAGGACTTTGGAGATTTTTTTAAGCCAAGCATTTGACTTTTTCATTTGTGCAATATTTGAAAGCTCCCTCAGCTGCAAGAAAGAAAAAAAAGGAATAAAACCCTTTTTTCTTACTAAACTTTCTCATCCTTAAACAACAACTGCTTTGCCCTTTCAGATGCTATTTCGAACTTTTCAGGATACACTACCACATAATGTAAATACTGTTTGAATTCCAACCTCAAATAAAACAGAATATTTCAGAGGCATAAAAGTCACCCTTGTTGATTATGTCCACACTTGCACTTTCTAAAGGAGAGATGAAATATTTCTCTATCTCAAAAGCAAGAGTAATATGTATCACAAAAAATCTCCCTTATACTCCCTATATTTATCTCCCTACACTCAAAAACCTCCACTGGATTTGGTTGTTGCTCTTTTTATTTTTTTATTTATTAAACAAGTTAAAAATCTGATGCTAAGTTCAATGATGAACAACTATAGTCATATGAAAGTACAGACTGATCATAAGACTGTTACTTATTAAAGGAAAATATTACGCAAGGAACGCATTCTTTGATAAAAATCCTTAAGTAGAGTGCAGTATGTATTGCTACATTATACTAGCTAGACTTAAATCATAACACTCTTTGTCTCATGACACACAGGAAAAAGCCATTTCTTTGATTAATAGATAGAAAGGGATCACTTTTTTAATAAACAAAGAGATGTTTCTCTTTTTAAAATATGCTCCTTGCCATACAGGATCAACAAGAGGGGTACAAAGGCAGAAAGGAATAAAAATATTTTTAAAGTTCATTCATTCATGAAGCAAACTGGGGTTACAGTTACTCTCTTTTCCTCCTTTTTCTTTTAAATACGTTTATTGCTGATGGAATGAACCAGACCAACAGAACAAAAACTAGAACTCTGTAGTCACCCATGGTACAGGCAATTCAAACTTGACTCCATTGTTCAAAAACATGCCTTAACCTTATTCTTAGGGGACTGCGTCTGAATTAAAAGAGTAAATGAAAGCTTCTGTTTCAATCAGTGGCCTTTCTGTGATTGACAATAGCCATGGCAATTTTCTCCCATAATCTGAATCATACACACTTATAGAATGATGTTCAAGCAATTCAATTTAGTACTCTTCACCCTATTTGACTGCATTATGACTTATGTCTCAAAGTACCTGTAAACATGGCTCTTAAATCCCTGTGTGAGACCCTTCTAAATCACTACTTACCGCAAGATGATGATGCTGGTTACTGTTCTGGATACATGTCAGCTCACTGGTTTCCATTTCAGAGGGTGAAACTTTGGGAATCTGTTCTCATGATGAATTTTTAGGGTGCTTAAAGCATAGGGCTATATGCACCAGGACAATTCATCTCAACAAGGAGTACAATGAAGTGAGATTAATCCACTCTTCCATATAGACCAAACGAGCAGGAAAGAGGGGACAGGAAGTCTGTCCCATTCTTTTTTCCCTTCAGAAATTCCAAGTTGAGGGAATTTCCTTCTAAGCTGGAAAATTTCTGATTATCCAAAGCTGCTTTTTCTTTGATAGAGATTTTTTTGAAGCTCTGTATTTTGATTCTCTGTCTATGCCCATAATTTCTATTTTCCTTCACTTCTCTTTTGCAGGAACACAGTCTAGGTAGTCCCCTGTTGTCTTAGTACTATCCATGGAAGATGTTAGCCATAAGGTACAATTTAGTGCCTACTCACAAGTTGAACATCAGTGATGATTGTGTAAGTAGCATTCATCAACCCTCAGTTTCTCTTGACCATTGTATATAAAAGCACTTTACACTGATTGAGCTCCATACTTAACAGGTTACTGAAAGATCTAGCATAAGGCAAACTCTGAAGCTGTCATAGCAGGACCCTCAAGATCCCTTTTTCCCCAACTTGCTACACACCCCCACTACAGAAAATATTCTGAATACACTTTAATTATATATATCCTGTTCAGATGACAGTTGGGCACTAAAGTGTGTGGGTCTGCTGCATAATGAGCCAAAATACTCATGAAGAATGTTATATGCTTGTTTCAAGGCAGGCAGAAGAGAGACCTTAATACTTAGAGGTTTCCTAAACATCACATTTTTCTCACTTGGGTCTTTCCTCTGAGTTCTGTAAATCTGTAAAAAAGGTTGGAGCACTATTGAAATGTGGTTTATTGAAACATGGATCGTGATTGCCAGCTTTCCTCTTCTTCATAGAATCATAGAATCATAGAATGGTTAGAGTTGGAAGGGACCTTAGAGGTCATT
>JAOXJM010000012.1:79829622-79856496 GCA_026413425.1 Tringa solitaria
TGGGGGATATTTTTTGGGGGGGAGGGGGTTGAGGGAGCAGGCAGGGTTGATCACAGCATGTTTTCTTCAGTTTCTGGGGACTGAAATTACCAACCAGGGAGAGGAACTAGGAGAGGAAGTCAGCAGAGGAACTTGGAGGAGGTGGTGGCAGTCATAATAAGGACAGCAGAAAGAAGGAAGGCAAGGTCAGGAAGAAAGTACTACCATACAAAGACTGTGAGGAGTAAGCTAAAACCAGCATAAATTGCCTACATTGAATGATTTGACTGCTCTAGGCAGATATTAAGTCATGATTTTCAGAGAATGACAGTGATAAATATCTTGTTGCAGAGATGCACAAAATCTGTACCTGTGTTGGGAATAATTCTACCAGACACTTTGCAGTGGTTAAAACAACACTTACAGTTACATATCACCCCCACAATGCAGAAGACATGATAAAATTTGATTTCACAGAAACAATTCATCTAAGAACAACAAACATCTGACTGCTGTTGAAAATGTGCAACGTATTTGTAACCAACCTTCTAGCTAAAAACAAATTACACAGCACTGGAAGGCTCTAAAATCTATTTACACAAAAGGAGCAACACTAACAATAGTGAGTAATTGGCTAATCAAGATGAAGATGATGTCATTGGGAATAAAGAAAAGGTTTAGTCATGTATTATTTATTATCCCATTTACAAATAGTTTATGAATAGCTAAGAGATTTTTAATAGCAATCCTAAGCATGTCACAGACATTGATAGTATGTGCTATAGTTGGTAATAAGCAGTGCATTGTTATAAATTATGCATGGATTTCTAGGACTCTGTAATGGCACTTTATTAAAATTCTGCTGGGTCTATTATTGACCTATTCCACATAATTTATAAAACCTTAATGTAAAGTTTGATAAATGTTTATTTTGACTTTTCAGTTACAGTCTTTATTCTCCATTTGATGGTTAAATCAATGGGTGAAGAAAATTAATGGAAATTATTACTGCAGAAAAGCACGTTTTTACCAAGCATCATTTTTCAAGAAAAGTACCCGAGTTATTTATAAGTGTAGACTTTTCGTAAAGACTGGAAATCAAGATTAAAATTACTTCATATTCAGATTGCAGAGTTATCCTACCTATTTATTTTATCAGTTTACTGTATATGCCAAATACTCTGGTTGGCGACCCTTCCCGTTGGTGTACTACAGTCAGAGATAGCTATAAAATGTACCACCCCTTTGAAATAGAAAAAATACTAAAACCGAAATGGTGCCATAGGAAAGGAAGTTCTTGTTCCTTTAATTATCATTTTCCCTTACAGGCTTGGATCTGTTTCCAGACTGATCATTTATAATACACTTGTTTCTTACCGTCATAGTTTCATCAGATCTCCAACAATTGTACATAACTTAACATCTGATCCTTTACCTGTACATATGTTGCAAAGGGATAATTTAAAATATCCTGAAGTTTCATCTCTGTTTCTCACAAGCCCTGTCTCCTGCACTGAATATTTAAAGTTATTGAGGCCCTTAAACAATGAATTGGTGACCTACTGTGAAGAAAATAAGAATCACTGTTTAAGCATTTTCCCAAAACCTGACTTGAAAAAGAAGCTTTCAATTTGCTTTTTGATATTCTGAAAACTTCAATAAAGAAAATATTGAGAACTGTTACAGTCACTGTTGAGGAATGATCCTCTATTCCTCCTCCCTGTCATCTTCCTTCCCACAGTGTCCCTTGCTGGATATCTGGATGGCCCTTTTGCTCTTCCGTTTTGCTCAAATACTAGGGTATTTGAGGGGACACAATGGTTGACCTCATTCTTGTGTTGGTTGTGCTCTGCTGTACTCCACTATGGTGAAAATCAACAGTTAAACACTTTTACCAAATTCTGACAGTGTTGTTTCCTGTCCCACAATCAAAGGAACCAGCCTCATTCAAGGTAAAATGAAAAACAGGGGAAAATTCTGAATTTCTTAGCCATTTCTTTCCTTTCTATTGGCTAGAGGACTGCAGTCCTTCCGTACACCAGCACCAAACATCTGTCTTTCAGGCTATCGATTTATTTACCTTCTGTGGAAAAGACTTCAGAATAGGCAGGACTAGTAGGCAGGACTAGCACTTCCAAGTGAAAGGTTTTTGATGTTTCCTTTTTCTAACTATTTCACATGAAAAAGTATGTAGAAAAGCCAAATCCCTCCCAGATGCCCTTAAAATGACCAGCCAAGTCATTGTGTAGCTATGCAATAACGCTTTCAATATAAACAAGCCACCTCCAAAGTGCTAGATCAGGAATTCTTTCCAAAGGTACAGTCTGATGAATGTGCCGGGAAAGTCTGGTGCAGTCAGTTATCTGCTATCAACTATTTGGCAACTCACTGTTTACACAGTGTAGTCTGGTTTCTGCTTGGAGACAATACCTACTGTAGTCAAACTACATACTCTGTAAATAGAAACAAAATTCCCTAAGGGGACCGAGGCAGGAACAACACTTTGCTTTTCATTATTTGACTAAATTAACTAATTCCTACCATGTGGAATTTGATCTGTTTTATACTAATCTCCTTAATAGTTCAGTCTTTCTCACACAGACAGCTCACCATGACCATGCACAAACTAGTTGTGTAAAGTGAAATAACACCTTAAGGCCAATAATTGATAAGATATCAATGAAGAGCATTATCAGCTGGCAGTCTGGCAGTTTCCTTAGTCTACATAGTACACAGATTTTTATTACCTTTGCTTCTTGGCATTTCCATCAAAAAACTCGTTACGCTCATGAGCATGGCGTACCTGAGATTCTAACCCATTTACAGCTGATGAGATAGTATTCCCTGTTTTCCAGGTTTCTTTACTTTGTGGGTAAACAACTGATTTAAGCCTATCCTGGTGAATAACTCCATAAATATGTTCCTCCTCTGGTACTAAGGCCCACGGTTCTGAAGACAATCCAGCCTCTACTCTGCTGAACATAGCCCATAAGTTTTATATAAAAGCACCTTATCTTTCAAAGTGGCTCAACCATACATCAAGATATTTTGCTACGCATCAAGGAAAAAGCAGGCCAAGTGGTAGGACTGTTAACTGCCTGAGTAACTCTGAAAAAGAACTAAACCATCCAGGTCATTCAAGCCAAGCCAATGACACTTATGGGAGTTTTCAAATATCCCTGGGAGTCTATTTCAGTTTATTTCAATGAGGGATTAAAGAGTCTACTTGCATCTTTCTGCCTCTAAGTATTTTTCAAATCTGGCCATTAAGCCATTCAGCCAAAAATCCTTAGTATTTTTCTCCCAGAGTCATAATTCTTCTCTAAGCCTTGGAATGGTGGATCTCTATTGCCATGAGTTTCTCACCAAATGATGTCATATAGAACATCATTTAAAAATAAATCAGCTCACTTAAAGTAATATGATGTTCTCATTGTTGTACCTCAACCCTCACTTGCAGCAACTTCCTACAAATAACACTGGACAATCTTTCTTTTATCTTGAAAAATATGATGAATGAAAACAGGCAGTCCTTAATTTAATTTGCAATAGATAAGTAAAACTCTGCAAAAAAAAAGCTGAGAACAACCCCCCACCACCACCATGTTTTCATTTATATGTTTACAAAGACTACAGTGAGCTTTCTAACCCTATGAGGTGACCAAGGGACACAGTGCAGGAGACTGAAGTGACTACTTGAAGAAAAGAGAAAAATTATTTTATTTTCATTATATGTTAATATGTTTTGCTTGTGATATGCACTTAGTCATTTGTATACCGATGAAGTAACAACACAACATAGAGTCAGAAGAGCCAGAATGTATTTCTGGAATTTATTTCTACCATATGGTGAAAATCACAGTCTAGCTCAGAAAAGCCATTTAGCTATTTCCGATTGTTTAGCATTGGCTTGCCCCTGCCTATTCAATAATAAGGTAGGTTACACTCTGCAGGGGCTGAAAAAAGTCCTTCTCCTTACCTTTTTAAAGCTATCTCAAAAATGAGGCTTTTCTTCGTCGGTTACTGATACTGTTTTGCTTAACAGAGTATTTTCACCTTTTCCTACTCTTGTTTGAACTAAATTACATTAAAAGGGCTTTATTACAACAAAACCATTGGAAACACTTACTTACCCCTAAACTTACTCTGAAGCTTTTTAGAGTTAACATATATATTCCAATTAAACTCAGACTTTGGCATAGGCTGCACCAGTTCCCGTTTCATAAGCATACACTTTTAAAAATTGGTACATAAAACTGTCTAGCCAGAGAAATCCTTCAGGCCTCAGGTTATATCTTACAGAGTTATTCCTCCCGCCTACCAGCTTCTCCTCACCAGGTTTATTATTACAGATAAGCCCTCAGGCAAAGATCTGGTATTCAGCTTTGAATAAAATCTCAGTTCTTCAGCAAGGTTCTAGATCTTTTGCCCATGATCTGTTTTAGTAAATTACTCTCAACACAAACAATTCAGTGACCATTCCTTATGATTTCTGCCACTGATGGCAAACCATGCACCCCTCACAGTTATATATCCATAAATTACACACACGCACATGGAATGGCATCTCTAGAAAGTAGCAGATCATTGGGCTTTATTTTACTCTCCCTCTCTAGTTTGAAAGTATGAAATCATCTGCAGTGTAAAAGAAAAACTTTTTTAACCAGGTCCACCTTTAGAAGACATTGGAGATGGCAGGGAGAAATTTAAGTCATTTGGGAAAGTGACAGGGCAATTTAGAGTTAAGGGATCAAAAATAATCAAAGGAGTTATAGTTCAAATGGCCTTCAGTGAAATAGTTTATGTTCTCATTGGCAACTTTTAAGGCTATTCAGTCTCTGGATGGGCACTGAGTACTTAATACATCTCTTAGTCATTATTTCAGTTGTATGCTGCAGGCCCAAGCATTAGTAAAACATCAGTCCTCAGGTGATTCATGGGTGGTACTTTTATGGCCACATGAGGAGGAAAAAATACACAAAACTGTGGATATTCATATCCTGGATCAGAGTACTACAGAATGGGTAAAGGATGTAAGATACTCCGCAGGCATGGTATCAAAGGATGTAAATTCCTCTGATCTTACTGTGACTAGCATCATCACACACAGCAACACTCTGTTTCTCTCTAACACACCATAATGCTCAATTCCAGGAGCACAAGCTCAATAAGACCAGCACACATTACTGCATTACACCAGCAGGGATTTTCTTTATTCGCTCCCTGCTGCTTTCCTCTATCAGCCTTGTTGCTCTGCTCTGTTAGGTCTGCAGTCCTGTTGAGTTCCTATCTTTGCTAACTGTCTTAGCAAGGACAAGACTGGGAGATTTTTGTGATTCCCTTTGCTGTCTTTGAAATGCCTTTGAAATGCAGCATGTAGGAGGAGTGAGGAGAAGAAACAGTAAAGAGCTAATTTAGCACAGAATGAGGAAAATTGTGACCAAAATAAAAAAGGCTAGGAAACAAACAAACAAAAAACCTATGTATATTCATTATTCCCTTTCATTTAGAAGCTCAGTGTATTTACCCAGATGATGGTTGCTCCCATTTAGATGAAAAAACTCAACCCAGTGACCTTTAGAAATATATTCAGGGTCCTTCAAGCAATACTGAAATCCCAGTCTTCCCTTCATTTTCCATTTGATGGACGCCTAGACCACATATTAGCAGAACAGATAGACTAAGAAAAAAATATGTTATACAATTTTAAGATGAAAAAATACCAAACCACATGGATAGACCTGATACAAAACCTGGCCTACAGCTATTTAAACATTCAGAGGAGCTGGACCCAGAATTTTGTGTCTGCCTTGCTACAGCAAAGGCCTCAGCTTTGAAAAATACATTTGAAGAATTCAAAATCAACTTAATTCATGGTTATGTAATTAAACTGTTTTACTTTTAATTATGTAGTGAAACTCATGAAGAATTGTCATGATTGAAGTGTCATGAAGAATTCTAATTCTTGTTAGGAAGTTTTGCATTTTGTCAGATTGTGTCACCTGATTAACACAGAAGAAGGAGAATTGTGGGTAAGCAGGTTTACTAGCCTTTTTTTTGCTAGAAAGCTAAGCAGGTAAAAAGTTAATAGCTTTGGGCTTTATGTTATATTCACTCAGTGTTATTGTCAACTTATTCATCTAACTAATGTCCCTAACAGCCATAATTCAGTTACCTGGTCATGATTAATTTGCAAACCCAGAAAAAAAATTAAAATGTTCATTTCTTAAATCAGAATCATAAATATTAAAAGTGAAGTTAAAAAGTATTTATCAGATGAAAGCCAAGACTTTAAAGATCAATAATTGAGGAAGAAATGGGCAAGTCAATAAATATGCCAAAGTCTGAGCAGAAGTTAAGGCCTATATTGCATAGAAGGACACCAAGCCTGTTTTCAAGTCTGTCCCCCCATGAGACAACAGGTTGAAAGAGGACTTAAGGTCATACAAAAAGTGACAGGACATTACTCGGGAACCAGAAGGGAAAATCATGATATGAGCCAAAGCCATTGTGACAGTCAGTGTTTAACAGAGCTTGCTTTCCCTCACAAAGCATAGGCTGAAAAGCTGTGAGAAAAATCTCTCTGTAAAGAATGAAACACTAATTATTGTCAATAAATTAAAATGCTGCCCAAGCACTGCCTACATTGCCTACATAACCTGTGTATAATACATTGCCATTTATTTTCTCCCCATGTGCACACTTTGGCCTACAGACTTCTTTTTTTCACTGTGTTTGACAGTGATCTTCAAAAAATTCCAGTTTCTCAACAACATGTATGAAGGGATTTTATCTCCTGGGACAAGCCACAGCAAAATAATCAAAAAGACCCAGAAGCTGAACTTTGAAATTTTCAACATTCAAGCACAAGTATGAGGCAGAACATTGTCAGCTCTCAGTAGTGTCCATAAAGGCCTACAGACAGTTACAGAAGGAATGAAATTAAAGTAATGGTTTTCTAGCCCTGATAAAAGAGCGACCTATCAATTAAGAAAAGTCCATGACAGGTTGCTCAAAACTGATAAGCTTCGTTTCAGAGGCCACAAACAGAGTTTCCACAGACATAGAGTGATACAGCACTTTAGAGGCATTGAAATGTTTTGGGTTGATTTTGTATTCACTTGCTTTTTTGAAATCTCATTAACAATGCTGAATGACTATGAAACAAATGTGCAAGCCTCTTCTGAACATTCTCTTGCTGTTTCATGAAAGCAGTTTTGTATAGGTTTCTTAACTTCCATGGTAATTTAAAAGTGTTTTTTATAGTCACGCTTTTTGTAAGAGGGCTGAGTTTTAAATTTTGACCAATAAGTTATCACACTCACAATCCCATCTAATAAAGACAAGCAACATAATGTGATATATTTAATCAGTCCACCTTTGGCAGTACACTTTAACTTGAACTTGACTTCCAAAGCCTGCTTTTGGACAGCCCACAAGCAGAAAAAGCAACTGTGTTCCTCAGGAACTGAATATTTCTCAAGTTATGGCTCAGCATCTAATCAAGGGATAATTAATAAACCAAAAATCACATAAAGAAAAAGAAACTATTTTCAAAAAGCTTTAAGGGTCCACACTCATCCTAAAAGGATTCACACACACCCCCACACACACAGCAACACGATCCTGTATGAACATCAGATAGATACAGCTGAACACATTTTAAGAAAAATATAAGAAGTTATGTTAGATCTAATTTAAAGTAGTGCATAATGTCAAACAGACAAAAATTCAGTTTCCATGCTATAGGCAAGACTTAAAGAAGATAAGGATGCTCTTAAATTCCCTGTGCTCAACATAGGCTTGATTTCTTCCCAGAATTTGTTGTCATCATGAAATCTAAAAATGAAGGTGAAGCTTGAACAGGTTTGATAACACAGAACTCTCAAGGACATTTCAGCCTAACACAGACAAGGTCAGAATAAGTCAAACCAAACTTCTGTTGTCAAAGCTTCAGTTCCAAGTATATTGATCCTAAAAATATAAGACATATACAAACTGTTCACGTGAATTCAGGCTGTAATGGCTGTACACCTTATCGGAAGCCTTTATTTGAAGACTCTAGGTGGTGCCTTGTTTCTGCTCATTAGGTGGGGGCAGGAGGAACCATAGAATAGAATCATAGAATCTTCTAGATTGGAAGGGACCTTCAAGATCCTCTTGTCCAACCGTCAACCTAACTCTGACAAAAATAAACACCCACACAACAAACAAAATGCAACACCATCACTAAACCATGAGTCCCAGCACCACGTCAACCTGTCTTTGGAACACCTCCAGGGATGGTGCCTCAACCACCTCAACATGTTCTGAATGGCAAGTGTGTTACACAAAGATCAGGCTATGAGAATGGAGAAACACTAATGTTGCTACATCCACTAAAGAAAAACAAAGCGTGCTAATTGGTTTTGCTGAAGACAGAAGCAGGTGCTCTCCTCGGGGCTTTAACAAAGACCCGAAGGCTGTTTGGTTGATTTGTGGTATGATCTCTGTTGACAACAAATTATCAGGCTACACAAGGGGCTGTAAAAGGAATACTCAGTCCTCATTGATATAATATGTGCAGAAAATAGATGAACATGCTCTAAATAGACAATTATTACCTGTATTATAGATTTTATTTATGGTATTGTTCACTACAGTAAAATTTATCTTTGCATTTCTACTGACAGGAAAAGGCAGGAGAGATGAAGTTTCAATGGCATCAAGGTTTAAACCAATTTAGAGATTGGGAAGCAAGTCAATTACAGGAGAACTACCCAGAGATGAGTAGTATCTGTTTTTTCAAGTACTTATCATTCTTATAGCGATTTCTGTGCCCAAGTCTCACTTTCCAATGGATTCGGTAGCAGAAGTGTGTGTTTAGCACTGTCTTTGAAACTATGGCTTATTGTTAACAGGAGTAAGTTAAACTTGTCACGACAGAGAATTCTCCTACATGGGAGCTAGCTTCTTTAATCTAGCAATACCCTTTTTATTCCTGTGAACCCTTTTCTGGATGTCCTCCACATTCAATGTAAGCAACAGTGAATTTCTACAGCAATAAAGGAAGCCTAGTGCATATACAGAGATGATGAATTGTAAATTATAATTATAAATACCAATCAAAATCTTCTTCCTGTATGTGTTTCATAATGGTGTTCAAAAATGAAAGAGTAAAGCCTCTTTACTTTGCAGCAACTATCCTTCTATAGAACCATCCATACAACATACTGAATGAGGTAGAGCATAACAGAAAAAAAGCATGTCATCACATGATTAAATGTGAGATGATATGAACAAATTCAAGCTAAGCTGGTGATATTTCATGGAATTTAAAAGTGCAAACTGTATTTAATTATGTGGCAACACAGTGACATTCAATCATCAGTAGGGCTTTTATCTTTTTAATGACACGTCTCTGTCTTTGAGCAAACAGACAGCCAGAGTTGGCAAATACCTCTGAATTGAGACCAACTTTAAAGCTTTAATTGTCAGGGAAAAATAGGAAAACATGTTTTATCAAAGACCTACTCATACACTTGCTGATAGCATGTCAGAGACTTGAGGCACTCATCCCCTTCTAGGAGTGTAGCTGACTAGGGAAGGCCAGCTTGCTGATAAGAGCCATTGTGCAGAAAAACCTTTGTGTGGAGGCCTCAGCAAGGGCTCCCCCCTTCCTTCAGGAGCTGCATTTAACCATCAATCTCACCCCTGGACTCCACCTGGGCTACATTGCAGCTGTGTGGTAGTCATGCCTGTGCCTGGCCATGTAGCTGGTACCCCTGATCCTGATCCATGGTCCAGCCACCCTGGGACCTCATCACTCTGGACTTGCCCATCAATCTGGTCAATGTCTGACTTTGTTTTCACCAAATCTGCTCTGCTCTTTGAGAGCTGCAGGTGAGCTCCTGCAACCACAATCCCTGCCCTTGTGAAGCAGCCCACATGGCCCCTGACACAAATTGTCTTTAGTCGCTTTGTGCTTTGTTGCAGTCACAGGAAGGGAATAAACTTCTCTTTAGAGTCCAGCCAGTCTTTTTACCAAACTCCTCTTCCTAAATGTTTACACCTTCTGGCTTTTGTTCCCTTTGTTTCATCATCAAACATTGCCTAGAGGGAAGGAAAAAAGCAGGAAGGGGAGAGCCACTCACTGGCAGCAGAGAAGAGACAAGCTCTCGGTTTTGCAGGTATTTCTCAGGTATTGGCATACCTTCCAGCTCAAACACTTGCCAAGAGCCATCACAGGGAAACTGTAGCTTTCCTTCTGTAGTCCCTTGCTGGTGTGTTCTTGGTTTCTCTGTTAAAGTTGTACTTATGCAGTTCCTGCTATGTTAGGATCTATTAGGGAATTCAAGATGGCTGTAAAAAGCTATTAAACTGGACAAAACTTCTTCTGAGGATGTGAAGGCACAGCTTAGCCAAATTAGGGAAATAAAGGAAAAAAATACAAGAAACATCCAAGAAATCCATTAACATTTTACAACAAAAATATTTAGAAAATATAGGGGTACGAGGCCCATTAACTGCCGCCCTCAGTTGTGCTGCCATCTCTATTATGGAGTTAGGGAAAGCCCACATTTTTTGAATAATAAGGACATATCCAAATTCTTACAAATAGGAAATAGCATGACAGGAAATCAGCCTCCTTTCTTGATGAGTATATTTTAATATATTCTGTGACTAGTGGACTAGAACTATTTCTAATACAAGCTCATTTCTCACAGGTTTCTTTCATTGGCTACTGATATACCCTCCATTCTTATCTTTTCATGCATTTAAAGTAGGTTGTCTGCATAGGACATGTGTTAGAGACGGGTATTTGTTAGGAAACATAAAGTCACTGTCATTCTTTGCCCAGTAGTCAACTGTTTGAGGCATTACAGTTTTGACCCCCATTTTGACTGTAGAACTCTATGACAGAATAGAAAATACCTTCACCATGTTTCACCATGTTTCTTGGGATCAGGGATTTTTACAAATGTTTGTGCTAACAAATAAAATTGGATGCTTTCCTTATTTAGCTACATTATACTTCTCATTCAAACACCAGAAGAATCCTTGCTTCCCAGTGATTTTGATGGCAGCTGCATAAAATTAAGACAAGAGAATTCAATGTATATTTTCTCACAATCCAGAAGCTGGAGGCTATCCAATAAAATTTCCACGTACCAGGTTTAAAACCACATTACATAATAAACTGTCCAACTCATTGACAGAGTAAGCTGCTGAGGCCAAAAGTCTGAACAAATTCAAAACAGAACTGGACAAAAATCACAGAAGACAGGTCCACTAGAAGCTTTTAAACACAATGGACAAATAACAGCCTCTGGCTCAGAAAGTTCGCCCTGTTAAATGCGTTAAACTAGGAGGTTTCAAAGGAGAATTGTTCTGTGCCTGCCCTGATTCTTGTTCTCCCTCTAAGCACCATCTATGAGCTACTATCAAAAGAGAAGACAGCAAGCTAAACAGACCTTTGGTCTCAGCCTATATGACATGCAGCTTTGCAAGAAAAAAATCTTTGAAAATTAGTGCATTTTGTTCCATTTAGTGGCATATTTTAGTTATTCTAAAGTCTTCAGAGTTATGATTGAGGGTAATAACTAAAGAAAGAAAACATGAAAATAAATAGTAACTTTAATCAGTAAATAGGCATCAATTCAGTAACATTGAATATATTGCTATTGCTTGAAGAAAATAACAAAATTAAATGGCAAACACAGGACTGCAAAGAAAGATCATGTCACTGTTAGATATGCATAAAACTGTCAATTATTACACCTGTAACAGATGATGAGACTGTTAAACATTTTGTAGCAATAGTGTATTTATCCCACAGCAAAATGCAGTGTTTCAAATAGCCTGGTACACTTGTATTAATAATAATAAATAAAATGACACAAAAGGAAAAAGTCATATCAAGTGTCATGAGATCCCCAGTCTAATTCAAATCCTTGTTTAGAAGTACTTGGGGCAAGCATCCCATCCCCTTTCTAATACAGTACACTTCCTGGCTGCAGACACTACTTTTTCTGCAGAGCAGCCTGGCCTTAAAAGTGACCACATTAGTAGCAAGAGCATCGACCTCATCAGGGAGTGAGTACATTAGTGCAGAAAGACTCTTTCACACTAAACCATCAGTCATTTCTCTTGCTGCTTATTCTTGATAGTAATACTGCATATAATATTCATGTAGCTTCAGTTGCAGAGATTTCTAAAAATAAAGCGTTTTTCAATAAATCATTCTCAGTCCTCCTCTGCAATTTCACTAGTTAAGTGAGGTGACATGTTTCAGGTCCCAACTGAGCAATATAGTGTAAGTTTCATATAAAATGCTAGTATAGCTCCAGACAGACATTTTATTTCGTGATAGGTCTTAGATCATTGCAGTAGCCTTCAGAGCTTATTTTCCCATCTGTTTGTCTTGAGACTTTGAGTTCCCTGGCCTTGTTCAGGGCTTTGTTTTTGAGACTGACAGCCCATGGCTGTGCATTATGGCCCCACTTCTCTTTTTTACCCATGCTGTTGTCTCTAGCACCTTGTAATCTCCACTGACACAAATGCTAGGTTTTGACCCACTGCAGCTAGAGTGCCTCTGATTCCTGCCTCCTTGTCTACAATTCCCACACAGGACAGATTTTTCCAGCTTATACTCATACTACCTGTACAAAACTGCCATCCAGCACACTGTCTTATTCCACTTTTTCTAAGAATGGCCAAATGTGGGTGTCTTTAAAAGAGTGAAGAGACAGGGAAGGCATGTAGCAATGCCCTAAATATTTACCAGGTCACTATCAATTTTCAGACTAGAAATTTCTTGAGTCAGTGTTTTTACCTACATGTGTAAGAACCCACAATGGACTTCTTTTCCACAAAATATGGGTTTCCAAATTTTGATCCTATATGCAGTTTTAGCATGAACATCCTCCCACAGCACAGGTTTCCACAGCCTTATTGTATGTTTTCTAAAGCATTGCGTCATTTTTGTAGGGTTTGATATTTCCAAGTGGTAGCTTCATCTAATGCTGCTTGGTTTGTGTACTGGAAAACAAAGGGAAGAGTTGTTCCATGTTTACCCTCTGCTCTGGGTTACCATGCATGATCAGATACTAGTCTTGAGACATCTAGTTTGAAGTTGGCTGGGAGACTCTTACACTTTTCTGCAGTGGCATCCACACTGGTGACATAGTTGTACCAAAGTGGCGTGCAACTTCTAGAGTAGCTGTACTGACTGGCAGTAGAGATCTCGAATGTATTACATTTCTTTTGAAGTTCACTTTGTAAAGTTTGCAGTTTTTCTGAGTTGGTGCCTGTAGCAGAAGACAAAGACAGTTTAGTCTGCTTTGTTCTACACGGTGTTTAATGTTATCTTCTTTTTCCTTTTCTCTTCCTTGGGGAGTAGGTAGGAGGAGATTATCACAAGCCAGTGTCAATAGGATGTTAAAGGTTAATGAGATAGATATGGATCCATAAACCCTAGAATGCAATGAATAAGATAACTAATATGAGTCAACAGAGTTGTTCCCCTCCCCTTAACAACAGTATCAAGAGAGGGTTAGTGAAGGACATCTGAATGACTGTTACATTATACCCCTTGACCATCATACACTAACCCAGTTAGATGCTCTTGCATGGGGTCTATTCTTTTCTTACTAAGCAATTAGTCTGACAATTAGGTAAAGTGCATCCTGCAACAGAAGAGGACAGCATAATGAAGACAGAGAGGGGGGAAATGAATGCATTGAAGAGGTAAGACTGAAATAACTGCTTCAAGCAGCCCACTTAAAGCGAGAGGTTGCTCACCTGCAGAGACCCAACAGCAGAAAAAATTTCTGGGTGAGGTTTCTATTTCCTCTTTCCTGCAGAACAGGCCATATCCTCTCATCTCATTCCTTTCTTTAATAACACATGATATAACCCTTGCCAGGTTTATCTCTCACTCACAATTTTGCTTCTTTTCCCCTTATTCTTCAATTTTGCTTTATTTTTTACAGCATATAACAGAATAGCATCAAAGTTTTTTAGGACCATTCACCTGTCAATCTGTCAACCCCTGTTCAACAGATCTGACTGATTGCAGGCAATGATTTCAAAACAGTGCAGTGCTAAATTAGGCCTTTCCAATAGAAATTGAAGTTCCCAATGAAGCACTACGCTTGCATTCTGCCCTCAAAGAACCGTGGTACCTAACTAGCATAAGACATGAGATCTGCAAGCTTCTCATAAATAGCATCCAGCTGCTTTATTTACAATTAAATTACCTGAAATCTAGTACAAATCTTCTATGCAAACACACATTCTTACTATTGTATATGAAACTGATATTGGAGAGCAAGTATTGAACAAGTTGAGTATGATCATCAGGTATTCGTCTGGTGAGAATCTTTCGAAGAGCTTAACTTGTCTACAGCTATCCAACTCACAAAAGGGATCATAGACTTCCTCGGATTTAGGCGACAAAAAATCTACCACTTAAAATAAAGAACAGTAAAAAAGTGCCTTATACATATGAACTTGTTACCAACCATCATGAATTTCAGAGAGGCTAATTAGCAAACTAGTGGATGGGTGTAAGGCAACCTGAAGTAACAAAACATGTGCTAATGCTTCAGAAATCACCATCTCATAGGACAGAAAAGAGTTACTTAAGAGTTCCTATAGGAATTATTGTTATCAATGAGTGGGAGTTCAAGTTAATGCTAATGTCACTGTTATCTCTAGGAAGCCAAAGAAACCTCTTTCCTTTTGGATGTGTTGGAGACAATGGACAACAGCCTTTGAATGCCCTGTTTCTCATGTTTGCTAAATGGGTGAGTTTTCATTTCCCTGGATCCTTCATATGAAGCCATGACACCTGAAATGCAATTTTCTTGCTGCTGCTGTTGACTTGACCTGAGTATAACTAGATCTTCCAGCCTTTATGAATCAACATACATAAGACATTTCAAGAGATCAAAAAAGACAACAACATGCTGCCTGTCAGCAGTGCTCCAGTAAGCCCGCAGTTCATTTCCAAGCTGACTAAACTTAATTAAAGTGTATCTCTAGATATAACATGAATAGGGATGTGTCAGAAACTAAGCATAAGCAAACAGGTTCATGATAATTGGAATTTTAGATGGCAAGACTGGCTTGCAAAGTCAGGGTAGTAACTATCCCTACTGAGACTAAGAATTTACTGAAAATTCATATAGAACCCTTCATAGGGTAAGTAATGAAATATTTGAGCAGATGGGCACCCCTTTGCCTTTGGGGCAAAATTAATATTATCTAAATGCATGTACTTCCCAGACTGCTGCATGCCCTAAGAGATTTCCCAGTTATTATTCTGCTATTGTATTTTACAAAATTTAATATGGTCTTAAATATTCTTAGGTAGCAAAGGTGAGGACAACAATGAGATAGGACACTGCATAAAGAGCAAATTCTAGTCATACTCGAAAGTTTCCACTTCTGGAAATTTTATTTTGCTCCAACACCTATCCAAAAAGTCTGTGACTCCAGCATGGCAAAGCAAGCTGATCTCAGGGAATCCATTTTTGGTCCTGCACAGTCATATGACTGGCACTGACAGTGATATAATTCTTCACACTAAAAATATGAATAATACCACCAGTAATATCGCAATTCCACAGTCTCAGTCCCTTAGCACAGAGGTTATCCAGGGTGGCACTTCAATGTTGCCTGAGTTTACAAGGGAATTTAATCTCCATGGTTCTCTCCAATTTTCTTCAAGAGAGGTCATAAATATCTAAGATAAATGAATGAATGAATTAGGTAGTGGGGTTATTAAGTCAAAACACCTGCCAATAAAACTACATGTTGCTGACTAACAGCAATATTAGGATCACAAAATAATCCTCTGGTCTTTTAAAATTATTTCACCATAGACATAAACTTCTAAGATCCCTTAATCTTGTTCCATCATCAAAATACATATTTTATAGCTACAGGGCTGAGAGAAACTGCTGAAATCCTTTGACCTCAACATGGGAGTACCACTTTAAATGAGAAAGGAATTGACCCACTTAAAGTTAGTGGGTTTAGGTTCTGCAATCACTTTCTTTCTTTTATAAACAAGAGTAACTGAATATTTTGTAACTATTTTAGATATTGAGTAACAAGTAGCTATTGGGTTACATAAAACTACCTGGAAAAGAATTCTCTGGCAGATTGGGTTTTTTGAGGCTTTTAGTGTACTTTATGCATGAGGTAAAGCATAAGTTTACAAGAAACCTGCATGATCAAGAAATAGACTTCTTTAGGTGCATGGTGTTGAGCAGCCAACATTTAGAAAAGTTTACTAGCTTTGAAATGACATAGAAGTACCTGATCTTAGGTACAATAACCTGCATCTGAGGGTTTAACAATAGCTGGCATTCAAGGCAGTACAGATTTAAAGTTTATAATCATTAAAATTACAGAAGCCCTTGCCTACAAGCTTCATGTGCTACTTTACCAAAGCTCTCGAACCTGGATGTTATAATAGAAAGGGAGACACCACCCTATACCACTGGCTGAGACCGTCCAAACAAGACCAAACTCCAAGGAAAAAAAAAATATCTCTTGTATCTTCTGCAGCTCAGGATTAAACCTAAAATTCCAGGATGTGTCACTTTCTGGGATGAACAGGAGTAACTATAAAGGTGTAGTTAATTGAGATTCTTTTCTCAAGCCAGGCCAGATCAATAAGGCATATAATTGTGCATTAACTCTCAATAAATCAGACGTGCAAAGGGCTTGCTGACTCTGTCTACATTGACATGTATTGCAGGCTAATGTGATTCTTCCTACCATGTTCAAAGAAGCAGGACTTTAAAAACATTTCAGTAGACAAAAAATTACACAAAGAAACTACCTGGTCATTAATTAAATTTACTTTCAAAAAACAAACAAACAAACAAACAAACCAAACTAAACAACACAAAAATTATTAGTTCAATATAAAGCCTTATATGCAATTCTGATATACAACTCGAATAACAGACCAAAGCACATACTGAAATTCATTTTTGCTGTGGCAGAAGGTTTCTATTCTGTGCACCAGATAAAACATTTCATCCCGGCCCTGTGAGAGTTGGAGGGAGATCTGTTACCAAAACGGAAGGTCAGAATGTGAACTACGGGTGTATTTTCCATGAATTATTGACCGAGATTTTTTTCCAGTAAGAGGATAAATGCTTTCAGAAAAAGCATAGCAAGACACTCAATGTGGTATTTTCTCTCTGTGCGTTAGAAGCAGCCGGGGAAGAGCAGCATCATTTCATTGTTTATTTTAAGAAATTGGCCTTTTATACAAAAATTGAGATCCATTATCACTCTAGTCACTGACCATACCAAAGTAAGAGCAGATAAGAAATGTATCCCTGTGCCATTTCAGATTACAAATCAATAATTCCAATACTGTATTTAATCTGTGTATACTAGCATATGTGCTCAGAGCTCAACAGCAA
This sequence comes from Tringa solitaria, assembly GCA_026413425.1. Classification (NCBI taxonomy): domain Eukaryota; kingdom Metazoa; phylum Chordata; class Aves; order Charadriiformes; family Scolopacidae; genus Tringa; species Tringa solitaria. The sequence goes on from JAOXJM010000012.1 coordinate 79,847,034, forward strand.
CTGTTTTTTCTTCTGTATCTGTTATGGGGCACAGCTCCTGTTCCAGGTTTATCGTATCCTAGCCATCCTCTTTGCAGTGAAGAAAAGTGTGAACCAGTATGCGTTACCGGGTATACCTCAGGACTCACTGTGATGAGTCAACCCACAGCATTCACCATAAACCCAGGGCACCTATTCCTGACAATCACTTATAGTATCAGACAACATGAGTTGTCTTATAGCCCACCACCTTTCTCATATTTATATTTCCTTTATGCACAGCCAGTGCCAGAAAAGAGCAAAATAGGATTGTCTATGGTTTTGGGGTTTTGTTGGTGGTGTTTTGAAGAGGGGATTTTTGTCAGTATATGTTCTGCTCTTTGTTTAAACAAAAAACATGGGGGGAAAAAGCTTATTGTTCTCATCACTTGATAAATGTAATCCCCATGAGCAGATTTTTTTCCTGTCTGGATTAGAAAGATGAGAGCAGTCAAGGCTTGCCTGTTTACCCATCTGTAACCAAACCATAGGGTGCAATAGGTTTTACTTGGATAGTACATGAAGATAATTCACAACCTTACTAACAATTGATAATTGTTGGTGAACTTCTTTGATGTGGATGCTAAAAGTGTTTTCCTTTAGGTCCTGAATTTTGGGGGGTTTTATGTTTCTTGCATCCTTTGTTCTGTTACAAAATAGAGTAAATGAGTCAATGATTTATTCTTTTAAGGGAAAAAATAGATTTACTTTTTTCTTACTTTTGTATTAAAATGGCATAAAGTTGAATATACCTTAGCCCACAGTAGAGTATTCATACTGGATATGAAGTAGTGTTCTCTAGGCAATCCTGCTTTAGCAGGAGAGTTGCACTAGATGATCTCTAGAGGTCCCTTCCAACTCTGACAATTCCATGAAGTGAATTAACAGTTCAGCACAAAATCAGAATATATGATTTATTGGCAAACATTTTTGTTCTGCAAGTGAAACTAATTTAGTTAAGCAACGTTTTTAAGTATAAATGTTCCTTCATAAAAGCATTTAAGTATATAAAAACATTTAAGTATAAATGTTCCCTCAAATATTGACTAGCTCTAAATATTGACAGGCAAATCAAGCTGGATAGATTGTTTGCTAGATTGAATGCTGGATCCATTGACCTTCAAATCCATCATGTTTTGCAACCTGTATTTAATTGCCTTACAGCAACACACTTTTCTTTATTCTCTGTCAAGCAAATACCTGACATACTGTGTGCACTATTGTCAAACAAAAGAATGGTTCTTTCCCCAGAGTATGACATGCAGGTGGGAGGGGAGGAGAGAAGTAAAGGTTATTTTAATTTAGTTCTCAGTTCTCTCTCAGACAAGTTGCTTAGCTCACCATAAATTCATCACCACACAGCTCAGCTATTCCTAGTATGCTACCTTCAAAAATTTATTATTTATGGATGCAGTCATGGAGTAACTCAAATATCTGCAACAATTCCATGACAGAGATTCAAAAGGAATATTACACCTCTACATTTTCTAGTAGTCCATTGTTAAGCTGATAAAATGATTAAAGTTAAATGCACCATGATGCCTGTTGCTGCACACCTATGTTCCGAAGATATTACTTAAATTAATTGTCCATGTAAACCAGAAGACTCTGAGGTCCATCACAACATGATTCTTGCTGTCGCTGCAGCAAGAGCATATAAGGGAACAAGGATAGCTATTGAAGAAGGAAAAGGTGATCAGCATGATGAACAGGAAAAAGTTAAGAGCTAAAGCAGAGCTGGTCTGCTACATCCCATTCAACAGCTCCCTAAAATGATATACTATTGGATTATATTTTCTCAGTCAGGTTATTCATCTGAAGTACTAGAGCCATCTAGACAGGATTAAAAAGGATAAGAGTGTTCCCCATGATAATAAACATTAAATCCAATGACTGAATGAGAGACAGAGGGTGATCCTGTTTGTGTGTGTGTGTGTGTGTGTGTGCGTGCACAGGCGTGTGTTCCCCTGCTTGAGATGGCCTCTATAGGCTTGAGTGATTCAACTGCATTTCTGCCAGAGCCTTTTATTCTGCATCCACACAGTCAAATGCATCAAATATTTACCACTGTGGAGCAAAGCGATGCTGTGAGTTTGGAGTGCTGGTAACGACCCTGTCCAAGCAATTCCCTAATAAAGTACAGATGTGGTTTCAAAATGGAACAGAAGTACAGAACACACACATGCACACACACACATGCATACACACAAAATACGCTGTGGGTTATTTACATTATGCCTGGTATTGATTATGACCAGATGGGAGGGGAAAGCAATAGCTGACAGATTGACCATATGGATCTGCTTTAATTTACCCTGAGTTATAGGTTTGCAATTCTTCCTCCTCCCTTTTTGGCTCAGAAAACTATGATTTGCTAAGGGGAGAAAAATGTAAACTTACTGTAAGGAGCATATTTCCATCATAAGCCTCCCAGTGCTACACTCAGGGTTTGAGCTATCTTTCTTTACAGGAATAGCAGTTCCGGCACCACTTCATAAAGCCACAGCCAGTACCATGAGCAGGAGATTTTGTTACAGACCAATGAACAAAAAGTGGTTTAATACTGATGAGCCTTGCAGACAATAGATCCTAACTGAAGAAGCTTTGTTTAAGACTCTGCTTTTCAAAAGCTGTTTCAGCCAGCCTCATACAACATACCAATAAAAAACCCAGAGATGGCAGTTGTGAAGGCATCATTCTATTCTGAAAACTGGGAGCCCTCAGCACTGCTTTGAGCTTCAAAGCCTTGGCTCTGGAGGCTTTCTAAATAGCTGCTCTTCCTACAGGAGTCAGATATAGCAGGAGCTACAAACTCTCTTAAAGTAACAAAGGAAAACACAGTCTCCCCACCCAGCTGTGACCTTCTGAGACTTGTGCATTATGCATTAGAAGACTGGAGTGTAAATGGATACTTCAGAAGAGCTTAAAGGAAAAAAAAAAAAAGTCTGATCGACAAAAAAAAAGCTTTTTGGTCTTTCTGCAAAAAGTGGATTTGAAACAATGTGTTTTCTGTACAGTTTAACCTTTAATTTCTATTGTTTTGATTTGCAGCCACCTCCATCCCACTTCCAAGGGCAAAGGGCAAACAACCCTCTATTGCTCATAGGTTTTATTTATATATATGCACCATTATAGTTATCTAACCTTTCCACTTTTCAAATCCATCACTTATGCCTGCTGCCAAACAACTTGCTGTAGATTTTCAGTGCTCTCTAAATCCATGTTGCCGCTCTAAAACAAGTAGCATCAGCATCAAAGAAACAAGATATAGAGCTGAGACAGAAAGAAAAGAGATGATGCAAACTATGTAATCAGCACTAGAAAGAAATGTGCACCATGTTCCAATGTGCTATTCACATTTTCTGAGGGCTACAGGCAGCTTCCAGCCTCTCTGGCACTAAAAGGCATGAATCCCTCCTTTCAGTTCTTGAGTCAAGAAGATGTGTGATAGCCAGAGTTTGTGACTGGTCAGAGTTTTGTCCCTCAATTTTGTGACTTCCTCTGCAATCTTGGACAACTGGGGAGTTTTATTCCATTTTCTTACCCCTAAAATGGGAAAATAAAAACTAATTCATGCACAGCAACTGCTAGTGGAATTAGCAAAGCATTTTCAAACGCATAGCTAAAAGCCATGCTCCATTGACTCTAGCTCTGTCTGGCCATAATTCTAAAACCACAAAGAAGCTGAAAAGGTTGCACCCAATCTGGTAAACTATTCAGTTCTAAATTTAATAGTCTACTGGAACAAATGGCAAAAGCCCTGCTGATTAAACACAGTTAGGATTTCACCCCACTAAACAAAATTCCCAATGGAACTCGTGCACTTCAAACATTTGCATACTGCAGCCTTGTAGTTTCAGTTTCAGAAAGGTATTTTGTAATTCATGCATGACTGCTGCTCTACAAGAGAATATTAAACAAAATTTCAATGTTAGGTGAAACCTTTACAAAAAACAGTGTTTGGCCTTAAAATCATGCTTTTTGTAAACAAAACTGTATTTAAATTTGATGTCTACTTGAGCAAGAAATTTATTTTCTATTATCATTTTTGACTAAAGCTAACAGCTTTACACTCTGCAACATACATAGTCAACATCCAAAGACAAGTTTTAGAAAATGTAAGACTATTTGTAGTATTTCCCCTTCCTCAGACAACAAGCTACACGCTACGTTGGTGATAGGTAAGATTGGAAGCCAACGTAGGTAAAACTACTATTTTACTGTAAAAGAAGAGAGGTTGCAGATGCACCCCCAAAGGTGAATAACAAAGAGTAATATGTGAGTTCTTCTCTTCACGGTGGAAGTTCTGCCTGAGATAGCTTGTGTACCCAGGACTAACGTTTACACCTCTGTGTAGAAACAGAATGACAGCCTGGTGATACAGCTTTAGTGGTTTACTCAGAGTGACAATACAGTTCATTATTGGAGGGTGTTGGCCCTTTTTTATAAGTGGTGCCCCTGGAGCCATACTGGCAGAAGCTTGGAAAGAAGCCGAGCTGTACTGGGGTCCTTTAGTTTCAGCCTAAGGATAATGTATTCATGCATTACCTCTGGACTTGCAGAGTAGAACAGTTAGTAGGATGCAAGGAGAGGTTATTTAGATTTTCAATTAATGTTGTGATACAGAGGAGGAAAAACAGACTTAGGTTAGTATATAAAATACATGTAAAAAGGTACACTGGGAACAGGGTTAAAATCTCAGCCATAAAATACAGTCACATGTCAAAGGACTTTCCCTAAGAGAAGACAGAAAATCTGCTGTCTTTGGAAAGCAGCTTGGAGGGCAAACTCAGTACAGAGCATGTCAAGGTAGATTTCTTTCAGCTGTATGGATGTGCAAATCCAAACATTCACCCTGAAAAGTCAAATTCAGAAATGCTAGGTTTCACACTGTTTTCACCAAACCATGAAATGCAAGCAATCCTTGATAGACAGCTTTGCTCCTAAGTTTCCCCTCTGCATATTAACTCAAAGTTTCAGGCATACCTAGTCAATGTTAGGTAAAAAATCAGAATATCTGAGTGGGATTTAAGTGGCAATGTAGATGCAAGGCCTTCAATATACAATCCAGGCAGGGGCCACGTAATATGCCTACTTGAGACGCTATATGCAATGTACTACACAGATGTTCAAATTACAACTGTGTTGTGTTGATAGAGCACTGAATACTGCTTGAATGTATTCAGTAGCTCTGCTGGGTTTCTTGACTTAGCTCATTCTTTATCAAGAAAAAGTAGTACCACTTCTGACATCAAGCAAGCATGCCACTTACGTGATCATATGCCGGAATATTATGCAAGCTTGTGGACACCACCTTACGTACATAAAATTGTGTAAGTAATTTTAGGTGGATTATACTGGTTAAATCCAAAGGTGTGCATCTGATTTGTAAAAATAATTCTTATGTACCTAAAGTCCTGGCTTGGTGTTCTGACATACCTGTGACAACTGATTAAAATTAGATGACCCAGGCATCCCTCTGCATCTTCCTAACAGATGCTGTTAGGCAACCAAATAAACCTTAATTGAAGTTGTGGGCAATAACCCCTTCAACCGCCTAGTTTTAATCCATTGACACAAATCAGCTGGGCACCATAGAAGCAGTTATATTGTCCAAAAGTGCTTTTGTCAGTGTAGCTCATTTCACACATTGAACCACTATAAATTCTGCTAGCCCTAGCACTTTTTTGCTAGTATAACTGTGATTCCATTAGTAGGGTTTTATCGGGAAAGTTATCCAGTAAAGCTATCTGTAAAGCCAGGTCTTTCATTAGGAATGAAACTGCTAACAAGTCTGACATTCAAATTACCATTACTAGCCAGCTGAGTTATCTTGCTGAAATGAATGGATCATTCATACCTCTCCGAACTACTGCTGCAAGCTCTGCTCTGCCTCCTTTGATTCAACTTTCTGAGGTTTTCTTTGCAAGCAGAACCCAAAAAAACACTGTTATTCCTCAAAATTCAGAGGACCAAGCTATTGCTACAAAATGGTGCCTGGTAAGATCGGTTACGGCTTCCAGACCTACTCCAGACACTTACCAGAAATAGCCTGGAAAATTCCCTAGGTTACCTGGAAAGTTCCCAAACTCCTGCTCAGCACAAGAAAATGCAGAGATTATACTAAGAGAAAGAATAATCTCATGGTTAATATTCACGTTCTCCTGAACACAGCTTTGGGAAAATATTTTTATTTTCTTTCCTGCAGCTTTCCCACTGAAAGGTGATAGTCCTCTTCCTCTTACAGGCCTGCTGTGATGGACCTTGCAGCTCACTGCATGAGTAGGGAGAGTCTAAAGCTTTCAAGTGCTTTGAGAAAAAAAAAACAAAACAAAACAAAACAAAATAATGTTGATCAGGGACTGCTAACAAAAAGACTGTAAAATACATCAGTTGTGCTCTTTCTGGATGCTGCTGTACTGGTTTCAATCTTTTTGGTTCAAAGCTGCAGAAGTCCTGCCAGGACAGTCACAGGGCCTCTTAAGTGAGGCTATGGCTACGTGATCAAAGAGGCCATGATGCAGGTATTCACTTGGACCAGAACAAAGGTACCATAGCAGCTCCTGAGAAAGGAGCAGACTGCGTATTTGAAAGCCTGAGAAAGAAGCAAGCTGCATGCTGAAAGACAGGCATTTGATCATGCAAAAAACCAGCCCTGACTCATCCGAGGGTGCTTTGGGACAGCTCCAAGCTGTACTCAAGTCACATGATGGTTTTGCTGCTTTCAAAAATCAGGACAGTTCTATTTGCCTTGGGTTAACTGGTTCACATGTCCCTTGCTTACATGTGATCTCATGTGGACATCTACTAGGAAAAAAAAAAAAGGCAAAAAAATTACATAAAGGAAAAAGGCACAAGTTTGGGGATTTGAGGGTTGTTTTTTTTTTAAACAACGGGCTTTGTGGGTAATCAAAACCCTGGCTTCTTTGAACTTACATATTAATGTGATAGACTGTGGATTACAATGGAGAGGTCTCTGACAATTCTGAAAAGTCCTTAAAAAAACAGATTAGCAAATAAACGTAGACAACAGGAGTGGGCTCTTGATTTCCCACAAAAAGGGGAAAAAAAAGGCAGAGGAAGAGGCCTGACCTTCCTCTTCTGTGGACACTAACTCAGCACAGAATTATAGCCGTTTCTCACTTGCTTCATGCAAACAAAGAGTAATGCCCATGAATGGAGGTACACTGTCCCGAGTTCTCTCCCTGCTTTCATCAGCTGCAACATGCTCATCCGGGGTCAGAGTAATGCTGCGTAATTGATGGATATTCACATTCTGGAGCATCACAGCCTGATAAGAAACAGCATTCACAGCAGCTGGGAAGAAAGAGATTCTTGTTAAATAAATGAGAACAGAATTAGAAGGCAAGGATTTTAACTAAAACTACATATTTCTAATGCATATTTCTGACAGCTTGTTCACTTGCACCAAGTGCTTCAAGATGTACAAAAATGTACATATATTTAAGACAGCTGGATCTCTGTGCCATCAAGTACTTCTGAGGCTGTAGTTTTACAGCTTGAAAGCTACCATGCTAACTTGGTGCCATGTAATTGAAAAATGTTTCCTAGAATAAACAAACAAAACAAAAAAAGAAAAATCACTATTATCATTGCTGCACTTTGTTTTACATGACAATGCAAACATTATTGAAGGTTACAGAAAAAGGTGACAGGAGCATTTTATCAGGGTGTTTCAGATAAACCCGATTTTTGAGAGTTAGGAGAGCTTGAGACAGTAGAAACAGCCACAAGAAGACAAGACATAAGGCAGAGTAAGGTAGAAATGCAGAGAACAGGTCAGGCTTGCTACAAGGCCTGAAATAAAAATGAAGAATACTGTTAAGCTTTATATTTTGGGTTCAGTGTAGCTGCCACAGATTAGCTATTTGTCAGGTTTCACCCACACATGGCCAGACAACATTTGGCAGTTTCACTTTGAGGTGGCTTTTAGTCAAATTCAGAGTCAAATATAGTGACATTCTCAGGCCTGATTCAAGAGCTTATTACTCAGGCCCTGCTCAGAAGAATTGGTCTAAAACAATGCAAGCGCACAGGTACCAAATAAAAGGAAATGCATTGTGCCTTTTTTTTTTCTTCCTCTTTTTTTTTTTTTCTTTCAAATCTACTCTACTAGGTTTGTACAGTGCACAGATCAGACTGATTTAAAAATTTTACAGAGATGAATCTTAACATAAAACTAAGATATTTGTGCTTATCTTTCTGGGCACAGTTCTGCACTCCCTCCTGCCTACTGTACCCCAACTCTCTGCTTTCAGAGCTTTCCACACAGCATCTCTGGCTCTTGCAGACTTCATCAGCAATAAGTATTTTGGACGTGGAGATTTTCAAAGACATGGGAGAAAGATGCCGTGACACCTTTAAGTATTTATATCACAGGGCTGACCCAAAAGATACACCCACTTGGGCAACTCTGATAAGCAGACCAGCTTTGATCTCTTTATCTTCTTTCTCTGTTCATGCTTTCTTCTCGATGAGCAGAGACATTAACTATGCCCCTAGGTGAGTGAGTGGGTGGAGGTATGGAAAAAATGTTAGCTCAGCTTGCTAACGACTTGAGCTGCTCTACTGGATGTCAGATTTTGGTAGGTTCTGAAAGTCATGACGGTAGTCATTTGCCCATGTTACATCAACATTGTTTCCATCTAAGCTTCATAGCATATATTAAACTAACCTGATTTCTAAAATAACAGTTTTTCAAATAGCACTTGGAACAAAAGGGAAAAAAGCAAAACTGTTCTTTCTACCAACCCAATGATACAAACAGTTTACTAAGTTATGCTGTGAGCATAAATCGCATTTTGATTTGGTCTACTTCCTTCTCATAGATCTGTGGAAAGCTAGGGTTTAATGTTTGTAAAGATTTCTTTGCTTATCAAATCACAAAGTCTTCCGTAAATAATGTCCTGTGAATATCTTTTGATGGTAAAAATGACAGTAATAGCAGGGCAAATAAATGAGAAACAGATTGCTTCAATTCTTATTGAAAATAGGGGACTGGATAAATGCAATGATGACATTAAAAACAATTACGAGTGGATAAAAATCTCTGTTTACTTACATGGTCAGTATTTAAGCCTAGAAGAAATTCATCGTGCGGTATTTTGTTCTTCAAAGTGTTTTATAAATGTTATAATTCATATCCTAAAACATTCTGAGGTCCTTCATTTCCTATTCCAAATGATTCAAATTAGGAAACCTCTTTACAACCAAACTATACAGACTTCTAAAAAAGTTTTTTGTTCATTGATTAAGAGGAAGTGAACATAAAAGCCAGCACTGGATGTCCAAAGCTCCAGCCTCCCACCTCCTCAGGTTTAGATTAGTCTAAACCACCTCCTCTGCTTGGTTGGCCATGTTTTCAGTCATAATTTCACTGAATTTTTAGAGTTGGAAGGGACCGTAGAGATCATCTAGTCCAACT
>JAOXJM010000012.1:79862131-79874254 GCA_026413425.1 Tringa solitaria
TCCACAACCTTAAATAAAATAAGCATTTTAAAACATTTTCTTAGTTTATTGCCTTTGATGTAAGCAAATTTATACCCAATTATGACACCTTTTTTTATTCAATGCAGGGGTGAATAGTAGAAAAAAGTGATAATTACAATCTGAGAACTGAAAGAATTGAGCAAATCAAATGAAAAAATTGTGAGTTGTCATTCATGATACTGCCATCGATAGAGAGAGATACTATGACTAAGTCAAACTATTTGGATCTAGATCGTATTATTATTAACATTGATCTCTCTACTCTAATTTTCTCTTTCACCACAAACCCATACAAATTTCAAATCAGTGAATAACCATAGCTATGGATGGGAGAGGTCATTTAAATTGTCATTGAACTTTACTTCTTCACTTTCTTAATCTAAGCAGAATAAAGTTCTCTTCAGCATTGTTTGGTGTTAAAAATTTAATCAAATATAGCTGAGATACACATGAGCATAGGGAATGGAATATAGGAAGGAATAAAAAAGTCAGGTGGTTTTATTGATTTTGTTGGGACAATTTAAACTGTATGAGAGCACCTTGCATTATTGAATGGGACAGAATCTACATAAATGTAGGATCTTGGATGGTATTTATAACATCTAATCTAAAGAATCTGTTTTGAGGCTCTCAAGTTGAATTTTCACTCTTGTAAAAAAAGACATTGTAAGGACATGCCTCGCTCGGCTTTGTCTACATCCTTGATCAAAAGCAACCTGAAACCCTCAGGTTTCTGAAGACTAGATAAAAGAAGTCTGCTTTACAATATAGAAATTAATACAAATTTGCTAGCACTGAATACAACATTCCACGAAACAGAAATAATATCTTTATTAATGTGTCACATTTTAAAATTAACATCTCCACATTTTTTTTAATTAACCTTGAAAGACTAAATCAGAGTAAGAAATTTGGCCCCTTAGCCACAGTGGTGCAAGCCTGAGTCAATAAAACAAATTCTGGTTTATTTTATGGATGGATCAAACCTTAAAACCCGAAATAATGCAACAACCTAAAGATAAGATTATAGGAATCTCACTTTCTCTCTTTGGCCCTTTTAAAACTTGAAAGTGGCATCTTTCCTCTTAAAACCAAAGGGAAGTAGTTAATCTCTAGAAATAAACATTGGAAAATACTTTTTCAGAGAAAGAGTCTCAGTTTTTCAATCTGGCACAAACACTCAGCTAGTTTCTGCAATGAAACAGTTGTCATTTTGAAACCCTACCAGTAAATTAACTGCAGGTCTTTTCTGCTAGGAAATAACTCTTACTAAAAATATACTATATTGAGTACACCTACCTTATATAGAGCACACATTAGATCAAATAACTGCCTGGTTGTGTCTTTCAGAGCTTGTATTTGTCTGCTATGCAAAGTGTCTGCCAGTGTCGGTGTGGTTTTAAAAGGTAAACCTGCCTAACCATCAGGGAATGAGAAGCCAAATTACCTTCTTGACAAAGCTTCGAGGACGATGTGCAATCTCTGTTCCATATTAAAGTTCAAAAGAATCCCATAATCAAACAAACTGAACATAAATGGTATCCAAGGAGAGCACAACAGTAGGCTACTTTGCAGGGACAGAGACAAAGATAGAATAGGAAATAATATAGTCAACCTTCATGGGCAAAAGAATGCAAAGAAAGGAAGTGAAAGGTATGGAATCAAAGTGTGTTAGAACAAGGTAAAGAGGAGTGGTGTAATTTTTTAATTAATTGTATAAGCAAAAAAGTCATAGACTTCCTGCCCCAGACTGACCAACCAGCTGTCCCTCTAAAGGCTTCCTTCACAATTTAGAAAATCCTTGCATGAGAAATGGCAGGACCTTATCAAAAGTCAAAACAATACATATATTTATAGTCATATACCTCAACCTCCCAAATGTCGTGGGACAGTAACTCAAATGATATTTGTGAAATATCCAGAAATGTTATTATCAGCAGCAGAGCCCACACAGAAATTATTAATTATTTACTCAGAACAGGCTTGGCTCTGATTGTACAGCAAACAAAGGGCATTAAACACTTAAGGCTAGTGATAAAGGAGGAAAAAAAATGGTCATTTCCTCACCATCTATTGTACTGAAGCAGAAACCAGAGGGGGGAAATATTAAGTGATTATTAATTCAAATTTATGATATATTGTATATGTGCAGGGATCAAGTCTGGACTGAACAGAGACTTTGTTCTTCAATTTTCTTACTTGTAGGTTAGTTGTATTTTGCAAATATGGCTTTATATACAATACAAATAATACTTACAAGGTAAGATAATACATTGCAAATTAGAAGATAATACAATTGCAAATACACCTCCCGCCTGGTCTAGTGGGAGGTGGCCCTGCCCATTGCAGGGAAGTTGGAACTCTATGATCTTTAAGGTCCTTTCCATCCCCAACCATTCTATAATTCTATGAAATTCAATGAATTACTAATGGGATATGATGTATTTCACAACCCAAGTTGTCAGCTAATAGTACAAAACTGACAGACACCTTTTTGCAGGCAAGTCCTACAAGTACGATTTTCATGGATTTCTGTATTTAAGTAATTAAGACTGAATGCAATAAACCATTTGGTAATCTCAAGAATGATAAAAGAGCTCAATAAAGACTAGAAACAGCAAGAAAACGTCAGTGTCTGAGGGAGAAAATAGGGGAGAACACTGTGTGGAGGGGATAAAAAGCAAGCAAGCAAATGAGAAAGTCAATTGTTTTTCCATTCCTCTTTGCCAGTTGCATGCTAGCCCTAATGAGAACCACAGCTAAGTAGCCCTGCCAGCCCTCCAGGTTGGAGATGGGTATGATGAAAAGGAATGTGAGGAGCCAAGCATGAGTGCTGCTGCTGCTACATCTGTTTTAAAAAGTGACATCAGCCTCCCCTCAGAGCTAACTAACCCGGCAAATTTTGCAACTGTTAACAGGACACACTTGCTACTAATGAACCCAACGTGGTCAGAAGAATCACACCAAAATCTGTCCAGACTAACAGCATGATTGGTATTATTTTTATCCCTTAAGCTTTTCCTCTCCATGCCTCTCAATAGTTTTAGTTTTTGTGAGTTAAGCCCAGGCCATTAAAAAGGGTAGAAAACACCAACTTTGAGCACAGACTTATTATTTTCCAAAAATATGAAAAGATTAAATACCTTTGGCTTTTATAAAAGATATCAAACCATAAAAATGAGGACAAAAAGTGGGAAATGAATGCCTGCAATCGGGAGTCCCCAGCTCAGTATGCCTGCCACTAGTACTGTGTTATGCCATAACAAAGAAATCAGCAAACTGAAAATTCCCCCTGCTGTGCAGAAATGAAGCCAGAAATGACTGTCACTGCTGCTTGTACAGACATCAACATCTGAGGTGATGCTTCACAAACTGGGTATCTTTGGTAGCCCTGGACTACAGAGCCCGAGCAGCACATTCTGATGATTCAGCAGCACACTTAGGCACAAGGTAGTTTCACTTCTGTTCTGAGGTGGATACTGTTAAAAGATTTTTTTTGACCACTGGAGAATCTGAGGTAGCCAGGGGGAGAAATAATAATTTCTTTGAAGTTCCAGATTGAATGCCACTCGCTGATTTAGTGCAAACCACAGTAAGGAAATGACCATTTTTATTATCCTTTTTCCCCCACCAGTCAGTCATGTTTTACCCAGTGCATTTTAGAGACAGAATGCTGCTTTTCTGAACAACAATTCTACAACATCCTCATCTGTACATTTGTGTGAATAACCATTATTGATATAGCTGCAAAATATCACTGTCTCTTCTTATGATGTAATTAGGAATCAGGCATGATAAGCTTATTATTAAATAAAATTTATTGCCTTCCAGCATGGCTGCTGCAAATAAAATCATTCGGCTCTCATTTTACCTGACTGTATAAAGTGCAACCACAAGCTTTATGTTTTGTATAGAATGCATAAAAGGTTAAACACAAAATTTAGACTATTGAGCAGAAATTTGTATAGCAACATTAGGTGCTGTGTGATTTAGTGTCAGAACATAATCTGGATGAGAAATTTCAAAGACTTTTTCTTTGGCCTAATTAGAAAGTAGATAGTTTTCACCAGTTGACAAGATTTGTACCCAAATGAATCTCAAACAGAAGCAAAGGAATGGCTGATTGTGGAAACAAATGGAGAGACCAACACTTTTTGTAAGCTTCTCAGAAAATGTGTCTTAAGTAAGGGACAGCAGAAGAACACAGAAGAACAATGGAACAAGCCAACAAAATAATTAGTAAGAAATGACCAGGATTAAGCTGATATTTGCTCCAAATCTCCCTTTTATTAGCCTTTGCATAGGGAATTACAGACTTCTAGCTCTGTCCATATCTGCGCTATGAAAATTAATGGAAACTATAATAAAAACTGAACTAGGGGACATGTGGATAAAGATTATATCTTTGGGAAAAAAATACCAGGAACCAGGAGTTTTTACATGTTCCTGGCTGGTAATGTGTGGGAGTTCTTCACAGGGTCAACAAGTATATTCAACTGATATAAATTGCCTGTTTTTCCAAAGGTGTTTTTTTTAAAAAAATTACCCTCCAGTAGGGTGACCAGCTTTCAGGAAACTAATTATTCATGGCATTGCATGGTGAATACTTGGTTAAAAGTTAGAAAACAGAAAGCAGGGTGAAGAGAGAACAGAACAAGATCAAGAAAAATCTGGTTTTGGGAGCATGTTCTGCTCAATACAATGATGATGAACCTGAACATGAGCAGCAAGTTGAGAATGTCTGCCAATGATACAGAGTAGGAACATGAGAGAATGGTGGTGAAAAATTGCAGAGGTGCTTTGCACACCATACAATGAAAAGGCAGATGAAGTTCAGTAGAGATTAATATAAAGTAATATATGAGGGGAAAAACAATCCTAAATTCATATATAAAATCATGGACACTGAGCTGACCACTAGCACTAGGGAGAAAGATCGTGGGGCTGCAATAGATGAAGTGTTAATGATTAATAGCAATTGAGAACAAAACAGAAAATATCCTCATGTTACCATAAGGAATCAGGCTTCCCTACTATCAAGCTATGTAGTTCTGTCTCCCCATTTTAAAAAAGACACAGCAGAGCTGGAATAAAGGCATGAAAAGGACAATTAGAAGTGTGAAACAGCTTCAATAGAGCTGATGACCAAGTGGAGTAAGACTCTCATCTGGCTTAAGGGGGATCCTGGGGAATTAAGATAAGGGTCTCTTAAAACCAAAGGCAAGAGGGAGAAGGCACATAGAGATCAACCATTCATCTTCTTTTTTAATTTAAATAAACTAAACGTCATTGAAAAGCCTTGAAGGAGCAGGCTTCAAAAGGGAGGTGAACTTAGGTGTCGTTAACTAATGGAACTCCTTGACAGATAAACTTGTAGTCCAAAAGTTTACCTGGTTTGAAGAGAATATTAGTCAAGTTCATGCAAGGGAAATCTCTCAAGAGCTACCATCTGTCCAGAAATTGCCTCTAACTCATGTCTTTTCCAGCGTATTCAAGGAGTAAGAATCTCTTTCCCCACCTCTCAGCCAACCTGGAAATTGTTAATATACAGATTTGTCTAAGAGGTCTCTCCAGAGACCAGCACCAGTCAAAAATGTCTTTGGTGAGCAGCAGGAGAGTAGAGAGATTTTTATATATAATATACTAGGACTGAGGTAAGGCAATTAGAAATCAGGATTTATGATTTTGAAAAAATGAATGAACTCTGGGGATACTATAATTTTGTATGAGATTGGGGGGGAGATCAGACAAGTCCCTGGAGAAGTATCACTACATGCTTGTCCTGTCCTTATATTCTTTGCAGTAGACATCTACTACTGGCTATAGAAAACTGAGCAAGAGGCAACTTTGGTCTGACCTGCTACCAGTATTTTGTTTGATCTTGCCTCTGCTTTTATGGCATCATGCAAACAGGCAGTGTCAGGGCTTAAAGCACATCCCCTTGCTCCTGGGAATTTGGCTGCCTGGGCTCAGGGCCAGCTTAGAGGGAGCACAGCTGCTGACTTTGAAAACTGCTGTGAAGAAAACTATAAGAAGGCTCAGCAGACACTGCCCCTCCTTCCACTGGGAGCTGCTTTTAGCTGTAACTGTCCCCCTTGGCCTCCGCCTGAGCTTTTTGTTATAGTTGCGTTACAGCCATGGCCGCACCTGGTGCCACCTACCCCATTGATCAGGACCCCTGACCCATAGAGTGCACCCCAGGACCTGTCTCGTCACTGTGACTTCACCTGGTGATCACTTGCCCCCACCTGTTCCTTGTCCTCAGCCCCAACCGTGCTCTGCTTTGATTTTCGGGGTGTGATGGGGTTGCACTCAGCCAGGAACGGCACAGCTCCCCCAGCCTGTGGGCACCCATCCTGGCTGGGCGCCGTCAGGCACCTGCCGTGCCCTGCCCACACTCCACAGCCCATACTGTACCCTGACACAGAGCAGCAGTGCAGAATTTCATTGAATTTCACTGAATTTTTAGAGTCCTGCTAATATCCACCCTGGATTGGAAGAACACATCAATAAAACATAAGGAATCTGAACAGCCAGGATGCCTACAACAGCATCTTTTGTCTTTAAAAGCAAAAGTATCTCCTTGCACACGGAAGAGTTTCATTTATACAGAGATTTCTGCTGTGAAGTTCTATTGATTGCATAATACAGCATTTCCTTTTGGAGTTGGCAGCTAAAATATATAAAACCCTCTATCACAGGAGCCTTCTGCCCAAAGTTAGTATACAGGAAAAGTGGAAAAGAAGGCTAAATACAGGCTGTTCTCTTCTTCACTGTGCTTTTAGAACAATGTTCCCAGTTCCTGTCTCTGTAAGAAGCACTGTGAAAAATAACTCAAACTGCTATAGTAGGATAGCAAAATTTCAAAGGCCTGGCTCTGAACACAAGTGTAAAAGTACACTGAAAGCCAAGAAAAAAGAGGGAAAGGATAAAAAAGAAAAAGCCTTCAATCGACATTTTCTTTACCGTTTGGTCCGTTGCAGTAGATATTCCCCTAAATAATACATTGCATTAAATTTTAAAGTACTACAGGTTTCGAAATGTTTGATCCTTCATTCTGGTTTGTATACCTGTGGAGTTCATGTTTTTGATTCTTTCCATAGTCATGAAGATTAGAATTTTTCAATTTAGTTTTAACGTGGGAATCATAACTCATTTAGTCATCTGATTCCAGGAACTGAGGCTTTAAAAGTAGAACATTAAACATTGAAAAATTAGCAATAAACCTCTAAGAATTGACCACAATTACCACTGGAAGGACTTTTCTTTTTAGGTCTTAAAGTTTTACAGTTCTGAATCAATACAGTTCAATGATGAAAACAGCAGAAGACTTCTGTTACTGCCTCCCAAACCCCCTCCTCTTAAAACTAGAATTCTCACTCTTCAAAAAGAGCTACAGCTTTTATGCGGGATACTAGTTACATGTACATGTACATATACTTCACTTCTGATCAGACACTTCAGCTTTCTTACTTTCCCCACACATTTTGCTTATTTACTTAATTGTCTGTTACCTCGCATAATGAATATTGCTTTATCCAGAATGTAATAATACTTCTAATGTTATAGAGTAAGAGGATCGCTACTGTTCTGCTGAAGTTAATGTAAGTTTTGCTGATGATTATTGATTTCAGTGCCTGAAACAGTTGGGCTCCTTTTCTGCCTCGGTAAAATATGTTGTTAGCATAGAGTCAATGAGTCTAGAGTTCAAGCAGATTTTTCCTTTACAGCCAAATTAAAATATTAATTCTGTGAAGTCAGGTCTACATACATTATAAAAATTAAAAGTTAAAATTAAAAACAGGACATGAACAGTTTCAACTTCACTTTTGTATTTAAGAAAAAAAAGTGACTATTTGGAAGAGAACTGGAGAAAAAGACAAAGTTCAGGATAGGCTTAATTTTAATATCTGGTAGGTTACATTAGAATAAATTTCACTTGAATTCTATCAAAATCATAATAACATTTCAGATAAAGCTTTCTGAAATGAATGTATGTATGTAATTATGATAGATTCCACAGAAAGAAAATCTAAGCTTTGTACCAGTGGACCTTGCTCTCCTTCAGGCATTACTGCAAACCAGAACTGAGACATGTCTGGGCTCAGGAAAAGCTGTGCTGATAACCCAGATGAGGAACACAGCTTTCTTTCCAGCTACATTTAGATGTGAGCTAACCTGCATCAGCAAATTTCTGTCATGTTACTAGCTGATATTTTGGCTCCCTCCTTCATCCTGCCTCCTGAGTTGAAAGGAAAAAAATAGGCTCAACCTCTCATACGCATAACTGTGAAAGGTATTTAGCAACTAATCTTACCTTGTCATCTCCCTGCAAAGAAAAATTCAGATACATGACTTCCCATTTACAATGCCAAAACCTAAACATTATGCCCTCCAATAGTCTGTCTCTCTGCTAAACCACTTAGTAACAAGACAGAAGGTTTCTTTCTAAAGAAGCCCTAGAGCAGTTTGGCTAATTTACATAGGGGCTGATTTCTTCACATGTAACAGAAATACTATAGTAATCAATCCACTAAGGGAGAAAAATTTAATATTCTCCCAAGTACTCAACTTCTAAAGGATTCCGACAGTTTCTGAATTTAATTACTGACAAGTTTAGATATGCTGGGAGATTCCAGGGCTGGTTTTATGCACTTTCCCTTGAACTTCTGTCATTGGAATTTCTCACAGTTCTTCATAAATGAAGGCCCTGATTGTTTAGATTAAATCAGAACATTGTGTTTATGTCCATACAGTGTAACACTAAACATAAACAAAGTCACATAAAAATTCTTGATATGAGAAAAGAAGACAGATCTCCAATGTAAATCCATTGTATCACAGAGCACATAATTTCTCTTAAAATTCAGTAACAATATTGCTATTTAACTCCAAACAAACTTCTGCAATGTAAAAGAACATAGAGATTTATTCTCAATATAGCACGTGAGCCCTGATACTTTCCACTGAGTATTTGGACAAATTAAGGTGGTATAAACAGCTTCAACGCTAGCCCAAAATTCAAAGTCTCTATTTGGGTCAGCTGAGCACAGCAGAGAACACTGAACAAACTTGCACAAAGTTAGCTATATCAGTTCATGCATTTTCCACACCTTCAACTGGGGAATGTTTGTGTGTACACAGGACCTCTGAATTTGAAATCAGTGTTCCCAGCTACAAAGAGATGATGGACAGGCTGTTTCCCTTTTAGTCGCAACCTTTCTCAGCAGCTCCTGGCTTTTGAGCACTGTAGCCTGAAGTCAAATAAATTGTTCAAAGAAAATGTAGCTGCACATTCATGTTCAGCTACAAAGGTCACATGCTCAGGATGCAGAGATCCAAGGAAAAGGCTGAACAAGACATAGGTGGTTAGAAGCAAAGTTTTTGGCAATATTTTGCTTTTAAATTCATGTCAGAATAGTTTCAGTAGAGACACCTGTCTTTTTTTTATTATTAAAAATGCTTCTTAATGAAACACCTGACATTTCTTAAAATGAAAAAGATTAATAAAAACTTAGTTTCACACACAAAACTGAACATTTCTCTCAACTATTCCCAATGTATTTATAGAGCAGTCATCTTTTTTCTTTTCTTTATATTTAAGTAAAAATGCTGAGTGGAGAAAGATCACAACTAAGCAGGTAGTCTGCAACAATCCAAGAATGACTACTTGATCCCTTCTCCATTAGTCCTTCCACTCTTACTACAACTGTGATCAATGCACCACCAGTAATGACATTTATGATAACAGTTTAGTATCATATTTTATGATTTGAAACTCCAAGAAGTTGCAATGACACTCAGGAAAGTCAAGTGTTTATCCTAGATACTTGTTAACTTGCTCTGACTGGTTAATAAATTTTCGGTAATCACATTACTAGCTGGGAGATACTGAAAATACTAGGAGTAAGTGTAACTATTGATGTAGCTTAAAAATAAGAGGATTTAAAGGTATTACTATTTGTTAATGCCTGTAGTCACTTTTTCATGGTAATGGACAAGGGGTTTAAGTGTATGTCTTTCAATGTCACTTAACAGGGATTGAACCAAACCTTAATTAAACAGGCACTTTCAACTTTGAAGAACCAATGAAGCATGCACATACATGCCCCAAAAGAATCCGAAACAGTATTTTGGGGTATTTTTACAAGATACTTGGCATAGGGTTATTACAAAGAAACAAACACCTAAACACAAAAGGATTTTTTTTCTTGCAAAAGTGAAACTTGAATTCTTTGCAGTACTTACATTCCCATGGATTCCTAAGAGTTCATAAGTCATTGCTGTACCTCCAAAGACCTACATTTTCAGCCTATGACACTGCATCTTAGCCTTGATCCATAAATAAGTCCCATGAATCTATTTGGAAGTACTGGAAGCACAGTCATGCGTGTGTAAACATGTTTTGGATTTAATGACCAGTTAATCACTGAGTGACGATGACACTTCAACACAATTTATAAACTGGTATTTGGGAATATACATGCACTGTAGAGGCAGTTCTGTACTATTATTTAAAACAAAAGTAAACAGCTATCATATGTACTTCCCCATATAAAAATTCCTCATTTGACAGCCTTACTTAACGTTGTGTAAAAACACCATAGTTAGAAAATAACATGCAGCAGAGAGCTACTCTGCAGAGGCAGCTGCTTTCAGGAGCTAACTTTAGATGCAGAAGGAAAATCTGTCAGCTAGAGCTTACCCTGCATAAGAACTCATTCTCTGTTGCCTGGAAATGAAGGAGTTTTTTTAGGTTCCAGATTTTTGGTGAACTGCCTTCAGCATGAAAACCTGAGAGAGAAGAGTAGAATCAAATTTCATGTAAAACCCTTATTTCATCAGTCAATGATCACTAGCTGGGTCTTCATATACATCTTAAGATAATATGTTTAATTTTTTAAAACCATTAAAATTCAACCAGTATATGGCACAACCTCTATTCGCTGTGCTGTGCTGATGCAGGACAAAATGTATTAGGTTCTGCTCACAGACCCACATCACACAGTTTCCTTGGCTAGGCTTGAGGCTACCTGGTGCCCTTTTAAAAAGGGGGCATTAAACAGACGTTACCATCGTGAGGATGGAGTCAGACCAGAAGATGAAATACATTAATTTTGAATAGAGGAGATGTAAAATTAAGGGAAATGGAGTTGATACAGGTCACTGAGGTGGAAGGGTACAGATACTAAAGGAGAAAAAAGCCATCTGTTAAAATTAAGAACTGGGGAATGAGAGGGAAAAATACTATACAGATGGAAAAATGCACTAATTAAGGGGTTAACAAAAGGATTGGAAATATGGAACTGGGGAATTATTTTCTACTGGGATAGATCTTACTCTAATTCAGAGAAACATGGTTATATTCTCTTTTCCCTTTTTTCAACCCTGCAATAAAATGAACCACTAGACGTTTATATTGTACTCATATGTAAACAGAGAAAACCCAAATAAAAAATAAGGGAACCAACAAGTATATGCTATAGAGGGAATCCAAATTACCATGGCTAGGTGGCTCAGCATACATAGGAAAGAACAAGTAAGGTAAAATTGTTTCATTACACAAAAGATTTTGGAACACAGCATGAATCCAGTTTTGAAATTACAACTAGGACACCTGATCCTAGCATTATAACCTACACTCAGTAATTTGCTTTAGAAGAGGTATACACATGGACTGCTATAGAGGGAGAACTAGATAAAAACTGAGCAGAATCCCCCACAAAAAATGGTGCAATGGGTTTTTATTCTAAAACATCTATACCCAAGGGTACAGAAATATAAGAAAATAATAAAGGTGTTGGATGAAAGTGAGTAGGAACTCATCAGTAGGCATGTACTACAGCAGACCTCAGTTAAAGAAATGGGAATGGGTATTTGTACACCCATCAACAGAAGGCTTTCTTGTACAAAACAAAAGCAAGAAACAGAGACAGGAAGGAAATCACAGGGAATAGCTTGAGTTATAGCCAAAATGCAGTTTCAGATCTGTGTAAATGTCAAGGGAGGGGACAGAAATGGGGGAGAGCTCATATGTAGCCTTAAAAATCAATTCTCCAATCAAGAAAAATAATGTGAGGAAAGGGAAAAAAGAGAGAGGAA
>JAOXJM010000012.1:79875245-79923829 GCA_026413425.1 Tringa solitaria
CTGCAACTCTTTTGGATATAGAATTTGTTATATACCAGAAAAAAAAAAAAAAAGAAAAAAAAACCAAAAACCAAAACAGCCTCAAAAATAATAACACCATCTCCCATAATAAACTTGTTTTGTTTCCATGATCATAACAATGAAGCTTTACTACAAGGTGAGAGAAGGACAAATCAGTAAAGTGAACTTTTATCCCCTGACCATGGTGGCTATGGTGCTACCCTCAATAATAAACAAAACACAGAAACAGCCATTTGTACAAGATCGTGCTGTGCATGTTGCACAGAAACATCATCCAGTGAAAATCTGTGGAGTGCTTGCACAGGCGTGCTATGCTCACATTCTGATTCTGTATCCTTGTCCAATATATAGCCTCTGGCATGGTGGAACAAAACCTAAATACAGAAAAGAAGTTAAAGGGGAGATACTACAAATAAAATTTTAAATGGAGACAGAAGACCTCTTGTAGCAGATCTGCCTTTTAAACTTTCTTTCAGTGTTCAACTTTTAGCCCTGGTCAGAAGGCGAAGCACACTGAAAAATCCTTCTCAGCCTCATTCATACTATAATCAGCACATATCTTCATGAAGAATATAAGGCAAATTTATGTTACTCATCAGTAACCATGGTTGATATCAGAACCAGACTATACAACTCTTTTTGAAGTCTAATTAATTCAAGGCAAGGATTTTTGACAATGAACTCTTTATTAACAGGGAATGTTAGGCCACTGACTCAGTATGGTTAAGGCTTCATCCTTCTTACATAGGAATATGTATGCTATAACATTTTTTCCCCTAATTCTCATTTAACTAGGTGATTGAAATGGTTATCTTGTAGTGATCCAGTACTGTAGGTTTCCAAAACGTAAAGAAACATTAAGAAAAGTAGGCTGACACTTTTCACACCACCTGCAGAACTGATAAAGGAGGTTGCCAACTTGAGGTGTACATTTGGACTATGTACCCATCTGACCTAAACTAGGAGCTCTTTCTGACAGGTGGGAGAAGGTCTGTCAAGAAGCTGAAACCTGTCCTTTTCAAAGCATTTGGGTCTTAAGTGGAACACAAGTTATGTTTTCTTGAATAGGAATTTACATATATGTTCTTTTCTTTACAAGTTTAGGCATATAAATTGCCCAAAACCTAAGAACCCAGTAGATGATTAAACCAAGTTTTGAGACTTCCAAGAAAAAACTGATGGCAAGAATAATCTTAAGTGTTTTCTTATTTTTCTCCCTGAAATGACAATAGTTACAATTTTGGGGCTTTTAAACCTTAAAATCCCTTCAGTTTTTGAACGACACTGCTTATATGTCCATTTTTGAAAATTCAGATTGAAACCTGTGAAGAAAGCTGTACTTACTGTTACCTTTACTTTTGAAAGAATAAGAGGGAGTTAAAAAGGAACTGCTCAGAAAATCCTACTGTGAAGCTCAGATGGCACGTGGGCATGTTCACAAGCCTGGTTGCTTACACAGATTTCCTCAGTGAAGAAATCAAATTGAGCCTCACCATAGGTTTCCTAGCATGATGCATTTCTGTGTTTTGGGAAGGCTGACAGGCACCACTGGAACGGCTGCAATGCAAACATAAGCTATGCCCATAAAGGCCCAGGTCTGGCCATTTTTAAAGTAAAAGATAAAAGGATGTAATCCTTTCCTAGAAAAAGGAGTACAAGCTCTGCAAAGAATAATTGACCTTAGAAGCCTACAAGTGAGCTATGGAACAACTCACTGTCAAGTTTAATTACAGGTGGAATGAACTGTATGTGATGGAAAAGAGGAGTTTAATTTTCTGCTGCCTTTTCCTTCTTACAGGCACCAACAGATGGTATCAGAATATAATGAGGTGGCTTTCTACACTTGCTTTTTTTTGCCAGTAAGAGGTAACATATAATTATACAAAATGGAGAACAAACATGGAGTAGAAATAGGGGGGAATCGGGATTTTCCACTCTAAATAAAATATCTCAAATCCTCTAAAAGTACATATAAAAGTTCAGATAAAGACACTCTGGAAAGTCCTTTTCCCAGAAAGGGCACAGAGTAGCTGCTGCTACTAGCATCCAGTGAAAGGTTGAATGATGTCTCCTCATGAAACTGCTCCTTGCACACCACCTTCCTTGCCCTACTCAATCTTCAGCAAGAGGAAGAATGTATTAAGCTTTCACTAACACCTCTGATGAAGTATGCTCCTTCACCTGTAGGTGTCTTATTCTGATTCATTTTAGCTGACTTTGCTGTCCCAATAAGGGTTTGTCCAATGCTTAATAACTGTAGGACCTGGGAAAGTCTGTTGATGACTGAAAAAGGATAAATGGTCTTTCCTAAATCTTACATAAAAACAAAAATATTGTCAAAAATTCATATCTCTCTGAGCATAATTTGATATTATACAGAATTGAAAATTAAAAAGAACATTTAGGGTACTATTTGTCCTTAATAGCAATTGAGCATCCCCAGAAAAAGGCAACCTACTATGGGAAAGTAAGGATCACAGGACTTCAGTCTCTTTTTCATCTCTGTCTGACATGTTCCAAGTCATATGGCTTTATAAATTCTTACTGATTTCCATCAACATGTCTCTTTGATGTTTAAAGTCTCAGCTGGAGTCACATTTGTAAGCCAACAGCTCCTTTCAAAATATTTATGTCCTTTGACTCAAAGTTCAAAACAGGGCAAGATTCTTTTTGTATAATCGCTTAGAGCAAGCACAGTATTTCTGTTACACCAGTTCGAGGAACAAGCATGACGTGTATTTTAAGACACTATACCTCATGTAACTTTTGGCAGTGGTGTCAAAGAACTATAACCTTTTAGTAAAGGAGAACAATGTGCTCAGTCCTTCTCACATTAAACTAGTTTTTACTGTACTGAAATCAACTTCAGTGGTCTATAAGTTTTCCATGAGGAGAATCAATCTATAACACTCTAAAAATGGAAATGGTGCACACAGCTTACTGTGGCTCCAATACATATATAAACTACCTATGAAAAAAATGCAGTGGAATGTGACAGTGATTAAGTCAATAGGGTTAATTAGACATTTATCTTAAAGAATTTAATAAATAATGGTATCCTTTCTCCAGAATTTTTTAAGTGATAGGTACTTATCTAGAAAGAGAGAAAATGGTGAATTTCAGTTTATAGAGCTCTGTGGGGAGTATGGATTTTATGTATGTCACCACAGATTTTGTTTTGCAAGACTTTTAGATTTACGGTTCCAGTGCCCTTCTGCTTCCTAGGTATTCTTGGCAAGATGCTGAAGCCCCTCTCAGGATGTCAGTTCTTTGGCTAGCTGATCCAGAGAGAGGGTGTGAGACAGATAGAGAGGAGGAGCAGTTCTTTCACTTCTCTCCAATTTGTGTAGCTAATTCTCTCTGGGCTGGAGAGCTCGAGCCAGCTGCTTCAGAAGAGATGTCAATTGCCACATAGAAAGATACAGCCCAAATCATTCCATAACTCATATTTCAGATACCCCTGTTCTCAAAGAGTCAAGTAGAGGATTATATTAAACATAGGTGGCAGTTTCAGCCTCTCTGCAGCTGAGCCTGGCCGCTGCTGCTGCCTTCTCTTTCTCGTTTGCATCTTCCCATCTGTTCTTGCTTCATTTCCTGCCACCCCACACAAATTATTACACTCCTTTCTCAGTCCTCCTCCATCTCTTTCCTTGTCCCGTTACAGCTACTGTCACTGCCTTCACTTGTCCCTGCCTTTCCCAGGCTGTCACATTCCTTCCTCCTTACCCAGCTTCAGTCATCACAAGTTCCTCCCTTCCTTGCTCTGCCTTGCCTCTCCTCACCAGCAGCTGTGGCAGTGCCAGAATAGACAGCACGACCACAAAGCTTCCTGAACCTGCTGAATTTATTACAAATCTGCCCCTTGCACAAACAGAGCAAAAGTGGGGCAGTGTATAAGCCTTACGTGATGTAACATTCCACTTTCATGTCTCATCAAGCATACATATAACCTTGGCAACAGTGGTATAGATAAAAGATGTCTCATTTAAATGAGATTTTTTTCTTTTGTATTTCAGGTAATTATTCTTTCATGCATAGCACAATAAAGGGAATCTCTGTGCATTCTCTCAACCCCAAGAATTTTGCAGAAAATTCTGGTGATTTTCTGGCTATACTATTTGAGGAACATGGGAAATTACCAAGGGAACTCCCACAGAAATTGTCTTTCAATATTTTCAACTTTGTATATTTGAGAACAGTGCACCACACACAACAAAACTAATGGAATATGACTGCTTCAGAAAATACACGCCTCCAACGCTCTCGTCTCTATATTAAATCTGTTAAACAGCAAGCAGAAAAGGCCGATGAGGTTTATGATGAACCAGCAGAGAACATCACGACTCCTGAGGTGCCAGAGCAGCTCCAGGTATACTACTAAGACCACTTTACATTGACAGTATCCACTACTTTTACAAGGGGTTGCCTTAGAGGACTGCCCAGGTGATTAAGGGATTACCCTGCCAAACTATGAGACAGAGTTTTTAACCACAGAAAAAACTAAACTGACAACTACAATTCTGTGGTTTACTTTAAAGCCTAATATATTTTCTGCATTTTTATTTTAATTTGAAAATGTAAAATCTTTAATGCAAAGCATAGGAAACTATATTCCTTTCAACAGGCTTTCCCTGTACACATGCTTAACCAAATAGGTACCATTTCTTTCTCAACTCAGACCTTGTCCCTTACGTCTACATACTTTCTTCCAACTGGAACAATCCACAGAGAAAGTCACCTTTCAGGCCCTGCTTGTGTTTGTGCACCCTTGTTCTTAATGTTTCAAAACGAATGGCATGACACTTTCTCAAACCCACTGTGAAGCCAATGGGGAATTTTGTCTGCAAGGTATTGTGGTGGAGGGGAATTTCATGAGGATGTACGAGATCTACTTGACTTACATGTCTCTGTCTCTTTCTCTAGCAAAGCCAAGTTAATTCTGTGAGAAAAATTATCTTTAGGAAAGAATTGCTATGATGCAAACTGACCCTGCTTTATTTCAGTTAGGCTTGTTATTATCTTGCGAGTGGTCAGATGAGAAGGTCCAGTGGATTGATGCTCTGTGGAACAGGTTACAAAAATCCAGAGAAGAAATGGCTCTGCTTAAGAAATTTTTTCCCCCTATGATCTGCAGTATTACCCCTGCCCTGCAGGGTCTAAAGATTATTAAGGAAAGCTAATCAGCTTACCATCCAGGGGTCCACTCCATACCAGGATTTTTTCCTGCTCACTGAAAAAAGGCTGACAATTACTGCTCTAGACCCCTTACAATCAGATTTTCTCTGTGTGATTGCATTCTGCCAGAACAACTACATAAGAGGATTTAACTATGTTTTTCACTAAAGGAAAGAGCAGCAACTTCAAGTGGCAGAGAAATCTTGCTTATCTGTACTGTCACTCTTCTTACCCACCTTTACAATTAGTAAACCCTGGTTTCAATGGGGCCTGACAAATTCACCTACACAGATCTCCAGCAAGTTTGCTGGGATTTCCCACAGCAAATCAGGAACTGAAAGTGTATGTGATGTGTGCGGCTGGCTTTATTTATAGGTTATGACTCCTCTGACTGACCAACCACACATTTGGGGATTTTGCTGTTATGGAAGCTACTCAACTCACTTGGCTTTATACTAGGTGTCAAGGAGGCATACTGTACTTGTGGAAAGAAGATAGCATAAGCATCTAGACTGAAAGCACAAAACCAGTTCTATTGTCATAGGGTAGCCTTGAATCAGGCCCACAAAAACTGGTTCTCCTACTTCGGCATATTGAGTTTTTGTTTTGATTTCAAGTGGGGAAGAGGGCACTCACATGCATGACATAATTTGACTATGTATGCCCAAAAAAGAATTTCTGGCTATTTACTTTGTATGTAGTCTTGCATAGGTTTATTTTTGTATCTGTGACATCTTTACTTACTGTTTGCTCTTTCTAAAAACAATAAGCCCTTCCTGTGCTTTTGCAGACTATTGTAAGTAAACAACTCTCCTTTTGCTTTTAAAATTACCTTTTGGACAAGGAACATTTGTCCTACATAACAGCCAGTAAATAAAAGAGGACGTTGACCAGAAGATACATCTGTGTATAATATATTACAGCAAGTTTGCTGACTTCCTACTTAGTGACTTCTCTACTATTTTACAAGTGCGGGCCGTGATCCATTAATTTCCACCTATTTGTGGAAAGGGTTGAAAGGAACAATTCTGTTTTGTTGAATATGGTGAGAAAGAACTATTTCCTCTTCATCTTCCATTCTCCTTCCTGCCTAAGTGGAAGTGGATAGGCTTGTCCCAGTTCTTTCCATTTTGAAAAGCTGCAGGTTTTTGAGCAGAAAAAGAAGAGATATGAAGGTGGCCCTATGCTTAGAAGAGAGACAGAGTGTTATGAGACCTCTGGAGATCAGTTTTGTTGCTGGATGAGGCAAATCTGAAACTTCAGCGTGAAGACAAGGCAGGTAGGTAACAAGCTGAGAGAGCAAAGCAGGGTTTTGATCTCCAGAAGCAATTATCAGATCGACTCTGTGAAGCACATAAAGCAATCAGAACATGCAAGTCTGGTGTCACAGGTAATAGAGAAATCAGGCAGAGAGCCTGGATGAGAAGACAAGGTTCTCTCTGGCCAATTCCACAGGCTTGTGCTCAGTGGTTGTTAGCACAGATACAGACCAGAAGTGACAACGCAGATACTAGCCATGGAAAACTGGTTGTCTAGAGCTGCTATCAAAATCAGAGTGTTTTTTTTCCAACTACTAGAAAATAGCTTCTGAAAGGTCTGTGCCCTTTTCATCCCAGCCAGGCTGAGTAGAGGGTGGGCCCTGGTAACATATCAGGAACTGGAAGCTACTGCTTTATACCTGTCTGTGACCTTTCAGCACAACCCACCCTGCCACCAGGCCGAAGGAGAGAGGAGGGGCTGCAAGAAAATAATACATTTGCATTTTTTATTTTATTTTAACTATCTTTAAATACATTCATCAACTTTTTGCTTTTTCAAGTTTTGCCAGTCCTGTCCTGAAGTACAACGTCCCTGGTACAAGTTATCAGACCCTGTGCTGTGGAGCCTACACATGTTTGCAGAGATAAGAGTCACAAATACATGCAAGCCCAGAACACTCCAGTGAAAACTGGAGAGTAATATGGCAAAACAAATGAAATCTGAAGATATGTGTAAGAAGGGCATGCACTGTATTTAAACAGCTCTTGGCCCCTTTTCTGTTGATAGGTTTTGAAGATCCATCACGCTGCATGTGGTATAAAAGTAGAATGCCCTGATCCATGTCACAGCTTAAAGAAAATAATGATCCGGCTTCCTTTCTACTGAGGCCAACATCACTTCATTTCTTCACAGAAGCCAATGGTGTGGCAAGAGGAATGTTCCCCTGCCCAAGTCAGTCAGCTGATCCATTTAGACTGCATTAAACTGCACCAATATAAGTAACTCAAACAGACCAGATCATGGCCTCTGGCACTGAGATTGCGAGCGGCGCAGTGTCACTCACCGTCAAAAGGCTAAGTTTTCCCGTCCCTGCACACAGCTGGGTGGCCTCATCCGTCCTCCCCAAACCATGCCTAGGAGCTGGTTAGCAACCATGGTTCAGACAGGAACATGGTCACAGTTAAGCACTATCAAGGGCCAGCACCTCAGCACCGTTCAGGTGATTAGCATGCACGTAGCCTTGTATTCCTTTTGCGGAAGAGCACCAGGAGCCTGGCTGAATAGTGACACAAAGCGAAGAAAAACAAGAATTGGTAGAAACTGATTCTGCTTAATTTAAAAACTGAGAGGAGATAAGCTGTGAAACATGGGGATGTTATTTCCATTATTTGCTCTTGTGACAAGCTTGCTGTCGTCATCCTACCATAGACAGGATTCCAAAGTTCCAAAAATCAAAACAAACTGGGGCCAAATGCACAAATGAGATTTGGCAATCTGTCACATACCCCGCAATAAGGGCATTTTTCCCATGAAAAATATTCTGCCTGATGCAACAAACCTCATTCCTCAAAGGGCTTCTGTTGCCTAGCCCCTGTCAAATATTTTCAATGAAAGTAAGATGGGGCCAAAGGGGAGAAACAAACAAACAAAAATAATAATAATAATAAAACCTATTCAGGCAATTTATCCTTAAGACTTCTACAAAGTCCAAATCAAAGTTCTTATTTGGCATTGAATACCTGCAAGCAGTTTAGATCACTTGTTTTCAAAAAGTATGGGGCTTTTAAATGTTGAAAACATAAATTCCCAAAACATTCCACATTAATTTCATCTGGCGGAAAGGAGTTTGATTATATCAAATGGACCCTATGTCAAGCACAGTAAACCATCCTAGGATGTCTGGAACGAACTTCTAAAGCCTGCATACTAGTGCAAAGCCCGGATACTTTTTATAATAGTGGATCAACTATCTAAGAGGTAAACTGTTTGCCTCGAATAGCTGAACATTTCAAAGGGAACACAGCAGAGGGAATAGCACAGGGCACAAAGTTTCAAGATTGTATCTGGCTTAGGTAGCACTTTTTTATCTGCGACTTCTCAGTCACAGTCAATGCTCAGAAAATGTTCTCACTCCATGTCATACCCAGTGAACCTGGCCCCAATTTGTACCCTCTCTTAGGTTTGTGTGGTATCGTTACCAAACAAAACAGATTCCTAGGACCAAACAGATTTTGCATTTGGGAAACAACGTTCAGATCTGGTCTGCAATTATAACGAAGGCACACAAATAAACATAGAGGACTCAGGAGTGACAGAAGCAGGCTATGAAATAGAAGTAGTCTGACAAGGTCAATAGAAATGGTGCTAAGAAGGCACTGAAGACATCACTGCCCTAGAGGTTAAATGCTGAGCTGTTAGTTTAGTGGTTATTCCATTAGTGCATAGATTGGAAATAAAATTTATTAAAGTGACATTATATTTAGAAGTAAGCTTTGTTTTACCCAAAATTGCACTGTCAGGTATCACAAAAATGCCCTTTCTCTTGAATCCTTTTGGCCTCTGGTAAATCAGATCCAGAATGCTGTAATATAACTACACCCAAATACATTTTGAGCTCATAAGAAAGATTTGCACCTATGAATTACATTTACTTCATCTGGAACAAATTTATTCTAAGTGAAGAGACACAGAATAAAATGCTCTTGAGACACAGAAACATTTTATTCACTCCTTTGATTCAGCATCTGAAGGTTAACCATGGCAGGTGCTGACACTATTTCTTTTCTTTCTTCGTGTGCACAAACAGCTCACATAGTTTCCTTCATTAATCGGGAAAGATTGTCTCCTTAAGTAATGACTTCTCATTTATTGACGTGAGTTTGTTTTTTCTTGCATACTGATTCAGTGCATTTAAATGAAACTATTCCCTCGTTCAACTCTCCTCATCATTTCAACCTCAGCTAAAGCAATGGATCCTACACTTCAACTTTTTCCTAAACTCAGACTGAAGTTTTCTTCTGATGAATTTATTATCATCAATTGTTATTATAATTGTCTTACTCGTTCCTCTGTAAGATTCTGCTGTGTTTGTAACCTTGACCCACTAAGTTTTGGAGATAAAATTTTCTCTTTTGCTACTGGCTCAGCCTGACTTTTTCTGAACAGTTTTCCATTTACCATAGATCAGTTACTTTTGAAAGACCAGGGCAAGAAAAACATGGGATTTTTCAGTATTAAAATTGGTGATTTTATTTTTTTTTCGTTTGTATCAGGAAAATGTGCTTTGCAAATATGCATTCAATGGGTTGTGCTACAAGCCTTCTGGTGCTGGGAGAGTCATCCAATTTTGCATATGTACAGTAGAGATTAACTAGGGTTTGACAGTTAAAACTGCTGTTCCACTCACATTTTCCAGACATAAAGCAACACCTTCTTTGCCACACCAGCAAAGTGTCACGTGTGCCAGATCCCAAGCAAGGAACAGGAATCTACCTGTCTCCTACACAAAGGAAGACTAAAAGATACAATAAGTAAGTAGATGTGGCAAGGAGGAGTGTCAGGAAGAATAGCAAAAATGTGGCTAAAAGCATCAAACCTGCAACCTGCAAACCAGTGAAAAGATGCCCTAAGGGATAGAGTGAGACAGATTTGATGAAATGTGTGGGCATGGAGCTGTCTGGGCAAAGACAACAGTTCACAAAACTATGAGAGAGTCAGAACAGAGCCAGGGGGGTAAGGAACAAGTGTCAAGACACAGAGCGAAGAGATAGAGGAAACAGAAAGGTGAGAGTAACACTATCAGAAAGATGTTATAGAGCTCTTTCCAAATCCAAAATGCTCAACTTTGTGAGATCAAAGCAACAAAACATGAATGTGTTTTGACTGGTCCTGTTTTGACTACTTTTGCTTGTGCTTATGGACAATTACAGGATCAAATTCAATGTGATCTTACAGCCAACGAAAATCACAAAGTAAGGGAAAATATATTCCAGTGCCTGAGAGGCTGAGCATTTAAAGAGAGAAAATATAGAACTACACAGATGCAGAAAGAAAACAACAGATTGCAACATGGCTCTAGAAAACAGGAAACAAATAAAGAGTTGTTACCGGCAAAGAGTGTCTTATACTTCAGTAACATCCCACTACAGCAGCAGCAGGCAGGGAGAAATCTTAATGCTCCTGAGCATTTTAATTCATTAAAACATCCTGTTACATGAAAGACTCCCTTTTCCATCAATCAAGAACCTGCAGAACAACGGGTCAGAGCTTTGGCAAACTACACAAAGATGAATGATTTGCGCAATTACCAAACTCTACAGGCTGAACCAATTTGAGACAGAATAATGACAGGACAAAAATCCAGGCACTCAAACAAGAATGCTTAGAGATCCCATTAACTGTACAGAGAACTTCAGACATGCATGACTAGTGAACAAGCTCACATCCAAATAGAGAATACAACCAAAGCAGTCACAAAGGTATTTCAGAAGGCAGAACAAGGAAAACATGAAAATTTACTGAAAATTCCACAAAGGCAGGCATACAACCACAAAGCAGAAAAGATTAACAAAATTCGAAGGTCTATAGCTATTGTGGAAAAAAAAAAGATAATAATGAAATGCCATTTACATGGGGTCACATGCAAAATTTCTGACAAGTCATTATGCAAAGGATTGCAGACAAGAAAAAATGCCCCCATATTGAGAAAGCAAGCACTGACTCAGAGATCTTTGCATGTATGTGACATCAGTGTGGTACAAAACAGCAAAAAAAAATAAATGGACTGTGAAGCTCAGACTAGCACCAGATGCAAAGACAAGGCAGCAGAACACAATAAGAGATGGAATGCAAATGAACAGTGGGCATCAATGTGTGTGAAAGGCACAAAGACCTCTTCAGAAGTGAAGAGAAAGGAAAACAGCAGATCCAAATTTTATATTCCCTGATAACATAATTACAGCACCATGAGGCCAATTAAATTAAAAAAAGTAATATCAAGAAAGAAGTAGATAGAGTGAAAGTTCAGGTAGTACAAATGTTAGAGAGACATTTAACAAAAAGAAGAGTGTTATTAACCCCAGCACATTAAATCTAGATTACAGATGATTCCTATGAGAGACACACAAATAAAAACCATACCATGTGTGGCCAGTGCATTATTGCATCCATGCAGTGCAGGACTGGACTTTTAGGGCAAAACATTAACTGAGATGCTCAGAGACAAAAAAAAAAAAAGTGATCATTCTTAAGACAATAAATAAATATTAATATCTTTTTTTATTTGTTTTTAGTTTCACAGATTACATAGCACAATTTCAGAAAGCAGCATAGGACAGGTATCAGGAAGATAAACACATTCATTAAAATATATCTAACTGCTCACAATTAAAGAATCATTACCTGATAAACTAAAGGAAAACTCTTCTTAATAAAATCAATACATGTTACCAAGTAAGAACAGCTGTCTCAGTAATTCTCTGAAGTAAAACAGGCTGTTTTGCCGCTACTACCATAGAAAATGATTAGTGCATGTCATAAAGTGCATAGGTTGTGGTCTTTCACTTGGAAGCTCAGAAAGCATGCAGGAACAAGCAGGAGACAGTGAAATACTGGGGGGCAAAGAGATCACTCTGCAGCAGAGGAGTCCGTGTCTCTCAGAGCTCCAGTCTCTGGGAGCAAAGGGTCTGAGCCAGTATGAGAAAAGGTTTGGGAACGCATAGCCTCCAAACTGGTGGTAGTGGCGGTACATGGAAGAAAAAAAATAATGCTGGAAATAGGCAGAACAAATCAAAATCATTCATTTTTACTTATAACATTAAAAGTATATCACACTTTTAACCTTTTTTTTCTACACAACAATCAGCTGTGATTACACACCAAGACAGCAGTCTTCCAACTCCCATTTGTAGTGGAGGGACATGGCAAAGGTGCTGCCCAGGGGACATCAGCAGCCACCTTGAGAACTGGCACCCCTGTGAGGGGTGCTCTGGTAAACCTGCCGGCAGCTGGGTGGTGGGAGCTGAGGGGGAGCATGGCTCCACTCACCTCTCCTCCAGAAGGAGCCCAGAAAGAAATCTGAAATCAAATGGCATTAACTTGGTGGTTCTGGGACTCTCTCCACCCTGTCCACAGCCCAGGACCCCATGTCAGCCCCCTGGAGCCATCAGCCCCTGCCCCGGCAACCCTGCAGCAGGGCCTGCCTCCAGCTCCCCACAGCCCTGCCACGGGCCCCCCATCAAGCGAGGTCAACCCGCTGACCCACATCCCAACCCAGCCTTTGCCCACCCCTGTCCCCAGGGAGGTGCCCAGGGTCAGGGCTGGGGATGCCCTGGTGCCCCCCAGCTGCCCTGCTGGGGGAGACAGGATGGGCCCTGAGCCGCCAGGCCCACCCACCACCCAGTCCCAGGGGGCCACCAGCCCCCTCGGTGCCTTGACACTGGTAATGTGCTTCGGCTGCCGTTCAGGCAAAAGAAAACGAGTTATAGCTCCAGCATCCAGGTGCCCACTAAATGCAGAGGCTTTCCATACCAGCAAGTTAAACAGAGTGAGGACACAGGCTTGAGCCCTGGCACACAATGGCCCAACTGTTGAGCTGCCAGGGCGCCCTCAAGGCAACGTGCCATCTCCCTGACACAGCTTTTGGGAGCCAGGCGAGCCAGAGGGTCAGTGTGCCTCTCTGGCAGCACAGGCAACACCATTTATAAGGAGTGGGAAGGGACCAGGACAGTTTAGCCCTATGAAGGTGCCCTTTAAATCTTATTTTATTTACCACTACTGATGAAAGCCCAGTAAAAAAGGAATACCCTTCTCACTCAGGTGAGAAAAGTTCAAGCTGTACATTCAAGGAGAGGGAACGATTCAGGCGGAAATTAAATACACGTGACTACAGAGCATTTTTAAGGGCATGTTACTCAATCTGCAATGTTATGTATTTGATGCATGGTACACAAGACAGCTATGTGCTTGCCAAATTATGCAGAGCAGCCTCACACTACGAAATGAATAGCAATTAAGTCAGAGCATGAGAACTTCAGCCAGCAAGAAGGATGCCTATCTTTCTATAAGACAGAAATAAAAACCAGAAAGCCAAGGGACTGCTCTCACCTGGTTTCAGGGCAAAGGGGTAGAAAGGGTCCGGTAATAAATCTTCCAGAGTAAAGATGAACACATGTTCACTATGTTGTTGTGTTGGGTGATTGCAGAGCAACTTCAACTGTCTCTCAAAACAGCAGGACTTCACACAAGCCAAATGTGTAGTGTTTTGCCTCCTATACTCTCATACCATTATATCCTTGCAAATGAAAACAGAAAATCTCCTCAGAGCCGCTCTGAAAAAAACACAACAAAGAAGGACCGTACAGAAACCCACAATTGAATTCATCTCCCCTAACTGCAGACAGACAGACAGAAGTTAAGCATGCCCTCTAAACTACTTGCTTACTCTGCCCGGAAAGTTAATAGACAGGTATCTCTGGATGAGGTAACTGTCCTGGAGGCACTTATTTGTTCCTACTGATTTCAGGGGGAACTTTATAGCTAGCTCAGAGTACAGGCCTACCTTATTGCTAGCCAAAGCCAGGAAAATGAGTTCCAAGCAGTGCAGGAAATGGCATATGTAGAACAATGCAGGAAAGGAATTAAGAAAGTAATGGAAAAAAATGTACACATGAACATCAGTCCTTGAAGCAAGAAGGGAAGTGAAACTGTCACTGCAAACAATTTCATTATCATAGGCCACTAGAAGTTAAACAAACTGCCCTAATAATCCTCTCAGGCAAGACAACAAAACATTTTAGCAGCTATGATACCCTAAAAATATCACTTCAGCCAATGGACACCTGCTTACACAACTCAAAATAGAGAAACAGCAAAATCCAATTTTTGCTATTTCAGTCAAATAATCAAGGCAAATAAATTGTTAAAAATGGTTATCTGATACCAAAAGAAAGGTGAAAAAGTAAAAAAGGTCACAGGATTACAAAATGGTTGAGGTTGGAAGGGACGACGACGTTGCCCAGGACCATGTGCAGATAGCTTTGGAAATCTCCAAGGATGAAGACTCCACAACCTCTCTGGGCAACCAGTGTCATTGCTCAGTCACCCTCACAATGAAAAAGTGTTTCCTGATATTCAGATGAAAACATCATATGACACCATTCTTGAATTCCAAGAGATAGCCATAAAAAAGCACAGGACAACATTTTTGTGACAGATGTCCTTTAACAAATAATGTCATTGAGAAAAAGGGGTAGTATTTGACCAAGCATCAATTTTTTTCTTCACTGCCTACTGCACCACAGCAGATCTGTAAGAAATGCTGTAGGCAAGTTGTGGGGTTCATAGGGAGTTCATGCCATAGTCATTTATAAGACTGATTATGAAAGAAATTTTGCACCAAGCAAGAAGAGGTTGTGTAAAATAGGACAAATGGCCAAAAAGCAATAGAAGACAAAATAAATTTAATATATCCCACCAAAATGTGAAGCAAGAGCAAAGCAGTAGCCAGTCATCAAAACAAAGACTTGAAGTTTTTCCAGCATCTTGCTAAATAAGCAAAAGACTTTGCACCAAGACACATTATGTACCAATGTCTTTGTACCAAGACATTATTCCCAAAACAAAATGGTAAACTCTCAGTAGAGTTGGTGTTAATTTATCTGAACCTGAGAGCTCAGTATGTGCACAAGTTATGTTACTCATGTTTCATTTCATTAACTCCCACAAAAGTGACACAAGGAAAGTTACAGCATGCACCTCCTAGTATGGGTCTGTTTGACATTTGCTAATAAATTAATGCTCAGGAATTTAAAAGCACTTACAGAAAGTACTTGGTGGTTGTCATAACACAAAGAGCAGAATAAAAGCTGGGTACTGATTTTTCTTGGCTGCCATTTTACATCAATTGAATGTGAATGGCAAGGAATGGAGGAAGGCCTGAGAAAGGAGCTAGGAAAGTGCCTGTAACAGGGACAGATTAGATAGAAAGGACAGAAAGAAACAGGCAGGAGAGCCTGTGGCCCTAGAGCACAGTCTCCCAGTACCTGAGGGAGTCTGAGGGTTGTGGGTCTTATTTCACATCCTCTGTTATGGAGCCACTAGGAAACTCATTGGAAGAGAGCCCCTTCCTTTTGCAGCACAGGCTACAACAGAGGATGACACCCCATTACTGGTACCACTGTTAGCTACCATAACCCAAACGGCAGAATTCAGGGTGGCACGTCTAAGAATCTCCAGTAAAGCTGTTGAACCATGACTTCTGAACATGGAAAGGCACAGTGGAAGCTGGGAGATGCCATTTGATCCACTGTCTTTCGGCACATGCCTAATACTGTTCAGCTAACAGTGGCTTCTACTGCTAGAGTGATCTGCCGTTTTTCAGTCTAAATGGCAATAAAACCCAGAGAACTGAGATGTCTCTAATGACGAAGAGCTAAAACCAGGCTGATTGCTTCCATGGTCAAGAACATCACCATGCATGTATGGAATGGCACAAGGTTGAGCCTAAATTTTAATCTTGTTAGAAGAGAGCTACTTTTGATAGAATTGTAATACAAGGAACCAGTACCTTTTGGTACAACACTTTCTGAAATCTTTCAAAGTGCAAAAGCAAAACCAAAATGAAATAAAAGAAGTACACAGTAGGACAAAAGATATATGTGGGAAAATCTAGTTCTCAGTTCAATGATCAAAGTGGAAGCTACCCACAGAGGTATTCAAGATTTAAACTAGTGTAATGAGAAGGAGAAGATAATCTTTACTGGAGACAAAAAAATGTCAATTAAAATGTTTACAGTCACAGCATTTTGCTTTTCATTGCTGCATGACAACCCAATATTTGTTCAAATAGCAGGGATAAGCCAATTCCATAGCTTCAGAGAAGCACAAGTGAACAAATTCAAATAACAATACCATAGCAACAACCCTGTGATTACCTCCATGAAAGTAAATTGGATCCCTCTTGATGTGGACACTCAAGACATTGACATGGAAATCCTGAAACCTTATAGAACTAGTTTTAATCCATTTATTTCACTTTTTTTCCTATTATCATTATCTAATAAGAGATGGGATAAATTAGTTTCCCACCTTTCTACACTGTGCTTTCCCTTCATGCCATCCTTCACAGTAATTGATATTCACTTACTTCAGCACTGAACTGTTATTAGGTACAGCCTAGTGCAATTCTGGCATATGTTTATAACAATCTAATTTACTTTCAGACCAGACCAGAATAGCCAGCTGTAGCCAATGGACCATCTCAGAGCAGCTATCTGTGAACAGATACTCATGACTGGTTGGGTACTTCACATACTGAAGTCAACAAAAAGCAAAATCAATGACAAGACAAAACAAAACCTGAGATCAACTAAAAGATTTACTTCACGACACAATAATGTCATAACTTGTGCATCCTTGCTGGAAAAGAAACCGTATGCTCATCGTGCATAACCATTTAATTTTGAAATGGACTCATTTTGATTGTACGTGTGCACATCATAGTCAGTAAATTTCCTGGTTATTCTTTACATGTATAGGTATCACTATAAAGAATTTAACTGTGATCTCTGCAGTGCAAATCAAAACCTCATGTTTACAGTGACACAACAATGTTAAAATCTTTGACTTCTGAAACCCTTTTCTTTCATAAAAATTCATTAAATACACCATTCTGTATATCTAATAGGTCAAAAAATTCTTGCTCGAAACAAAACTTTTATTTTCTTACCTTGAAAATTCTGAAGCCAATTTAAGAACAACAGCAAAAACAACAACAACAAAAAGAAACCCTACCAAACTCCATGAAAAATTACGCAGATGAAAGAAGGGAAAAGTGACTAAATATGTTATTTGGATACTTAGCCAGCAGTTATTATACCCACCTCTGAAAAAAATGTTTACTATGCTATTGATTCTCTAGAGACTTTTTTCACCTTAAAAACATAAGCTATCCTATGGCTGCTACAC
This sequence comes from Tringa solitaria, assembly GCA_026413425.1. NCBI lineage: Eukaryota > Metazoa > Chordata > Aves > Charadriiformes > Scolopacidae > Tringa > Tringa solitaria. Next base: position 79,892,667 of record JAOXJM010000012.1, read on the forward strand.
TATGTTAAACACACATATTGTAGACTCCAGAAAGGAAGTCAGATCCAGGCAGACAAGATGATAAGATCCAAGGATCCAAGATTTTGTTCATGAAGTTACAAAGAACAATCTTCCATTGCACATTTTCCTGCCTTTTGAGCAAATTATTAAAATCCCCAAAATCAAGACCACATTTATAAGGAATAGTAATAACCGTCCACAAAACAAACAAACAAAACAAAAAATTGCAGCTGTTACAATTACAGATATTTCAGACTGTAAATTTGCATCACACTATGCTCTGCCTGACTTGCAACTGTCTTGATGTAGCTTTTATGATCTTGTGGGTTGGGGGTCCTTATGATAACCTAGTTTTTACAGGTTTCCATAACATATGCACAAATGACATCCACAGTCCCTAAAATTTACTGTTTCTTCCCATGCTAAATTGTTTGACCTCAGTTGGTTTAGTGATATTCAGAAGAACTTTGCAGACCAGTTCCTCAAAGAAAAAATAAAAATCACAGACAACAAACAAACAACTTATTCAAAAAGAAAGAACACTATCAGTGCACAAGATATTTCTAAGGCAGAGGGAGGAAGTACCTGCAAAGAGGCCACATTTCACCTGAGATCTCAGCTGTTTAGCAAACTCTTCATGCATAATGAGAACTTAATTAGCTACAGAGCTGCTCCCTCTTCTTTTGCCCCCACTCTTTCCAAGATATGCCCACAAACACTTCGATTTTTCCTACTTTCTTCTTCCAAGCACAGAGGTGGAAAGCAGAAAATGAGGTTTGAACAATATGGATCATTACCTGCATGTCAACAACCAACTGCCCTTTGTGTTTTGATTGTGCAAGCTCATGTCCTCAATATATGAAATTCAAGCTCTTTTCTTTGTTCTCATCCTTTCCTACCACCAGTGGCTTAAAGAGTTTGTTTTCAACTGCTTTTCTTGCCCTGTAGCAAAATGTGTGTAACTTAGATCAGTAAAGCAAAGAATCTCCTACTTAGAGAAGTTACTTCCACGTTTTCAGACCAACTGCATCACCTGAAAATGAAGGCAGTAACTAAATATAGAATATTAGTAATGAAAATTTTTGGTTCTTAAAAGAGGTGGACAAATAAAATTATAAAATGTTAATGTTTGGAAATACAAAAGCATAGAGAGGGCAAGAAATATTTATTTCCTCCAAAAGAATTCTATTTTCTAGCACAAAGCCAAGGCAAAACATTTACCTTGTATCTATTGTTTTCTGAATGATACTTCAGATCTAAGAAGAAATTTGTAGGTTTCATTCATTTTCAGTATAAAAATTATGTTCTGTTTCTGCTGGCTCACATGGTATACCCACAAAGATACTGAGGGAGAGAATGAACCAAGGACAAGCCAATTTGTTATTTCTTTATTTAAAAATCAAAGAAACAGAGGCTTATAGAAAGATAAAAAAAACCCCAAAGCTCAACCAGTGGAACACAGGTCGAGCAATTTGGAAGTCTCCTTGCATAACTGAAGACCAATAAAAATATTTCTATTCATTTTTTAAGATATTCCACTGGGAAAAAATGAATAATAGTGAATTACCTCCAAGATCTTTGGAAAATAAAATTTGCATCACAGTACTGCATATTAAAACTTAACATAGGAATAATAATCCAGCTGATGTAATTTTACAATGAGGATGATTGGTAAACAAAACAAATTCTTGAGCAAATTTTGGAATTAAATTGTGGTTTTACTTCACCCATTAGTTTCAAGGCATTTGTATTTTATTCAATCAAGTGGCAGAGAGGTTTTAGTCAAGAACATCACTGATATAATTTCATTCTAAATGAAAGCTTTGCTTTCAACAACATTAACTACAAATTTTAGCTAGAACCACGTTGTTTATGGTGATAAGTAAACTTAAAAAAGCTAACTTTTCCCACACCTTTTCCCAGAAAAGAACATTTTAATTTGAGAAGCAATTATTTACATTTCATATTGGGGTCAGGAATTGCTTTTCTCCTTTTTTCCAGAACCCCATTCAAATACCTAGAATAACTTGGTAGACTGCTCTGTCATTTCTCACTATGATTTTCCATCAGAAGGTTGGTTTCCCCCTCCCATAAACACAAGCATCACAATAAGGGATTGTGGGTTATCAGAAACCATATCTGCTCCTATGCCACCAAGACTTTCCTGTCACTCACTAGTGGATGACTGACAGCGAGTATTTCTTCCAGACCTTATGACGGGAAAGGAGGTGAGTACACTGCTCTCCTGTGGGTCCCTGTGGAGGTTTTTGAGGGCTCATCGGAGAAGTCAGAAATACCCGCCAGAAGTTCTGATGGGATTCCTGTTGAACTGGAAGAAGTGCTGACCGATACACACTTGGAACAGTTACGTTTTGGTCAGTATTAATATATAAAGAGAGTTTTAATTCATTTAAATGACGATTGGCATAGAAGAAGGTGTTTTTCATCCTCGAGCATTGTACATAGCACCAGGGGAAGTTTTCTAGTTCAGGTTGGGTAAGAGACCAGACAAGACAGACCCAAAAGTCCATCAAAAGTTTTGAAAAGTTTTTGAGCCAACCATTAATCCAAAGATAGTTCTTACAGAACACAGATAACCATGAAATTGAGGCCTGCTTTGAATCCGCTGGCAAGTACTTCACAACAGAAAGACCAGAAAATTAAATTACATAGAACAACACCAAAAAACATAAATACAAATATATTTCTTGTTCTATTTGTTAATATCCTGTAAGAAAAAAAACAGCAACAACAGAACTGTAGGAACTGTTGAAGAAAGCTGGAAAAAAATAACAATGATCTGAATATTTCAGGTGTTTCTTTTCTCTTTGTCCAAAGCAAGGATATAAGAATTTTTCAGGTTGATATACAATTCTAATTTTACTAGCATTATTTTCCTGAACATATTAATGAGAACATTTAAAACACAAAAAAATCCTAATGCTCTAATGTCGAATTAGCAATAAAACATTAGCTAACTTCAAGGAAGTAATCTACTGCAGAAGCCAATGTTTTGGAGATTGCTTCACATTGAAATGTTTAACTGTTAGCAGAGAGTGAAACTCCTGAGTATCATATTTGACTTTAATCTGTTGTGAGAGATACATTTACTTCATTAAAAGGACTGCTGTCTGTAGACACAGCTAATATAAATAAGTTCCCTTCTGGCAAGGTTATTTAACACAGGACACTATCCCAAAGAATTATATCTGGGTATGGAAATTATACATGGGTAAGTGTATATTTGCACATCTGCCCAGATCTATTTATTTTCATGCCAAATGCATGTGTTCACATATGTATCGATGAACTGGGCAGCAGGTTGCTTTCGCATTCTGATTTCTAAGCATGTAACAAATACTAAAAGGAAAAAGGGGGGAAAAAAAAAAGACAAATAACCAGAAAACCTCATGGAAATCTGAAATTGTAATAGTCTGAATATCTTCCTCCCCACAAAGCAAGGACTGAAGCTTTTTTCTATCCTTTCTAAGGCATTCCTACAATTTTTTACACATTTTCCAAATTTTACCTGTTTAAACTGAAGCATTACACATTCTTATTTTTCAGAAGTAAATGAGCAATTTCCTCAGAAATAAAACAACATAGAAGAGCCACCACATAAGAGCACTCTAAGGGTATTTTCTAGGGCTCCTCTGTGGTTTTTGAGCAGGAGCTTCAGACTTGGCAGATGTATTATCCCAGTAGTGGTTTCTTTGTCCTGATGAACGTCTACTCATACTAGTTTATAGGCCCCTGAATATTTTGGTCTGTATCTGCTCAGTGGTTTGATAACAAAACTCTTAGAAAAACCTACCTTCTCTGGCTCAGATCTCCACCAGAGCCTGAGGGATGAACTGGACTTTCTCTGGAATTACATCTTCCACGGTGTAGCACCTGCTGCAGTGTCAGAATGACTCAGTGGCTGCTCTAACAAGACCCAGGCAACAGAGAGAGAGAAAAAGAAGCACGCTGTTTAGGAGTAAGTAAGAAAAGCAGAAACTGAGATGCAAAACCAGTACAGATGCTGAAAGTGTAGGACACTGCGATAAGAAAGTAAATGAGCAGCAGGGAGTTGCAGAGCTGAGAGATGAAAGCAAGATTCTCCCTCTCCCCTAGATATTTTCTATGACGGTGAATATACCACTGAGACAAACTTTTTTCCACAACAGATGATCAGTGCATAGTGTCTTTTAAATAGCGGTTCTCAAACTGATTTGATTCTCCACTCCCAGGCTCTGATTTGCAGGAGTGCCAAGAACTTTATGCTGACTGAGGGCTGTGAGAGCTGTGCTCTGAGCAGAAAAGCTGCTTTCAGGGAAGTATTTCAAAGCAGCCCCAGATATCCCAGGCTGCGCACTTTCAAGTGAACAGCACAGTCCCTCTGACCTACAGCTTTACAGGAATTTAGGTGCCTAACTTCCACAAAATTGATTTTGCTGGGAACTGAGAATCTAAATATACTTTCTTGATTTTTTTTCCCTAAAAAACTAAGTAGCTGGCTTCAGTTCCATCTGTCAAATGGGCTAGACTTTCCTCAGGACTAGCCTGCAGGTGTACCATAGGTTCTTCTCAATCTTTTTCACAGATCTTGTTACTGTGTAGTTTGCTATTGGAAAGTGTGAAACTACAACCAGAAGGGAGAGATTTTGACTACACAGGATTTTCTGAATCAACAGCAAAATGCTTTGAGTACATTATATAGGCTTAGACTCTGAAAGTCCTTAGCTTTATCTGACTGTTGGAATGTGTTGTTTTGCTATTTCACAGCATGGAGGGGATTCCATATGAAATTTACCAGCTGTTTTTCTTTGAGAAATGTATGCCATAATCACATTATCAGTTTATTCATTTCTATACTTTTTTTATTTCACATCCTTTACACTCTGATGTGACTGAGTATATTGGAAGAAAGCATTCCTCCTTGACTTGTCAGCTTTGTTATAACATTTCAGGAAATAGAAAAGAGGTCAACCTCACTCTGACTTGGCACATCTGAAGACCAAGCTCTCTGCTATATATTTTCTAAAAAAAAAAAATAAAAACCCCAAACAAAAAAAAATCTCAAAAAAAACCATGTAAGGCTTTATTCTGCATCAATGAATTCAGTGGAAACACATTTTGACCTCATCAGAAGGGTGAATATGAAAATCTGGTTACATACATAACTATCACTTCATCAGCTGGTGCTGTAATCATGGCAGCAGGAAAAATGAAAAGAATAAATCACTAGATATCCATGTTGCAGTTGGCAACCTCTTGCTACAGAAATTACACAGGGAGCTCTATCTTCCACCATAGGACCTTTGTCCAGAACTAATGCCAACCAAGTGAGCCATCTTTGTCCTACACCATCCTCATTCTCTTGATCTTAAGAATCAGTTGTTTAGTTGCAAACAGCCATTTGAAAAGGCAGGACTCCGGGCAGGTAACTAATAAACAGATGATGAGTCAGGCACTGACTAGCAAAAGACTTTATTTACTTGGACTTGGGTTTTGCTTGTCTCTCTATATAATAAAGATTTGCAGTCAGAAGAATACAGTAAATGTAATCTGAAGAAGCACTGTAGCAAAAGCCTCTCTATGCTTTCTTAAACCCTTTATGAAACACCATTCAATCAACCAAAGCATTATTGTCACTCACCCTCCAAAAGAAAAACACTTCTTCCTTTACCCTCAGTAAGAGGAAAATATGTGAGCTTTCTTATAAGACTAACAATTAGCATGTGAGTTAAAGATGGAAGCTGCTATCTGAAAGCAATACAAGGATTACAATAGGCTTTACTGAATAAGACACCATCCTTTGAGTGATGGTGTGAGATAATTAGAAATTCTGAGCCTGAAACTGCACTTAATGACTTTACACTTCACTACAGCTGCTCCTAATTTAAATCTGAGCAGACTCACACATTCCCTAACTTTCCCCTTATTCTGAGACATCTGCCTCTGGCAAGATGTTTGCCATCTTTAAAACGGAATATCTATATTCCTACTTATCAGGTAGGTCTACATATTCCTATTCCTCTATGTCTATTCTCAGATATCTAAATATTCCGCTGTTGTATATTAATCATTCACCAAAAAGGAGTCAAAAAGGTCTCATTAATCCAGAGACTCAAAGCTGTCATATCAGAGACACAACATAATGTGGTGGATCTCATTCATATGATAGTTCCTGGAGTTAAATTAATTTGTTTAGAAGAATGTGGTCTTATACAGAGATTCCTGTCTATTCCTAAAACAATAGTGTAGATATACTACAGACGTAGCTTCAGATCCACTTTCACACCTTTTCATGATTATTATAATAGTGTTGATACATGTTTCCCTGTGCTTGTCAAGCTGAGAGGTTGGTCAGATTATTTGAAGACGTCACTTAATTGATTTTCTGATGCGTAGCTAAATTCTCTGCTGGCTCAAACTAGCACAGCAGCACTGCATTTGATCAGTAAAGATACAGGCATTTAGAGGGTCAGCGGAGTATATTGGTCAAATTCAACTTTCAGTTGCTATAAACTGAGAGAGACCTAATTGATTTCAGCTAATGTATTGTAGAGCTGCACTTGGACGTTTGGGAACCAAATTTGGGCCAAGGACGCTGAGGACTTCAGTCACAAAATGATTGTGACAGAGCAGTAGCATTTAAATTCAAGGGTTTAGGGGCAGGTAATCAGCAGACTATGGCAACACTGGGCTGGGTAACTGACCTGCCAAAAAAGTAACTACAGTTAGCCTGTAGTTGGGTTACAGATAGATTGATCCCAGCTCTAAATTTCTAAGCCCTAGCTAGGGTATTTAACTGTTGTATAGCAGTTTGTGTTGTGACTGCAGCACAGGTGTGTCCCAAGTTATACAACTCTGCCAAAAAAAACCATTGATTAACCAGTCACCTACTGCTGGTAACATCTTTTCAAACTAATTCCAAATAGTTCCCTACCACAGCTCCATTTCTAGAAGCTTAGCACTTTCCCATGGTGTGATTTACAAAACAGCACGAAAACAACAACCTCCAGGTGCTGTGAATTTCAAGCTGTTCCTTGTGAGATAAGTACCATCAAGACTCCTTAATTTAGTTTTGCCAATCCCATATTTAACCATGTTGTTAAGTGTGCTGAAAGAAAAATTTGAAAGGGCTTTTCTCAGTTTTCATGTGAGTGTTGCTATAGAACTTGCAGGGTGATTCCTTTTCAAATTTCCTTTGAAATACAACGGTTCTTTGGTTTTCTTGGACATGGGCTGTTTCTTGGTTGCATTATAGCCTTGGCTTAGAGCAGGGAAGTGCCTTTCAGAGTTGCACACCAAGTGTGTGCAAAACTCCTAAGACTGAGACATTTTGAAGCTGGCTTCAGATATTGAAAAGGTACTATAGAATTACCATAATGAGGAAAGATATTCCTGTGCTTGGAAAGCATGCTTAAATGTCATTTTATAGATACAGATTCTGTGCTTAATATGAAATGATGTGTTCTAAACTCACATTCAGCTTTTGAGATCACACTCTGCACTAATTTGTAATTTCTTCTTGAGCTAAAAAGATACAAATATCAGTGACCCATGTAGATTAAAACAAAATCTATGCCTTTCTGCTTGTAATCATAAAGATATTTTTACCAAAATCTCACTGTGAGGCCCACCCAGTTTTGTGGAGACTGATAGAGAGTATCAGTGAGCACATAAAAGTCTGTGAAACCATCTAGCTTTGGGTCAGTAAAAAGTGAGACCTTCTAGATGCAGGAATAGGTGGATAAGCCAGGAGCTACAGGTGACCCCAACACTGTCTGTGCCCTTGCTGAAGAGGAACCAGCCTGTGGCACCTGAGTAAGGTTGTGCTAATGACAGAGAGAGGTCCCATTGACAGTCTAGTGATCATCTAATGAAGGCAGGGGGATGAGCTGAATCAGGTCAGGAATCACCCCATGAAATCCAAACAATTCAAAATGGTCAGCTGTGAAATAGCTCAGGAAGCAGGTGAAATGGGGTTCTGGGCCATTGTCAGCATGGGGAAAGCCCCAGCGTAGGCTGGGCAGGGACAGTCAGGGCTAACAGTGCCCTCAGAGCCCATACAGTAGCCAAAATAATGAATATTTTGGACACTTTAACTATTGGGACTGTGATTTTTGTGACTGAATTAGTGTTACCTAAGCTAAATCCAGACTTCAGTCCTCCATTCCAAATCCAAATGTTATTTTCACATACAAAGCCTAATCCCTAAAAGATACCACTCACAGATTTATGAAAGCATTTTAATCTACAGATGGACCAAGGAAGAACAGATCCAGGTATATTCCCTAAATTAAAAACACATCTCACTCCTTGTAAATACACAGCCATCTGTAACAGTGCCGTCTTTTACATCTTAAACTTAGCATGTGAAATGAAAATGTCTTGATCACATAAAGTTTGCTTCTAGTAGATGGAAAACTTTCCTGTACCTCATGTCTCAGAGCGAATGAAACTGGTAAAACCCAGTAAAAACTTTCTTTAGAAGAGTTGTCATTGAGAGCCTCCTCATTCCTTCTTTCTGTGCTGAGCATAGTTGAAGTATTATTTCCCAAAAGTGCTCCAATTAGGAGGCTTGGTAAAGCTTCCAAGTCACATTTCTGTGGCATGTAGAAGTCCAGCATGATGACTATCTAAAAGACACAGCACATCACTTGAGCTATGAATGCTGCTTCCTCTCCTGCTTTTCTTTGACCATTATTCATTTATTCATTAAAGAAATTACTAGTAACTGCTGTGCTTTCAAAATTTGCCATTTCAAAGTCCCAGAGACAAAAATCCCCTTTCTCCTTTCACACAAGGTAGGAAACCTCATTGTATCCCTCTCCTGGTGCTTCAGGATTGTTCTGGAAAGCCCAGCTACAGCTGGGAGGTTGGTTCCATGGCTACAGTCACTGCACCCTGAGACAGTGGCTGCTGTGCTCTCTTCTACCCAAAGGACAGAGAAGTAGCTGTCCTAATTGTGCCCAAATCACCCTGTGTTACCAACAGACATCTGAAAATTAATTTCTTTTCAGTACAAAAGTCCAGACTCCACTCACCCTTGATCTGGTGCAGGACTGCCACTGACAGTGGGTGGATTTATGTGTACGACCTAAGGAGAAGAACAGATACCAGTTATTTGTTGTTGCTTATAGTTTTGGGTTGTTTGTTTTTTTTTTTTTTTCTTGGGGAAACTACTTATATCCTTAGTTTTATTCAGCCTGTTTAAATAAATATAACTCAAAGGGTTCTCAGTGTCAAGCAGTGGTGGCTCACCTGCAGCACTGCAAGTCACCGTGGCCCCCTAGAAAAGGAACAGCAGGGGAATTATAGATCCATGCCCAAGCTTCCCCAGCCCCATGATATACACAAAACTTCCTCAACCATTTAAACACACAGGACTGTGATTGAGAATGGTAAAGTCACCATCTAAGACACAACCAGCCTTGCTACCACAAACAGGAAAGAGGACAAAAGAGAGAGCGGAGAGAAAGCATGGATGAATGAAGTCAGTCATGTCTTAAGCTGCTATGGTTAAACACGGGAGCAAGAAGTAAGACCCAGTGCTCTTCCTAAATGAAATATGATATAATCAACGTGATTAAAATTCCTGATTTGGAATCCCTGAGGTTAATAGCTCAGCTCATGCTTTAGAGCTAAACCTTTCAACAAGAACATTCAAGCTTAGGAAATGGTTTGAGGTAAAGAAAGCAAGGCAGAAACCCAGTCTGGAAGAACGTCTCGATCCCCGCAGCGGTCTGGCAGGTTGTCTCCTGAGGTTAAAAGACCCAAGCCAGAACTGCAGCACGGGCTTATGAAATGGAAAATGAAAGGGAGAAACTAGCTAACTTCATAGAAAGTTTTAATCTTAAAATAGAGTTGTTTTAGGTCAGCAGTGCCTTGCAGAGAGCAGAGACTGTATTCACTCATTTCTGTTCCTAAGACTTCTCTGCTGTCTGCCACTGGGAGATCTGTATGAACATGATCACTAAGGGCTGTAATTTAAAACTCAGAACAATGCCTTAATAAATCTGTTGAATAACACAATGAGCACAAGGCAGACTTGGGAGCTGCCGTAAATGCTGGAAAGCTGATGCGGCCACAAAAACTTTGTCTCATGACCAGCTTGGATTGCTTTTACATGAGTCACCTGACCTCAGAACGTGGGCTTGCGAGGGCTGGGCTTTCTGATTACCCTTATTAGGGGTTTATTGTTTCTCAGGTTTCACACTGCTGGACTGTCATTCCAGAAAATGACAATGCATCTGATGGAAGCATCCCCCAGGGGTGACCAGTGACTCATTCTGAGTGCTGTGATAAAATTGCAGAAATGTTCCTAGATAAGCAGTATGCTAACATGGTGACTACACTTACAGGACTCTCTAAGGTGGCATTAAGAGAACCTAGTATATATATTTGTAATTATCACAGAACCATAGAATGGTTAGAGTTGGAAGGGACCTTAATGAGCATCAAGTTCCAACCCCCCTACCCTGGGCAGGGATACCTCTCACTACACTGGGTTTTTCAGAGCCCCATCCTGAACACCTTCAGGAATGGGGCAGCCGCTGCTTCTCTGGGCACTGTGTATCAGACTGTCTGCATCAGAACAGTAAGTCAGGTCCACATAACTGAATCACTGTAAAATGGCTAAAATATAAATGGAAGTACAATATACCAAATTAAAGGGCCCAGTTTATTGAGAGACATGAAAAGATCACCCTTACTAAAAGCTAATAGAAAAATATCCTTTAAAAATATCACTTCTAGTCCTAAATACAAATCCAAACTTACTCAAATGTTGTGTCTTTAGACCTCAGATTTCAGCCTATACAATGAGATTTGAATTCTGAAGCCTGTCTAGAACCAAATTCGGGATTTAGCTTCTAACCCATCCTGATTTATTATCAACTTCGTATCTACTTTTCCCTCCCTCACCCCAAGAATATTTTTTCTTTAATGTAAGAAAGGAAATGTTCTCTTGGAAAATTTCAACCTTATTTCAATATCTCCTAGCTGCTGCAATCTGTAGGGCTGCATTTTAAGCTGCAGTTTAATTTCTAGAGGTATCTAAACATTTCTTCTACTCCTATTTTAAAAATAAAAAACCATAATCTATTTCTCACTTACAAATAGCTCTGCTGTAGGTGAAGCAGGTGCTGATACAGGAGTGACTAGAATCCAGAAATGAAATTTTTTTATTAAATGCTGTTTCACATTTCTTTTCCCTTCTGGGGCAGGGACACTCTGAACCAAACCTTTAATCTAAGTGGTTGATATGCCAATTTACATCACCTTTGGCTTTGATCTTTCAGTCCTACCACAGTGTAAATTTGACCTCATATTTAAAACTTGGAAAACCCCCTGGTTATAATGTCTGCTTTTTCTCACTTCCCATTCTGAAACACTTGTCTTTTTTGTGGTTCCTTTGAGAAGTGTAGCCCAGCATCTCCTCTTGAACTTTCATTTCTTTGTGTATTTAGACAACTAAAGACCACTGCTTCAAGATTTTTCTTATTATTACATTGAAACAGCTTACACATCTTAATGAAGTCAAAAAATTTGAGTTTACTTTCAATAAAAATGCAAGGGCGCATGACTTTTAAGTATCTGCTAAAGTGTCATTAAGCTCATGCCTGAAGTAAAATCCACCTAAGTATTTTGCTGAATAGAGCCTTTTTGGGTCTGATCCAATGCACATTGAAGCCAGTGAAAAATTCCCATTGACTTCAGTGGGCTCCCAGCCGATTCCTGGGAGGTATTGAGTTCAGCACTTCTCCTGCCAAACTTCAGTTCTTGCTCTGACATGTGTTCTTTAGGTTTTTTACACTGTTTCCTCTCAACAGAGAAATATAAAATTTTTAAGGTCTCCCTGAAAGGTTGGAAAAGTTTTTCACCACAGCTTTAAAGTCACTACTGTCAAAACTGAAGCATGTCAAAACCATTCATTTCCTACAAGAAACAAATAGTATCAGGTCTGATAAATGTCATTGCAGGTTTATAATTTTGAGGTGATGTTAGTATATTTTTACAAATATTCAGGACATTCATTACAAATACTATACTCATGTATAAACACAGAATGCAAACACACGCTATTGTACATATTTGCAACCTTCAAATGGTTTAAATAGCAAAACATATTTCTTTTGCAGAATTACAACTTTCATAAGTTTGGGTTCAGTTGGAAATTTTAAAATAGAAGTGTTTTCAGTTCAGATTAGATGGCCTTTCACCATAATGAGCATCCAAATTGTGTTTGCCCTGTGAAGAGAAAAATTAAAAGCATTGTCAGTCATCTCCTTCAAGCACATTTTCCTCCTTCATCTTCTCTGCAAGAGCCACAGCAGTGGCTCTTGCGAGTCAAAGAGAAAATCAGAGAAAATGGTGATTTGAAAAAGTCATCTGTTAATACTACTTTGAACTTACCCTCTCCCACACTACAATTAGTGGTGATATAATCAATTCCTTCAGTGTGGTGCACAACCTGATCCTTGTTTTGCAAAGACCTTGTTCTTCAATCATTACCAGTCAAAGCAAAACTTCTCTCAGTTTCATTCAGGACAGGATTAGAATTTTCTTCATTTTTTTTTTTAACGATGTGAAGCAGCACTTGCTAGGATAAACACAGACAATGTAGAGAGATCATTGGAGTGTTGAAGTTCAGTGACTTCTTACTCCATGAGCAAAATAACAGATTAATTGGGATCTTTGTTCCCCAAACAGAAAGCAGTCATGTTCTTTCTATCAAAATTTTGAAGAAGGGGGGGAAAAAAAAAAAGAGAGAGAGAAAGAAGAAAGCCTTAAAAACAAAGAAAAACCTAGAGACATCTCTCTCTGAGATCACTACTGTAGCACTTGGAGCAGGAGGAAAGTGGGAGGATAGTAAGTAAGAGGAAAAATGTAGATAAGTTTTTTAGAGTACACTTGATTGATAGATTCTTGAAAAGAATTGCTCATCGGGAGACGTACAGAGTAAAAAGAAGGTGCACAGCAGAGACTCTATACTTAAAATATGTCAGTGGTGTCCACCAGCAGAGGATTATAGAAGTACAGAAATATTACAAAGGGAGAAGTCCCAAAAACTGCTGAGTCTACAAGTGGAGAAATAAAATGAGTAGGAGAAAGGAAGAAAGGAGAAAGGAAGCCTCCATTCTTTGTGCTTCCCTGATTTTTTAAGTTAAGCTAGTGCTTTTAAATCCTTTCACTGACTGTTTCCCTGGTGCTGCTCTGGCAAACTACACACACGCACATCCCCCGTAGACTAATTAAATTAATAGACAGCAATTTATACTACTGTAATTCACACGATTCCTCTTTGTTCCAGGATAATCCCAAATATATGTTTTCTTAGTGGAGCATTAGCTTATGTTGTACAGATATCTACATAAAGGCAGCTTACCAAAATACCCAGTTGGAACAGCATTGTACACAGAGGTTTAATAAATCCTTATACTTTCAGATAATTTAATAGAGTTGGTATTATTACAAATATATAAAAACATAAGCTTGTAAGCTTTCCATCTCACCAGCATTATTTCTACCCTCGCTTTATCAGCAGCTGTACTAATGGTTATGCCAGAGCAACCACGTCACACTTTTTCTCCCTCAGATGACAGTGCCTGGCCCAGACTATGATGCTTGGCTGCCAACCAAGAACTCCTCTAGACTCTCACATACAGGGAAGGTGGGGGGAAGAGTGGGCTACATGGGTAACAAGCACATGAGTAATTTCAGAGCAGCAGTCAGTAATGAACAGCATAGATGTCTTGTCCAGGACAAGGCTGTGTTGTTTTCAGTTTGGCTTTCCAAAACCCAAGTGAATGAGACTGTCACTCTGTAATGCACACTACTTCTCTACCTGATGCATTAATGCTTATGCACTTGAAGGCTGAACTAGGTGTGACTGTTTCAGAATAATTTGGAGCTCTGTTTTGGTCTGAGGGCATTTTTTTAACCTTCTACGTTATTTTTCCCTACATTAAGATGCATTTAAGAACATTTAAAAAAAGCTTCAGACTCTAAAAACTTAAAAAGAAAAGTGATCTCCTAAAAAAAATGTATGTTAGTAGAGAAACTTCCAAATGTTGTGTAGTAAGCAAGTAATAAAAAAATATTTTCTCTTCCTAACTTTCCACTCCCTGTCCTCAGCCCTCCAGCATCTCCTGGGAGTTGTTCTGATTATCCTCTTAGGCAATTGCTTTAAAACTAAGCAAATCCAGGACGGCAAGTTTTAAAAAATTGTTTTATCTTTGTCCCAAGTTGGAAAAATATCCCATTAAACATAAACTCATGACAGATTAGTGACGTCCATGGTTGTCTGATATCAGTCATAGCAGGAGAGGTACCTCTTACCATGTGGCACCACTGCATTCCATTTGCATGCACTATAAAAAAATGACTGGGCCCACTGTAACAGCTATATATCATGGGAGTGTATATGCTGCTATTTGCCTTCCATAGTGAAATCAGCTAATCAAATATACCTCACAGTCCCTGAGTAAAAGTTGCCAAAGTACGTATTACATAGTTGCATTCATGTAATGATTTAAAATGGCAGCACTTTTGCGCAATGAATGCATATAATAGAGTATTATGAGCAGTTGCAATCATTGTAATCCCAAATATTTTACACATAGGAAAAGTTTGTAATATTTCCCTAAAAGAAAACTATGGGAACAGAAAATGAACTGCTATTTCTTCTCTGTTAGATCTTTGTTAACTGCATCAGGAAGAGAAAAAGGAGCTCTCTTCTTATTATTATTGTGTTTAGGTTTGATACAGTGGCTCAAGGAACTCTGCTCTCCCCTTAGTTATTCAGTAACTTCTAATGACAGGTCCAATTGTACACTCTTTAAGAAACTCATGTTTCTTATTTGAAAAAGATAAAGCTGTTCAATAAAGATTAGGGACTTTGTGGGAGTATTATAAATACAGACAGGCAGGTACTAGAACACTACATACCTGCCTGTATCTGCATAGTGATAAAACAGTGGAGAAAATCTACACGCTAACAGGGTAAGACACACATTGTTTTCAGATACCAGGTGAGCTGAATCTTTGGGAAACACCCATGAATAAACAGTCCAGATTCTGTGGAAGGGCATGGCTGATTACTCAGCAGTCCCAGTTTTTATTATGGAAAAGATGCTTAAGCATCTTGACTGCATGCAGTTGCTCCAGCTGAAAAAACTTTCATTTTCTTTTTTCCTTCAATTTTAATAGCTTTATTGGTTATTTTAACAGCATAATTATCCTAGCTAAAATCATGGGAAGCTGTACGTGGAGTTTGGTCCTTAAGTTCACTGAAATTTGGATGGATTTGGACAAACTAAGATCGGCAGGATGGGGGAAGCATGGAAGCTGTGGTGGTTTCCAAGATTTTTTATATAAAATGCAGCAGTTTTTGCAGATATTTTGCTCTGAGGTTTAGGTGTTAATAGATGCCAGGAGTCAAGACAGACTACAGAGGGAGATGAACCCGTGGAATTTCCAACTGGAAAGATGTTGAAAGAATCCTCAAAATTGTTAGTTCCTAAGTTTCAAATGGTTCTAATTACTATTACACATACGGCTGAGTCACTTCCGAGTATCTTCTAGTGCATGGATGTGGCTGTGTGGAGATGCACAAGGACTTGAGAAAGTCTGACCTAGCTTCAGTTTCTAATCTTGTTGCTCCCTCCCCACAACAAAAATGAAAGCCTTAGAAAATAATTTTCTCTTCAGAACAACAAAAAAAGGGAGTTTAAAATGTTGTGGTTTCCCTTATGCCTATCCCAGCTCTGAATTAGCTCAGTACTAGTATGTCTGTGCAGAGGCCAGCACAAAGGAAAAAGCACAGAACAGCAATGATTGCTCAGCAGTCAGCACTGTACATGAGACAGGGATTTTCCAGGTCATTTTTATCCAGTTCATCACTACAATTTGCTGGTCCAATTCTGCCAAATCAGCAGAAGTACTTCTTAAAAGAAAGCGTCATCCAGTTTTGCGCAGGCAGCACTCTAAGAGCTCGCAGGGTTGCTAGCACTTTTCATCAGAGATCCACTGTGAATTGCACTTTTAAATAGAGCACGCAAAGATTGGAAAATTCTCACCACTGCTGGACATCTGCATATCCCCAAGTCATTTAGAACAACTGATGAGTTTGCCCAGTTGAAATTGCAATACAGTCCTTGCCTATAGCAGGCTGAAACATGAACTGAAGTGTGGCAAAAATATATCCAAGAGACGGTTGTGACCAAAACACATCTTGTTGTTTCTCATTTGTGGTGTGATTGACGTACACAGGAAAAAGTAAACAGTTTTGCCTATTGTTGGCTTACTTGACAAAAGAATGGCTGGATTGAAGTCATGTAAGAGAGGGGGAAAAATTAAAGTAAAATCAAGAAATATTTCCTTCTGGGCACTCAGACAACACTTTAGAAATCGATTCAAAAAGGGGACACTCAGTATCTGAGAGAAACAGTGTGCAGCTATTGAAGTGCAGCACTGTGGGACTTACTTAAGACTGAATGGTATCTTGTACTGCCCTTAGTCCTGCTGAAGGCAATGTAGAGTGAATTATTATATCATGAAAGCAGATATAGTCTAGCTCTTATTTAGGTGAAGGAAAACAGTTCTTGCTGGGACTATCTTTGGTTATTGCAGAACCATAGAAAACTTGAAAGACTTTGACTTTGAACTTTTTTTGGGCTTCCCATTCCCCTGTCCTAAGGGAGATGCAACCATATCCACATAATTCTTGACAAATAGATCTCGTCCCCATCCTTAAGCTCCCCCAAGGTGTTTCCATGGCCTCACCAGGTGATTTATTGTCCTACAAGCCAAGTCTCTTCAGCAGGAGACTGGTGCAGGCATGCCCCAGGGTGACGGAGGAGCAGCTGGTGGGCAAGTAGAGACAGCCCACTGCAGGCAGCCCTGGTGAGCTAAAGGTGGGCAGCTGTCCTCACCTGCGTGAGGTCAGTCCAGGCCTGACAGCACTCAAGGCAGCTGGAGAAGATGCTCATAAAATGACCTCTCTGGTTAACAGGACCATTGCTGTTCCAGGCAAGTACTGAAACATTACACACCTGCCTGTATCTGCACAGTGACAAAACAGTGGAGAAAATCTACGTGGTAACGGGGTAAGGCACGCGATGGTTTCCGATACCAGGTGAGCTAGTACACCTTTGTTTCGTACAAGGTGCTTTGAAGGGCAAGGCTGTACATCAAGCCTCTCCAGAAGCATAGGAGTTCTCTGGAAGACATGTGGCATGCGTCATCTTCCTTTTAAATGGGTGCGTTAGCAACTTTCGAAAAATCTCGCCTGTTGACTAAAGCGTATCTTGGGGACAAGAAAGACACCCTTGAGAGAAAGGTTACACTTGCAGGAAGAAGTAAACATCAATGCAGGAGAGCTGGAGTGAAAGAGAAAAGAAGAGCAATGTGTGACTTTGTGAGTTCACATGCAGGCAAAACCCCTGTACTTTCTTCTTGCTTAATGTCTCTAACCTGCAACCCATTCTATCTAGTCCAGACTCTGAGTTTGTGTCTTGTCTTCATACCCACTTGAAATAGTGCTCTGAAAATCATTATCCTGGCCTTGCACACTGACTGCAGTCTTCTCCTGACATTCCTCCTGTGAATGACTCCTTCCCAAGTGCTTCTCTGACCTTGCAATGCCCTTTTAGTCTTCTTCTCTAGCTAAACTCACTGTGTCACTGACCTGTAACAGACAGGTTTATTCTTACTTTCAATGCTATCAAACTAATTCTGGGATTTTTTAAGCTGGACAGTAAGGTTATAAAATCAATGGAAACAGCCATTCACATAAACGTTGCTCCTTCAAAGAAGTCATATCTATGCTGAAGCATTATGATTAGAACTGATTGCAACTGGATCTGATTAATAGTATCATTGGATCTGACGATATCTCATTATACCACCACTAAAACAACACTTTTCATTCACTGAAAATTAGCTCTGATCACAGTGTAGAGCTGTGGCCAGAGCTTTTATCCCATCCCCTCATTTTTATTAGAAACATTGTATGTATTCAGGGTGCTAGTTAAGAACTTGTACTTCACTGACACCACACTTCATTTCTTCTTACGCTCCTACAGCCTGCTGTAGAAAGGTTTTGCTTATGCTGTTGCAAAATTTCATTGAGTATACCAAAAAGTATTTTCTTGAGTATACTAAAATATATTTGTAATCTAAATTAGGTCTCAGAATTGTAAGTGTGAAACATTCATAAAAACTGATTACCTAAATTCTTGAATAAATCCTTTAAACTTACTATTTCAGAACTTACAATATGTTCCTAATTAGTATTTATCACTACTTCAATTCAAATCCAAATCTGTCTACTATTAAGTTATCGCTAAGGGTAACAGCTTAATTCTCTCACAGCCAATCCCTTCATGTTACCTAGTATAATGTGAAATTCTATTGCTAATATTTTTTTTTCAGATCCATATGGAATAGCTCCAAATAAAATTATTTTCATACAGTTCACTGGACCTGAAGCAATAATGTTGCTAACTGATGAACTGGCCTCCCATGTTTCAGGTTTTCTTTCCTTAGACTGCAATGTGTGACCAGACTCTATTAGATTGTCCGTTTAGCTTATTATCATCAGCTATGCTATAAAAGTATTTTTTTACAAATGTCCTTGAAAAACTGGATATCAGGAAACTTTTGCTTTTAAATAAAATATTGGAAAATATTCCTAAGTAGTTTTAAAACTTCTTCTACTGGGAAAGGTTATTCAAGGTTTAGTGGAACTGAAATTTTCCTTTGCAACGTACTCATTATGAGCTACTGTTGTTTTCCTTTTGAAGCAAAAATGCTAGCTTGGAAATGCTGTCTTTTATTTAAAAATAAAAAATGAAGTGCAGCTGACAAAGTTCAGATAATTGGACAGAGCAGCAGAGCTTAAACCAACAATGTATTCAGCATACTGACACGTGGTATCTTTTGAAATCTCCATAGGGTCTTTTAGCTTACAGTGAGCCATTTCAGAATCCCGGACCATTGCAGAATAAAGAGTTTGGTCTTTCAGGCTTGCACCAATTTCCAATAATATAATTATTTTTTCAGCTTCTCCTTTCCATCAGATCAATTCATATTCTACTTGGTAAACATACAAGTTTTTATGGACTCAGTCCAGAATCCTGCAAGTAATGCCAGAACTTTACAAAAAAAATTAAAAGCCAGGAAAACACCGTTAATGGAGCATCAGTATGGTCTCTCATTACAGCACACTATTCTTATTAACACATAATAAACCTAAAACTGGTAGAAAGCCAATAAAACAAGGATAGGGGAAAAGGAGCACTAAAAATGAGAGCCGCTGGTATAGATAGAACAGAAGCTCAGCAGCTGGCTTCCTGCCACACTGAGTATCTCTAGTAGCCCAGCTTCTCAGGGGGCTGTGTAGCCTGTGATTTAAACACCTACAATTCAGGTTTAAGGTTTAAAGTGCTAACTGTTCAGTTTTAAAGACCATTTTTTGGCTAGTACGACTTACAGTCTGACTGCTATGAACTCTGCCCTTTTCTCAAACTAAAAAGACCGTCTAGGGACAGACTCCTGTTTCACACTGCTTTTCTGGACCGGATGGAGCTGAGTGGATGAAAAAAAAAATAAAATTGAATTCTATTACTTTTCCACCTCCTAATGTGAACAGCTCTATCTTGTTCTTATATTGAGCCCAGTACAATTCATTTAATTCTCAAGTGAGATTGACTGTCAAACTTTACCAAGTATTAATCTAAAATTATTGCCAGCTGAACCAGCAGTGATGTTTAGCAGGTTATTAATTTTGCAGCAACCTGACGACACTCCAAATAAAAGACTGGTAGGGACTGTAGAAAGATTTCACCTTACCCTCAGCAGGAACATCATGTAAAGCCTTTGAACTTTTGCTTAGTAAGTGAAAGAAGGTTGTAACTCAATCAAATCTGCACCACATTTGACTGAACAATCTCAAAAAGAGTCATCTTGATCAAGCCAAGCCATCAGGAAGCTCAGTCAGCCTCCTGATGCAACAGGAGACTCTGAGATCTAAGACTTAAATTGTGGAGGGAAGACAAGGTAAAGATTGAGGCAATACGTTTAAGCAACCATAAGAGCTGTAAGTAATATTTATTGCGTACACAAGCAAATATGCTAAAAGAGAGACAAGTACCCAGATGAGCTGGAGAAACTTGGTAACCCTATGGTGGCCAGTTAACATATGATAGTGTTGTCTCCAGGAAGCAAAAAGGTTGTGTCATATGTCCTGTGTCCCAACTCCTGTGGCCATATTTTGAAATATCCACTCCTTCCTTCTCTCCCCCCAACAAAAAAAAAAACAAAAAAAAAACCAAAACACAACAAACCAACCAAAAAAAACCCAAAACAAAACTAAAAGTACCTCCTCCTGCTTACCTGACTCTGTGGCCAGACCTTGAGCCCACCATGATAAATGCAGCAAGCAAAGCTCTGCCGGTCCCGGAGAAGACTCTTTTTCAGAGCAGTGAAGGAAAAAACACATGTACGCTGCTGTTCCTTGTGTTGTGTTTTTCCCATGACTGGAGAGCCATAGTTCCAAATCTGACTGCTTAACAGACGATATGCATTCATCTTACATGAAATATGGTGGGGAGGTTAAGTATAAACAGGATGTAAAAAGGAAAACTAAAAAAAACCCCAGCAAATGAAAGGCAGAAATTCAACCAAATCAGACTGAGAATAAATGTGGAGAGTTTAGTGCAGAAAAAAATATGCGACCAAAAAAGCAAACCAGGTGATTAGCATTTTAAAAATCTTTAAAAAGAGCCTTAAAGACTATTAATTCAGTGCAAGGAGATGACAATGAAAGTATAGCAGTAGATGTACTGAAGAAATGTACTGTGAGAAAATGGCTTCTGCAGCACTGGCAACAAATCTGAGGTATTTCTTTGACACACTCACCAGTTTGGCTAAATAAGGATAAATGCATAGAAATGCAATCTAGTTATTAGAAGCTCCTGAAGCAAGACTGAGGGCTTGATTCACCCACTGTTTCAAGCTCATTTCAGTACACTAGAACCATGCTGGAGTTCAAGCCCATCCAGAGAAGGCAATTGTTAGGTGAGGCAGAGAACAGATAGACATCCTAGTTAAGCTCCAGCAGAAATTTGGGAGTCACACAGTCACATGCCTAGAAGTGCTGTCACAGAAGACCAACACATCCTATAATGTTTTATTTTACTGTTTATCATGGAAGTGTCTACCCTGTACAGACGCATAAATAAGTGTACAGCTACAGGGCAAGTGGTAAATATTGCTCCAAGGAAGCTACTTCATATGAATATTTTAACATAAATTTAGTTATTTTTCCATCTCAAAATGTCATTATAAAAATATCTGCAGGTACATTTCAAGTACAGTAAGAAAAGAAAAAACCAGGAAAGGTTAAGTTGCTGTGCATTTTACACTTAACAGCTGCTGTATTTCTCCTTGCTGCGAGCAAAGTGTGAGCAAAGCCAATGGCACTGACCTTCTTATTGTCGAAGGGAGAGCAACAGATTCTTGACAGTCTCCAAGGCAAAACAAGGGAGACCTTGCAAACATCTCTCTGTAGGGACTCTAAACAATAGCAAAGGTTCTTTCCCAGGGTTTAATTTCTCTATTCCTTTGGCAGGCTTTCACAAAAGGGCTGGGTCCTTTGAGGTTATCTCCAATGTGCTTACGCTCAAAGCATTAACATGCCTGTTAGCTCTGTACCCTTAGCATACTTTTACTGTTATTAAAGAGCAATTATAACTCAGAAAAAGAGGATCTTGGAGATGAGATACTGGACTGAGGTTAAGAAAAGCAGAGCTCTAGGGTCTAACCTCATGTCACTTCAGGCAAGCAACATGCTTCACATTTCTATTAACCATGTACGCTTAGTTTGTAAGCTCTTTGAACTGAGATGATTTCTTTCCTTGCATATATAGCTATGGAATAGCAGTGCTGCAGGACAATGGCCCAAGCCAGAATGCCTTGGCACTGCCAGTTACACACTAAGAATTTTAACTACTATGACAAGGCTAATTTTGCAGCCCCCTTGATTAATAAAAGAATTAAAAACACATATGGCAATTTTCCTTCTTATTTATTGAGAATACCGAGCACTTAAATAAGTAAGTGAATCAATCTTTGGCTGCACTGCCTCTTGTCTTCCCAAACACAGGTGAATATTTCTTTGCCCATATGCTAGTGATTTCCAGCCACATGGGCCATAACCTTCCCTTGCACCATCAACACTGCCAGGAAGAAGCCACCATCAGCAAGCAGGTTGTGAGAGCTGCAGCAGGTGTGTTAAGGGCTTGCTGTCGACTCCTGCAGGGGCTGCTGGGTTTGGATACAGATGTGGAGGACAGTGGTATTTTAATTGCTTCAAAGAATTAAAGTAAAATTCAAGATCTTCTCATCAGCTTTAAGTGTGCCAGCTGAAGAAAATTCAAAGGAAAACTGAGGAACGTGTTGATTGTCAAATGATTTTTAGAGGTTAAGAATTATTTTGAACATTATATTGAAAGTGAATGGGTGTGCTACCAGCCAAGATGCAATATTGTTAGTAGGCACATTCACATACCACCCCAGTAAACAAGCTACTTACCTATTTTCCATTGGCAGCCACTTCCAGCCCAAGGCAGAGCATAAATTTAGTCCCATCAGCTTCAGGTCGATTCAGTATTATGTCACCATGAAGTACTGCAGATCCCTGCACTCCTCCTCTCAGTTCTGGACTTGCCTCATGAAAAGTCATGGGGGAGCTGTGGACAGAAGCTCTTCCTTTCCAGGACACATCTACACCGGGAAACGATGGCAGAGGGCTCCTATAGATTTGCTGGAAAGCCTCAAACTTGAGCACACAAAGATGCTGTAGATTGTGACAGCTATATAAGCACAAAACTTGGTCAACTACTGCAAATTTGTTGTCTGCCTACCCCCCTTGCAGTGCTTCAGCTATTTAATCTAAAAAAGCCTGCTTTCTTTTTAAGCCAGAGATTCTTCTCTGTGGAGAAGAATCCACTTTATTTTGACATGTTATGCATGAAATTGACTCCTTCGCATTAAGGATGCAAAAGCGTCATGGTGGTGCAATATTCATCTAAGTGAAGGACCTGATCTAAACCCAACAGAACTACTCCTGCCTGTTCCAGTAAGCTTTCCATGGGTGCACAACTGCACATCAGTATCCCCAGAAAGGTGTAGGAATCCTCTATTTCTGAGTAAAATAAAGGATAAGAATTATGGAAGTGTGTAGTGTGAATCATCCTCCCTGCATGGAGAGAGAGAAAGTGTAATAATTTATATCATTTAAAAATACCGTTTCCCTTATTTACTAAATACAAGTCCACTCATACCTTTAGTATGCGTACAAGCTGTGTTTTTATTTACCATTGCCTGCTTCTCTCAGAACTTCTACTCAGCCTAAGAGTGGGCAGATCAAATATGCTTCTTTTACCAGTTCTGTGAATCCTGGGCTCTGCGCTGAAATCATTGTCTGTATCCAGCAATGAGACCACTCAGCAGAACTGCAATTATTCAGCAGTTCTGCTGAATAACAATGGGGCAAATTGGTAAAACTTTTGAAAAATATTATTTGTGCTAGGCTAAACTCTGCTCAGCCACACAAGGTTACTCATATTTGAAATACACAGAACTGGCCTTTTGTGGCAGCTGCGGTTCATCTCCTGCACAATGGCAATGGGGAAAAGAACAAAATGTATCAGCCCTAGGAGTATGTTAATAGGACTAGGATTAAATATAATTGCCTCATTTTAAGAGATCAGTTTATCAAATCCACTGTCTTACTCACAGCTAAAACACAGTCAGCATGCCTCTGGCTCTTTAAAATAGCAAGAGAGCATTTCTTTCACATGTTAAGGCAGGCAAAAGCCATTTTTACTTTGCCCGGGATAAAAAATATACGAGATGTACTGTTCATCCACCACTTCTTCCAACCTCCCCTCTGAATGCTTGTGGCTGTTGAAGTAGGAGTTTATGGCAGCACATTTCTAGGATCATGAGTTTGATGGTCCTTTCTTTGCCTCTACTTCACTATAAATAGGTGAATAAACAGCCCCAGATGTAACACTTCTTCTCTAAGTGTAAGAATCTCCTTCGTCTAGTTCGCAAGGGGTAAAAGCAAAGATTTAATCAGTCTTTACACTTTTATATTTTTTAAATTATTTAACTTTTATTACTGTTGCACCATTTATACAATTACATATAATTTCAATGCATCCATTGTACATTTTGTTGGTTTTTTTTTTTCATTTGTTTTCCAATGAGTGTGTGTTGGTGTCTGTGACACAGAATGGAAGAGAAACTGGAACTGCAATGAACGCAGACTTTTTCATTTCCACTGACCAATAAACAGAACTACAGGTGCACCCAACCACGGACATGCATTAACTCGTCATGAGAAATCTAGGTAGGCTAAGTAGGATGAGAATGCTTTTTACTCCCAAAAAATATTTGGAGAGGAAGAATTGGAGGATTGGCATTGAGAAATATGTGGACAGCTAAGTGGGTTTTGTCTGAAAGTTGGCATTCATCCACTGCATAAAAAAAATATCAAAATAAGAAAGGCTGTAAATAAAAAAACCACAGAAAATACTGCTTTCATAAAGATCTGATTGCCTTGGCACAAACCCAGTGGGCAGAATCAAACGCATCACTCCCAAACCCCATTACAGAACAAAAAGAAGATTTTGATACATTGGTGGAGTGCATTTACAGCAGTTCAAATACAAAAGATGTGCTGTACTTTCAGACATCCATTTATTTTACTTTTTTTTTCCTAATCCAGGACTTGTGTCAAGCTGGCAGAAAGTATATTAGATATTTCCCCACAAAAATACTATTTGGATTCTCCCCCCTCCCTCCCTCCCAACTTGATGGGACATCCTTTTCATTTTTTCTCTTTTTTTTTTTTTTTTTCTCCTTTTCTTTCTGGGCAATACATATTTGTTATTTCAGATCTGAAACGAGTTAGTATAGCTGAAAAAATAAAAAAAAGACACAGGTTGTTTTAAGTGGTTGTTTCAACAGGCTGTCCAATTTAATCTTGCACTGCTATGGTTTGATCCGAATTAGCCGCTGGAACTTCAGAAGGTTTCGCTTCCTCTGGTGGGGCTGCAGGGTCCGAGGCCTTAGCAGTGGAACTAGGTGCTGCCGTTGCCGCCGTCTCCTTGGAAGAAGGCGCAGCCTCGCTGCTGCTAGGTTTTGAGTCTGAAGCTGGGGCCACTTCACTTTTAGTTTCTTGGGCTGCAGGTGTTGCGGGAGCCTCAGTCTTTTTGGCTTCCCCTTCCTCTTTGCTCTTGTCATCTGCTTTACTGGGAGCTGTGGCTTCTGAAGGCTGGGAAGCTTTTGCGTCGCTGCTAGGCTCAGAAGGTTTGGGTGCTTCGCTACTGGCAGCGGGAGCAGAGGCTGCAGGTGGCTCCTCTTGCTTGGGTGCCTGTTCGTTGCTCTTCTGTGGCTCTACTTTCGCATCGACAACAGACTCTGACTTCTCTGGTTCTGGTTTCTGGGTTTCTTCCTGGGTCACTGTTTTCTCCTTCTCCCCTTCTTTTTCTTCTGTCTTATTGGCAGCGACCTGAGTATCCTTTTCGCCCTTCTCCTCCTTGTTGTTCTCCTTCACTTCTGTGGTCTCTGTGGTTTGCTGGGCATCCCCAGCCTCCTTTGGAGTCTCCTCTTCCTCAGTCGCTGCTCCTTCAGCCTTCTTGTCTTTGTCTTTAGCTTTTTCATCATTGACACTGTACCCCTTCTTCTTCTTGCTCAGTTTGCCTCCCATGTTGGAGCTCTGTAACAGAAAAGGGGAGGAGGTGGTTACCCGAAGGCCAGCATTTATCACTGAGAGAATCAAAATCAGATCAGCTGAAGTGCAAGAGAAAAACTGATACTGGCTCCCTTAAAAAGGGGACTACAACAGTGTTGGTCAGCAGTTATCAGCTGAATGCACTGACGCTGCTGAGCGCCCTTACCACTGAGCTTACATCCCGCTCGGCCCTGCAGCATTTCAGTCAGCACACCCCCTTCTGCCACATGCCCCTGGGAATGAGGGGTTCTGTCCTTCTGTGAAACCCTCTAACCCTGGGTACTTTTCAGGGGGGAGGGAGGGGAGGACGGAACAAGGTGATGGAGGACTGACATTTATCACGGTCCCTTGTGTCCTGAGAAAGGGATATAAAGGGTGGAAGTAGAAATCAGCCATATTTATATTCAAGTTGGGCACAAACTGAATTTGACTGTCTATCTTGGCATCCACCACTTGTTAACACAAAGTCCACTATCACTCTAGCAAAAGATATGAACAAGCATTTCATTAGAGCCCGGAAAAATAAAATCAAGCCCAGACCCAGTGAGAAGGCTGATGTTCTCCATAAGACAGAGGACTGCATCTACACACTCTGCTCTCACCGCCTCTACCCACACAGCCAGCTAGAGCCTGTCTGCAGGGCTGATGGTACCCGGAGGCCAGGAGCATGTGCCTCCCTCCCCCAGGGGGCTTGCAGGCACCATGGAAGCAGGAGAAGCTCCGGAGCAGGGATGTCTGCACCCACAGAGCCCCCTTCCAACCTCACAGCTCCCGTGGAAATCAGGGATGTCCGCACCCACAGAGCCCCCTTCCAACATCACAGCTCCTGCGGAAATCACCCACCACAAGCTCCGCATTCCCACACACAGCAGGACCTCACGTGACCCCACAGCAGGATGGAAAACACAGAGCTGTGACCTCCCAGTAGGACAACAGAAGCAGATATGGGTACCTCTGACTACAAGCTTACATGTGGCATGTGGCATGATGCAATAAAAAATTGGGGGCTGGGGGGAAGAGGGGTGCATGCTTTGTAGCCTCTGCTCACAGTTTCTAAACATGACAAGAGATAAGTTACACAGTTCAGTTCTTTAAAGAAGTTGAACACGCGTGTAACTGTATCAGTATTTACATACCCTCCATGTGAGAGTCTTAACTAAGAATATACAAAATCTTTCACAGTACTTCAAACTTTGTCTATTAAAACAAAAGGAGACACTTGCAGATACATTGGTTCATTAATGAACATGAAAACCTCTATGATTGCTAACTAAATACACTTCTGGTATTAAAACAAATATATCATTCATACTCAATGAAAGATTAAGAAAAAAAATACTTCCTAGTTTTGTACTATTTGAAAATGGGTGAAGGTATTTTTTTCAAAGTACTGTCAAAAAATATTTAATTTAAGATCTTCTCCAGGAAAGATGAATCATTCTTATTTTCTGTTTTGCAAAGGTAGATAGGCCCTACATTTTTCACACACTTGCCAAAATTGTGAATACAAACAAGTAACAATTCAAAGGAGTGCTCACAGAAAGCTGAATCTTAAATAATTTTAAATACCGTTAAGAACTAGCTGTCTTTCAGTAGATTTTCTGCTAACAACAGATACAAGACCCAGGCACAGCCCAACAACAGACTTCCCATGTGTGTTGGGCAACAATGAGATATTACAGTCAGCAGAGACCTTTCTGAATTAAGCTCTCAAAAAAACCAACAATTTGCAAATACTGTTGAAGGGTTAGAACACAGCCCTGCAAAATGGTAATGTAATGGTACTGAAACACTAATTTGCTCTCTGACATTTTATGGAGAATAGCAATAAAAGGATTAACTTCCACAGAGCCACAGTTGAGCAATCTAACCTCTGCCTTTGTGGCAGAGATACCAGCTTTTTAGTTATTTAAGGCAGGCTACGGACGTCGGTTTGTTATCTGACAAATTTACAGGCTTCTTGATACTCCATAAATATTGCTCCAGCTTATTGTTTATGTACAGTTACAACCAAATACTTTGAAAGGGCTTTTGCAAGTCAGCAGGATCAGGTATTTACACTCAAGTCATGTGTGTATCCCAATTTGCAATCCCTAATTAAGCCTTTGTTTTTTCCCCTGGTATAGCACAGGTACTGTAAGCCTAATATCATTTGCTGCATCTTCTGTATTTTTCCAGATTTTGCTATTTCATGGCTAGTAGCAACTCACCACAGTTTATATTTTCATCCACAAAAAGCTTTTAGCCTCTGACACAGCTGGCTACAGAATGCGTATGCCAAAGGACCTTTAATAAGCAGAGAAGCATGCATACGAGAAACGTGCTCCCAAACTACGAAAAGAAACATGCCCTGTCTTTGCTGGGAGGTATGCTGTGAAATCGCTGTGTCTCAATTTGCACCACAGCCAGCTGGCTCAAGATATTGGAGCAGAAGATGGGGAAGTGGTTCAGAGACTATCATTATGCTCTCTTAGTAAATATTTACAGTTAAAAATGGACTGCCACCTTCCAGCATAGTTTCAACTACTTTATAACAGAACAGATTCACTCCTTGTGACACTGAACCTCACATCTCCCTATTTAAAAGCCGACTAGATCATCATTGTAATAACTCTGCCGGGCTATCATGCAAAACCGCAGCAATCATCAGGGTCATTGCCCAGCCCTGCAGGTAGCAATGCTACAATGTTCCTTTCCTCCTATATCGGAATTACAAATACTCCCCCTCCCTCCGCCTGCCTCCTGATAACATATCTGGGCTCCCCTGTCATGTTCTCCAGAAACAACCCTTCACGTGCTTCACTGCCTCAAACAGATGCTCATCTAGTCCTTGTCCCACCTTATCTGTGCCTGAAGCATAGTTCTGAACCATACACCACAAAGAGTCTCAGGGTGCAGCAGACGCAAAGCAGACCTTAAAAAATATTTTAAAATTACAACCAGAAAAGGAGCATGTAGATCAAGCCACTTAAGCATCTCTGTGACTGCGCTGGATATTCTTGCAGGGATAATCCTGCCTGCTGCCACATGAAAGTGAATCTCAGTGAAACGTCTCACAAGTGAACAGAAAGTGAAGTGCATTAAGTCATTAAGGTAGGTATTCATACAGTGTTAAATCTACTTTGTATTGCTACCTACGTATTAACACTTGCAAGAGTACAGACCTTTTTGCTCCCCCTTGACCCTAAAAGGACTAAAGCCAACAAAAAGGAGGTAACCTGTCTGTCCCAGTGAGACTGATGGCCCTGGCTCCATTGCTCAGCCTCTCCCACTGGCCCTGCCTCTCCCTAATCCCCACGATCATTGCATCCACTTTGTGAACGATAGACCCAGAAAAACAAAATTGCCTGCAACTATTTACCATACAGGCTCAAACCCAGTACAGCTTCAGTTATTTACACTACCATTGACATGTAGCAGCTTTGAACTACCTCTAGCAGCTACCAGCTGAGTGTAAAGCACTGTGTAGCAAGCATGTCCAAAAGGAAGATCTTTGAAAATTTTGGTGCTGAGCACCATTCCCTCCTCACTATTGGATAGAAAAGGGTCTAGAGGGAGACAGTCTAGAAGCAGAATTTATTTAAGATGTTACAATATATCAGTTATTTTCAGGGAACTTTGATGTCCCCTTTGGCAGACCAGTGCTTCAGAAGGGCCAGGTTAAATACACTGCTTTGAAGTTATGATAGACTTCATCTGCTTCTCAGAGTGCTCAGTATCTTTTGACTGTATTGCTCTTCTCATGGAAGAAGAAACAAATCCAGAGACTGCTGTGGAGGATTGCTACAACAGGAAGAAGGATATCTTCAGTTTCTAAGAGATGTTGTTCATTAGGCCCATCCTGAAGTTTCCATTCTCCTGCAGAAAGCAGGAAGAGAACCCGAGAGCTTGGGCAGGTATCTTTCTTATTGTATTGAAGAAATAATCTGACTACATTTCTACTACAAAATACCATGACTACAGGTCACCTAGAGCACGTTAAGTGTTTTGGAAATTGAACATTCATGATAATCGGGATTTCCTGGGATAACAGTGTCAAAAGAGAGTTCATGACCATTAATACAGCAGGAACAAAAACTTACAGAACATTTCAGATTTTACATCTGAAGACTGAGCTGGTATGATGGAGATGAGTCCCTGGAACACAGGCGGCATGTGTTTGTACAGTTTGGGAGAAGAAATATTATTTCAAAGTCTTATATTTCAACTTGTGCTTCTGTATTGAAAAAGTCCCTAGAATTAGACTCTCACTATCTCTCCCTTTTGTCAGCTAAGATTTGTCTGCCCAGTTAGATTTCTTATGTGCTTATAAATTTCTAAATGTTTCATTTAGCGTACGCTTTCACATCCCACGAAAGGGTCTGGCTATTACATTACTTGCTGTCACCCTCATTCTCGGTACAGAGAACAGCACATGAGGAAAGGACAAAAACACAGACATCACCTGTATATTACCATAGTCTGATTGCCAAAGCTACACTTCCAAAGCTACACTTCCAAAGCTCTTGTACAACTTCATGCAACGTGTGGGGAGCTCAGTCTACCTCTGGAAAAAACAGTTCAGGAAGACAATAGGTATCTTCTGAAGTCCCACTGCCTTCAGCACAATGTAGGCACATGCGGTGGGTCAGGCCAAAGTAGCCCTTGCACAAGCCTGTTCCCAGCCATGACTTATCTCACATCGCCTGCAGACAAGAGCTGTAAAACGCACATCCCTCCCAAAGCAGGGTTTCAACACCAAATCAAAGGAAATATGGATCCCAGAAACTGCCCCACACCCCCAGCTGCTCAAAATAAATAAAAAGGTCTTGAAGAAATCATTACTTCTCTGTACCTCGTTGATTCACTTACACCTCAGTTTTGTTATTTTTTTTAAAAAAAGGCAAGTTTTTATATATGGACATATATAGGAACTTAAGGAAACAAGGAATTTCCATACACAAGTTTGGAAAGATTTTCTGAAACTTTTATGAAAGAAAAAAAAAAGAAGTTACTACTTCTCAAAACATCAAGTACAATTTCATGCTTTCCATTGTGCATGTGCACACATATACGCTCTCAGAGACACTCCAGCTCCCCAGCCCAGGTCAACCAGTTTACCAGGTTAGTGTTAGGAAAATGTCTGTAGCATACCCCCAGATAGCAGACAGTATTAGACTTGGTAGCCTTGTCTTTTAGCAATAAAGCCATGTTTTTCTGATCTTTCTCAATTATCCTGACACATCTTCCTTTTCCTCTGATGTTACTTGGAATTAACAGAACAGAAATGCTAAGTCTCACTCAGGTTCAAGGCTCTTCACACCTCTGTAGTAGTGACTTCTCCTCTCTCCTCTCCTCTCCTCTCCTCTCCTCTCCTCTCCTC
>JAOXJM010000012.1:79925112-79967455 GCA_026413425.1 Tringa solitaria
AGGAACCTGTTTTTCCAAGAATAGAACAGGAATGAAGACCAGCAGTTTTATTACAGGCAAAGGTTTTGCCAAAATTATCAATTAATTTAGCACCAACCTGAAACCACAAGTACTTTGCACCTGTAGTTCGTCTTTGTACCCTGTGTGTAAAGAAGCTAGCTAGCTAGGCAGAATTCCTGAATAAAAAGTAAATTTTATCCATTATTTGATCAACGAGTGAAGATTTTGTGGGTTACATTGAACGCAACTATCGAAGACTTTGGACTTGTGTCCTCCTGACTTGGAGGACATACAGCTGAGGAACCCGGGGACACATCGTGACTGAAGATCCACTACCCAGCCTGACTGGTAAGACACCAGCACTACTTCAGCTGTAAGAGAGTCTGCAGAAATAAACACATCAAGGTACTGCCTTCTGCAGCCTACGTGTGTGTCACCCTCTATTAAAGCCACTCCAGTGAAGTACTGACCTGTGTTCCGCAGAGCCGCTCTGTAGGACCAAATGGCATATACCTCATTTCTTTAAGCCGATACACCCTTACCTTCTCCTGCTACAAAGCCATCTTGCAGAAAGCGTGAGAAGAACATGGACCAGTCAACAAGGGGCATGGAAGAGAGGCAAACTCCCCACCCACCCCGGGTGAGGCTGGGCTTTGTAGGCAGAGATAACATCTTTTATTAGACCAGCAAATATGGCTGGAAATAACATCACCCCTCTTCTCCTTAGACAATTTTCTACAGCTGATCCATTTTGGCATTAGCATTATTTGATACTTTCCTATTGCTGGTTTCAAATCAGAATCACGCTGTTTTGCTACAACTGGGTGTTTTTTTCAGCAATCCAACACAACACCACATTGCCCAGCAGCATAGGTACAACTGCCAGTGACTCCAGTTTCATCCCTGGCAGCTGCCACAAGACTCTTTTGCATTGTTTATAACAGAAACACAAGCCATATTAAAAACTGAGCAACACAGAAGAACCATAAAATAGGGTTTTTTTACAGTGTGGTTTATGTGTTACTCAGCCTTGTGCTCAGTTCATCCAATGCTCTGATTTCTTACATGAAAAATGCTGCCATCAATTTCTGTTTGCCTCATCTGCCCCATTCAGTCTACCTGCCTTCCTACAGACTCGAGACCCAGCTCATGTTCAAAGCATTTCTCCTCTATTCAGATTAACTGCATATGTTCTTTTTGTTGAATAATAAAAGCAGCTTGCAGACATGCTCATGCAGGTACATACATGCAGCCAAAAGTCAGCCTGCCCCAGTCTTAGATCTTAATCACACTATTGTTAGGCACATGGTTGGAAGGGGAAACTCTGCTGTAAACACCTGTTTTGCAGAGGCTGGGATTAATTTTACAAGAACCCCTCTTGTAGAAACAGTTTGCAGCCTTCAAGACGACTTGAAAGACTAAGCCAAAAATACAAGCCTGTGCCTCCTCCTTATACTTTCTAAGTTGCCACGTCACTTTGGGGTTTGTGCATGACTCCCCAGGAAGCAGTTGAATAAATATTTTACATTAGCCAAAGCTTTCTAATCTGTATTCTAGAATTAAGTTCCTAAATAGGAAATGGTGCAAATTTCAGTGGTTATTACACACATCTTTCAAACTGCTCAGGTTCCGGGAACATGCACAGCCAGGAGAAGAGGCAAAATTCCACACATATTATTCCAATTATGGCCAACCACTTTTTGCCTCCCTCAAATACTGAAGACGCCACCACCATGTCTAATTACAAAAACACGCAAGGTGATAAAAGCCAAGATAACGTGATGATTTCCTTCTAATTCGCATTTTGCTTGAATTTTGTCCCTCCAGCACTATTTCTATAGTGCATCCCAGTACCACAAATACACTTAGTTTGCAGCCCCCTGAACTGTTTTGCGTGCCCCCAGAAGAGACACTCCAAAAATGTAACAGTCAGATGCTAGTAAGCAACAAAAATATTAGCCTCCTCCACACTAAAATCCTGTTGAAGAGCAGTTGTGGGAAAGCCTCATTCCTGGAGAGACTGTACACTGGGAAAGGGAATTTTTTCAAGCTTAACACCTCTAGCTTGTATTTCTCTAGCTTCATCCTAAACAAAGAACATACAATACAAGGCACATGAAGAGATTTCAAATTCATATTTTCTATAGCAAAAAAAAACCAAACTACTATGCAATCTTCATTTACACGTTTTGTTCTATAGCAAAGGTTCTTGGTTACTGTTTGCGTAAATAGCAAACTTACCTGCCATTTGCTTAACAAGGACATGGAGAGCCATGTTCACTTTTTGTAAAAGGCCTGAGGGTATTTAATTAGGGAACTGTCACTAGAGACAATTATTTATGGGCATCTACATTTACATTTTATCTGCTTAACATTCCACACTTTAAAAACCCTGTATTATCTTAATGCCCATTTAACTGGTCAAACTAGTTTTAATCAAACTTGAGACAGTCCTTAGAATATAAATTACAGTATGTTATAAGAAATGGGTATATTAACTCTGAAATCTTGGAAGTACCAGTTTTACTTTGAAAATGGATTCTCTGAGTGACTGCTAAATTCTTCAGTATTTTTCTTTCCCACCTCTAGACTGCTCACAGTGCTTCTCACTGGAAAAAGCATTGGGTATATGCCCTGGCTTTAAGCAAACATCCTATAGCTAGGAAGCTATGGCTTTCTTAACAGACAGCTCAGACCTATGGTAAATCATGGCAATCCTTAGACTACGTATTTTGCTGCTACTGTTTGCGTGACACCCTCACTACAGGCAATGAAACCATGTTTATAATTACAAACCAAATCCTACCATCAATTTTGTTTTTCTTTTTTAAATACAAGCCACATGGAATGCAGCACACCATCTCTGACTGCAGCACATGATTCCACAATTGCACCACAGAACGGAGGAAAACAGAGAAGCAAGACCAGCTGCCATCCACCTAAAGCAGCACTCTCCCCTGCGGTGCATGTCCTGGTGGTCATGAAAACATCACAAGCGCTTCCTTCCAAAATACACAGTATCTAGTTTACTCAGAAAAACAAAAGAATAGCAATTTAAATGAAGTATTTATTGTTGACTCCTTTATTCCATTACCTAAATATTAAAGTATTTTAAGATTTAGGATCTAGTTAACACATTCTCTATCTGTTTTTTTCTGTTTCAGATTTTCACTGTTTTTCCTCAAGGGGAAAGGATTGCACATCCACTTGATGCTCCAGGAGGTAGCACAGCTACAGGTTTAGACATTAGAAGAAGTTGGTTGATTTTGAAAAAACACCCACAGTTCTCTTCTCCCAAATCTTCAGCACAGAACATGCAGCTGCTTCAGTTACTTGTGATGTGTCCACCTTCCCAATAACCTCAGCCCTGAACATTGCAATGGCATTCCTCAGAAATGAAGGTATATGCAAGAATCATGGGATTACACCAGTTTTGCCCTCCCATTAATACACAATTGCTAATGCTAGTTAAATTAGTAATTGGAACGTTATTCTGAAAATACCTGCAAGTTTAACATTGCATTAGAAAGCTGAGTACACTTACATCTTTTAGGACAGTATTACATATCACGCCTCTGGTGGAATTTAACCTCCTGCAAGCAAACAACATGAAACCTACCTACCACCTCAGCAGCACTTACAGGGTATTTTACACTGAATTCCTGAAGAGCTGCTGCATTTCTTCCTGGAATAACAACTTATGACTTTTAGTCTTGTGTACGAAGTTTCTTTTTAAGCAAAAAACTCTGTACTGAAGTCAATGTCTACAAGTCAAGTCATGTTTTGCGTAACATCAAAACTACCTGTAATTAAAGGCTGTGAGACTTTGGGCTGAATTACAAGTATTTTTCATGTTGTTAAGAAGGAACTCCTCGTGACCACAGTATCAGTGTCAGCACCTTATCAGCTCTCAGCTTCTCACAGCTCTGTTGTAATAAAGTTTTGTAGGAAAGACGTGCTCAAAAGAAATGAGAGAAATGCAAGCCTGAATGCTCAGCGCTTTGGAAAACTTATTACATTCATGTTCCTGGACACTCATTTGTGCCATATACATTTTCTACCAGGCTGTAGCTTGGTCTATTATATTGCTTGTCACTTTGGTCAGTCTCACTTCCTGCTTCTCACACGAGCACAATATGTGGGTTTTTAAAACAGCATACATTTAACACAAAAGAAAATCTCATGTTTCCGACTTTCTTTTTTGATCTTATTTAGAATGCATGTTTATACTGGATTTTGACTTTTTTCCCCTTCCCTCCTCCATTTTTTAAACAAGGCATTAGATTCCAACTACCAGGCTTGCCAGTTTCACTTTAGTCACTGCGGGAGGATTATCAAAATAACATGGAACACAACAATCACTGGCAAGCAGAGAGCATTAAGCTGCTGATTTCTATTTGTGTCTTACAAATAACTCTCTCCATCTTTTTCATCACTACTCATTTACACTCATCTAATGGCTGTTCAAGATACCAAGACGTCTTAGGCAATCTTTTATTAAGACTGGTAATATTCTCCAAAACCTGAGAAATGAGAGCTGTATTTCTTGACCCAGAAAAAGAACCATAGGTACGCATCAACAGATTACACTCCTTCCATGCCACATTTTGGTAATAAGCTAAGGCATATTCAGAACGTGCCACAGATGGTTGGGAGGAAAAAGGCAGTTTCCTTTGGGGTTTAAGTAGTACAAGATGATAGAGAAGAATAAAACCAATCTCTTTTAGAGAGTTTTGTCCTGTGTCCCAGCATGATAATGGTTTGCTTTGAGAAATCCACTTTGAAAATGTGAAGTGTTCAAAGAGCAATGCCAGGCGGTACGTCGTACCATGCTATGTGTTAAGCTGTTAGATATGTCACCTTGGATTCAAGACTCTCAGATCTAGACTGATTGCCTATGTTTCTTGCTGACATCTTCACTGCCTGTTCTTTCTCTTTTCTTTTACTTGGTTTTGGTTCTCGTTATATTGGGATGGCTGATCAGCTCTGCTGGAGGGAAGGTTACATAGGACTGGAGGCTAGCCGGTCCATTTGGCAACATGTAAAGTGAGCAGCTAGTGCAATCCACAAATCCCACTGAGAGATTTATGTTCAAACCAGGCAAGGCAGAAATCCGATTTAATAATTACTCAGCCAGAACCATTTCACGCTATCAGCTACCCAAAAAGAAGAGCAAACAATGCAGCAGGAATGAAATGAAAACTAGAAATCAGGAAAGGTGATCAGGTGCATATCTCCTTTCAATAAAATAGCTTGTTTTTCTTTTCCATTTAAGTACCAGTAGGAAATCTGTCAATCTTAGAGCTATCAAATTTAAACTCACTAAATGAAAGCAAAAGAAAAATAACTTTGCTGTGTTAGCTGTGGAGTTGGATGTAGTCCCTTTCCCTCCCCCTCACTTAAAGACTGACTTGTGTTCTGTGACAACGAATGTAATTAATACCTAATATGGCTACAATTCAATTTCTGCAGTTCAGAATGCATATCAGTTGCTTTAGATTATATTACTCCTGGTGCATACTAGCCCTCCATCAAGGCTGTATGTATGCCAATTTGCAGTTTTTGTCAACTCAAACCATACAACAGAAAAGAGCTTACTTTCCAAGGCCCACATGCTGTACAGAAAGCTATTTATAGAGAACTTTTAGAGTCACTCCTTCAGTTTAAAGAGATTTCAGTCCATGGCTATTTGAAAAATTATTTATTCTAACCAAAGAAGGCAGACAGACATCACTATAAAGTATAAATGAGCTATTTCAGGATTAAAATGGGAAAAGTCTATCAAAGCAATGGAAGCTTGAGAAGTATGGAAGATTGGTTTTCATTTTTCAGGACAGAGCCATAAATAAAAAGAAAAGTACTGCTAGAAAGGTTCCGTTAGCTCTTTTCAGCGCTAATACATTTCAGTAGCAGCCCATGTTTCAAGCCAGCACTGGGAGCCCATTTCGCTGTCCCACATATTAGCCCATACGTGGAATCCATACGTGTGGCAGATTGTCCACATTTTAGGTGTAAGAGGATATCAATTAATTTTAATGCCGTTAACAAAACACAGCTGCCAAAACTCCTGCCAATAACTGTCTTTTCCAGAGATTTTTTCCAACCAGTTCTCCTGGCTGGTGAGGTAGCAATGGTCAGACTGAGCAGCACTTCAGTTCAGGCGTTTCCCTTCCTGCGCTAACAGGTCAGCTGGTGGGATGGGGCCCCTGCATGCGCCT
This sequence comes from Tringa solitaria, assembly GCA_026413425.1. NCBI lineage: Eukaryota > Metazoa > Chordata > Aves > Charadriiformes > Scolopacidae > Tringa > Tringa solitaria. The sequence continues at coordinate 79,931,331 of JAOXJM010000012.1, forward strand.
GTGGGATCTCGTCAAGGAATGGGGACCAAGCCAATGCCTCTGGCCTGCTGCCTCAGCTCCAGCCCCCAGAGTCTGGCAATCCATTTGCTTGGGAGTTGGGGAGAAGGAGCTGTGCTTCATAAACTTTAAGATGTTGGCTTTCATCTCTGCAGAAATCATATACACAGTTCTGCCCGCTGCAGTTTTCTGGGTAATCCCCCCCCACGCACAAGTTGAGCACTGAATTCACACGTCCCAAGCAAGGGGGCCGGGTCTATGATTCAAGTGCATAAACGCCTCATATCCATTTTTGGAAATATTACTTTCAAAGGTCTCATGCTATTTCAGAAAATGCTAAGTGAGCCGGTATCAAGAAATATGTCTCAAGAAACACGTAACAATTTTAGTATTGGCAACCCCAAGTCTTCATTTAAGTCTCACCTACCATGATCTCTTACTCCCTTATATTTCTTCTATTTTTCATTACAGGTATCTGGTAAACAATGCCACAGTCAAGCTTACTCTATGATTTATATATCAAACAGAATAAAAAATTTTTTCCATAAATGGCCAATTTCACTGCCCACTTTCAGTTCAGCAATTCTTCACTATAAAAGGGCAAGTCTTCTATTTAAGTGTTTCTTAGGTTTTGCAAAGGCATGATTTAAAAATGGTTTACTTTCAAAGTCTCTTTTGTGTGAATATACAGGACTAAAATGAGGGATCTTCTTATGCTAGTTGCCAGTGACTGCAAACTTCTCTCATGTCACAGACTTCAGACAAAATCTGATGAGCCACTTCATTCAAACACAGAAATCTAAGACAGAAGGAATTGCTCTCTTTATTCAGGGCAACTTAGATAAATCATGCAAAACTACTCTCACACCATTACATTTTGTTATACCCTGCCATTCACAGTTAGTTTCATGTGTGAAGCCTGTCCCAGCTCTGCAACTTCCTGCAAGTCTAAAGAACCAGCTTCATACCCCTAAAATCACAACACGCTCATTTGGCATAGGAGTTGCCTCAAGGTGAAATTGCCACCCTCAAGCAGTGAGGCAATATCCCTTGGTTAAAGCTTCTGGGACCTGTCACTATACAAAGCGTACCATGGTAAAAATGACAGATGAGATCTTCCCTTCCAAAGCCCAAATGCAGACACATATTACTGTAGTAGAGCTGTAACACAGCACAAAATCACAAGAATATCCCTCCCTGTTTTCAGGGGTCAACACCAGTCTGGAGTCAGAGGAGGCAAGAGCCCAAAACCTACTCAGTCTCTTGCAGTTGCTGTTGGGTAGAAGACCACCCCATTTGTAGCCCAGCTTCCCCATTTGCAAAACGGGATATCAGTTTTCAGCCTCAGGAAAGCTCTGCCTGATGCCATGAAGTGCTATAAAAGGTTGGTGATATTTTTGCTTGCTTTGAAAAGCAAGCTCATTCCATATGACTTCTCCACCCCAAATCTCTGTTATAGAAGGCTGTTTTGCTGCTTATTGCTGCCGTACTAAATTATGGTGTTTGAAGCTTGCCATTATATCACACATATTAGAATAGCATAATGAGCAAGTCACTCATCTAGATTTCACAGTACTGTGCTCCTATTGTAATATGGAGCTGTAAAGCATCTCTGAACATTTTCAGGTATTGCTGAAAGCTCCTTCTGGAACCAAGCTCCTTTGCATTTATGCCTCTAGGCTGAGAACATCTGCACATGGACATTTTGATTTATAGTTCCAAATATGTACATTTCGCTCAGTTTCGGTTCACTTGATGAGAAGGATTTTTTCTCAAGCTAAGAAAGCTTAGGTGTATCCAGCTGGATAAAGATAAAGCTACTGCTTGGCAGCCATCTTAGTGCTTTATTAAACACAGATGTAAGAAAACAAAGTAATTTTGCTTAAACAGAACACTGTGAATACTTGAAAAACTACGATAAACCCCTTTTAATCTGCTTTCATTAGTTTTCAGGTGTTGCACTGACACGTCATGGACAATGCTATGTTCATTAACTAGATGTATGTCTTTGTTAAAAGGATATCCTTTTTAGGAGTAATTATTCAAATTTGAACAGACGCAAAAGGAAGCTCTAAACTGGTTCACTAACTTTCCAAGACCTTTTTAAAGATTACACAAGTTTGAAAATTCTGAGTTATATTTGTCACATACTGCAGATCCTACCTGAGCTGTAGCGATTACATTATAACAGTCATGAAAAGTCATGAAAATTGGAAGTGTCTTCTTTTAATGTGCGATGATTAAATATCAACCAGACATAGCAACATGGCACTGCTGGAAATGATGCTCAACAGAGCAGGGTATGAAAGGATCATCTGCAAGGAGTGTCAGGAATTAGGGATTTGAGGGGTGACAAATTTAGGTAAATTCCCCTCAATAGCAGCATTTTCACACTGTCTACTCAAACTAGTCTGTATTCTGGAGTTTCAGAAGCCTTGGTAAGCAAATTAAGATCAGCAGTGCGAATTTGGCCAGGTAAATAATATCAGGGGAATGAAAAACAGCTATGTAGGTCTCAGTTCTTAGTACTTGCACCAAGGGGCAAGAGGCTACAATGGACTACACCTCTAACTTTGTACCCATTGATTTATATGTAATTTTTTTAAATGTACAATTTGATGTAATTGTTTTTTCATTATGAGTAGAGGAAGGGCACACACACGTTGTTACAGAGACTTCCGCTTCCATGAAGGTTACATCGTGGCAATTGTGTAAACATGAGGCTTTTGAAAAAAATCTCATATCAGTGTCTGTTGAGCAGGTTCACAACCTATTTTGTAGTCGCTGGTTGAAAAATAAATGTGTCTTAAAAATTAAAAATTTTTTTTAGTAATTTCAAAAAAGCATAATTTCCATGAAAGAAGTTCAATAACGGTTACAGAGGAAGAAAAAAAAGATTAATAGGGTTGATTTTCTTTTAAACTAAAAGAAAACTACTTTCATTATCTTATTTGTCAAAAGCCAGTCAGGAAAAATGTTATGTGTGCCAAAAATTCATAAAGATCCTAGCCTGAGAAAGAAGTGAGGTTAAAGTAACTAAACAATATGGGATCATAAACATACAGCACTCAGTTTCAAATGAACTCAGTTTCTATGAACTCTTATATTTGTAAGTTGTTAGCTCATAATTTTATCATAACCTCAGAGTATTTGGAATTTTTTTAAAGCATTAACTCTAGTATTTATTTATTACAAAAATAATCTAAGATTTCATATCTAATCCTCATTTTAGGAAGAACAGTCCTGAAAGATTCCTAAACCCGTAAGGCATTTTTTGTCTCATGGTTTCTTACGACATCATTAATTTTAAATGCTTAAGGCTGAGAACACTGCATTCCTGCAAGGACATAAAGGTATCTGAAATATTCATTAAAAAATGAATGTCAATTCATTTCAGTCATTCGTACCTGTTAGCCTGGTATTCAGATAAATTCAAAAATACAAAAGTTCTTTAAATGTATTTTAAAATTTGTGTGAGAGTTTCTCCTTAGCATGCTTGTTCTGACAAGTTAACCTTACATATTCAGGAGTCAAGACATCTAGCAGCATTTCAAATAACTCTGACAAAGTACTGTACAGCAAGGCCACAGGGAAGACAGAAGAATTGTGGATGGAAAAGAACTGACTTTCTGGTAACTGGTATGACAGGAGTGCAGAGATGGGAGTCTGCCAAAATCAGTACATAGGTAGAGAAAGGAGGCACTCCAACAATTTGTCCATTTAAAACCTACATGGAAAATCCAAAATTGTCCTTAAAAAATTAAAATAATTTTAAAACGAAAAAGTCAAGAACAATGATGTTGTCTACAAGCTAGCAACAGTGCATCACTGCAAGATGGTTTATGCTATTAAGCTCTCCATCTACGGAGCTTCTCAAGTGTTTTGACATAAATTCCTTTGCTCATTTGCACTTAAATGATATTTTTGGTGCTCTGAGTGGTTTTCCAGCTGCAGCACTATAACAATCATTTGATTTTATTTATGTTATTTATAGCATAGAATTAATCCACAAATGAAAACATAGGAATTTGAAATTGGCTGCCTGTTAGGCCATTACAAATGTTTTGCCTGGGTATCTTTGACCGTCTTTTTTCCTGTCTCATTCCTATTTTTAGCGATTGGCAAATAACTATTTGTTACCAGGCTAGGTTAAAATAAAAGCAGTTCTAAAACTTGTTTGGAGCAATGTGCTGATATTATCTGCTATACCAAGTAATTCAGATACAAATCAATGTGCAATTTCAATATTGCTGAATAGAAGTCAGTCTCCTGAGTTCTTTTTAAGTTCCAAATTTTATTTTCATGAGTTATGTTTTCAAAATTCAGTTAAGTGTTCTTCAGAGTTTTTCCTTATGATCCTTCCCTCAAAGATAACTATAAATAACAGTGCAAACCAAGAATTCAGTCTTTACAAAATGCCACCATCATTAAGAATAATTTTGCAGTTTCACTCAAACAACTACAAGGTAATGCTTAGAAATGCTAAACAAAAGATTATCTGCAATGACAGTCTGTAATTCAGTACTTTCAAATTGGTATTAAAATACTAAGTTTTATATTTAGGAGAGGGAAATTTAGCTGGGATCTTTGATCACATCTCTAGCATTTGCCAGTACAATTCTCTTTAAATAAAAAACAAGAAAAAGAGATACAGAAAGACTCCAGCACAGTTTGCTAGCTCAACGAATATAGTTAGAAGCTGGATCAAAGAATACTGAACTAGAGGCCCTGAAGCCAGTTGGCTTTGTTGAGCCTCACATTCAACAATTTTTTTTGAAAATCAAGTGTTTCATATGCAGCCCAACTGTATGACATCTACAGCTACTCAAATATGATCCTCAGTTACCAGAAATATGTGCATACTAGTGAGCAGCAGCTGGAAAACATTACTATCAGTGGTAAACCTGGATGGATATCAATATCTGCAAGCTAATAGCCAGAGAAAAGTAGTATTACAGTTGTACGTGGCCACCTGCCTATAGAGATTGGAGTGATTAACTCTCTTCTGAACTGAGCGTCACCCTCCTCAGAGGGTGCCTTAATGACTTTAAAAGATTGTTTAGAATCCTATCGAAAGCATATTCTTTATATTTGCAAGGCACAATAACATTTCTCTGCTGTAAATAGCTGAGATTTACAGCCTCCCCTTGGCAAGCACTCAGCACAATGCTGTGGAGCAAAATGCACTACCCGGCTTATGAAGATTCGACGCATGTGATTAAGCATGTGGAACAAAAGTCTTAATGTTCAGCTGCAAAAACATGCAACGATTAATTAAATATTTGACTACAACAACACGGAGTAACAAGAGAACAACTTTGTACATATTCTTGTGTTAAAAAGAGACATTAAATCATGAATACAATTAAATTGACCAGGAAGCAAAGTCTGGAGTCTGTAAAAGAGGTAATAAGATCTAAGAAAAAGGTAGTCTTTCCACTTCTTATTTTGTACTGGAAAGGCATAGGAAAGGAAAAAAAAAAAAAAGAAAAAAGAGTAAATGTCACTCTACATTCCCATTCAGATGTGGGTACTTCATTGAGCCTGCCTCTCTGTGCTCATTTTCAATCAATAGTTATCCAAAGAAAATAGGAATGCATCACAGAGCTATTTATTTTCCATTCAATACCCCCCCTGGAAAGATCTTGCAGCTCTGAAAGGCTCCATGCTCCATTGCTGATCTTGCTAAGATTTAAGAGACCACCAGTGCTCAAGGGCGCTATACAGATTTATAGGCACTATGGGCTTAACAGCCAGTCACATTCTGAAACATTGACATCTAGATGAAGACACTTCCATACAACCATTGTATGAACACCTCCAAGCTGTACTTTTGTTCTTGGAGCACGATTTTGCTGGAAGGTTTCTATAGCACTAACAAGATTCACTCTTCTATCAGATACCAGCATAAATTTGGTACAATAAATCCATGGAAGGTTATTATTCCTGTCCACCTAAATCCTCCCAATATGTAAAGTTTCAATTCTACTTTAAATGCAAAAATAAATAAAATTTTAAAATTCAAGCAATCCTACCTCTTTGGTTTTGATTCTTTTTTCCCTGAAAACCTACAGAATTTTGCATCTCAGCTGTAACCATTTGGTATCATAGGGTCACAGTACGTAGCAGACCCAGGAGTGTGAACAATCTATACTTGGTAATACATTCCATGGAAAAGGGGCAAAAAAATTGTTAAATAGTTATTTCATCCTAGGCTATGTTTTTATTCTTTTCTACAGCAATATTTTAGATCTCAAAAAAGGCATTAGGGAGCCAACCTGGATATTATAAGCACAGCTGTCAAGAAAAGCTCATGTGTAGAATCTGAGAGCTGAAGGTACCAAGGAAAGTTAAAACTAAGACTTAAACTAAGACCACTAGCCAGGACATGAGCTACTGAAGTGTTAGGAATTATTGTAATTCAGAAAATTAAGTTACTCACTGCCATTGTCCATACTGAGCATGGTCTGACAGGAAATGGGTAACAAGCAGTGCCAGGAAAAGGTTACCAAACTGGTCTTTATGCTTTTCTGATTATTCAAATGTTGTCTAAGTATCTGACAAGTGGTAGGCATCTTTGTAGCCCCCAGCATTAGCAGTCATTTTAGGATGCCACTGAGTATTTCTGAGGTCAATCTGTGTAAATGTTAAAGGCTGAAACTGCCTTTATGTCCAACAGAGTTTGCAAGAAAAGAGGAAAGGACGAAAGGGTGACACTTTCCCTTTAGAACATTTCTGAAGAAAGAGTGCCTCTTCTCTGCTTCTACTGGATACTGGAATATGGCAGATGACCTCCCTCCCACTGCTTTTTCTCCATTTTTTTACCATGTTGCTCACTGAAGGAATATCCAGTAAATTATCCTAGCATGCAGGGTGGTGTGGACCATCACATAGAGAAGGCAAGGCATCTTCTGTTGTAACCAAGAAAACAAAGCAACTTATATACAGGGTCAGTATGGTCCATATTGCTGCTTAGCTCTCTATTACCATGACAGAGTGCTCCAGCTCCACGCTTTCTTATGCTGGTTCATTATAGGAAGTTCCTCTTTCTCCCATTCCTGCCACCAGTTAACATCATCTTCCTGCTTCCTCTGCACTGGCGTGAAGCATAAGACCCCACAAAAGAAGACAGAGCCACTAGATGAAAACACACAGAGAAGGAATTGCACTTCTGTGAGGGAGGGGAGGGGAGGAGAGGGACTGAAGAGAAAACAGAAAACTAGGTAAAATGATATATATGAAATCTATCTTTCTCATGTTCAAAAAGAGCAAGAATATGATGCCTCAAGACCAGCCTTCACCTCCTTTTCCACGGGGTCCTTGCAAACAAAGAGTACTCCCCAGCCACAGCTCTAAGTCAGATAATGCCCCATCACACTAGCTGTTGTACACAGGTGTAAGATGTTCTCCTGGGCTAGATAAGAAAGGTACGGCATTAGCAAAACATCACAGCAAAGCAGCAAAACAGCAAGCAACAAAAGCTCTCTCGGAGCAGGAGTAGCAACTCCAGCACTGGAGTTTGACACCTGCTTGGACACAAGCCTGGCTTGCCCAAAGTGCCTGCTGTCACCGAGGCAGTGGCACAGTCTGACTGCACAAGACTAGGCCCTGCAAGACATCAAATGAAATCTAACAGCAAAGCACACATAAAAAAGCAGTATATTTAACTAATAATTAGCCATAGATGGCTATTCAGTGTAGTTGGGTTGAGCTGCATAGCTGACCCAGGAATCTGAGAAATCTACATTTGCCACAACATTCAGCAGAAAAAGGGTATAAAAATCATTGAACATGTTGAAAAAAATCTCACAATGAGTTTAAACTAAAGCAGATAGATGATAGTTTGGTTAATCGGCAACATATTTTTTATTATTTTAACACATATCTGAAATTAGAGGCAATAATCTACACCTCTGTAAGTACTTTTAGAACTGTTTATATTGCTATAACTACATAAAGTGCATTTACATGCTGGAACTGATTTCTGGGCATGTTTCCTGTGACAATCAGGGATAATAAATTCCACAGTCTTCTCCACCGTCACCTTCTGCTGTATGTCACATTTTGCTTCATAAATTACTCTCCCCCTTCACTTACAGTGCCCCCCTTCACTTTTATGAAACACAGCTGTCAAGGAGACTTCAGTAACAAAGAAATTCCCAAATTCTCCCAGTCTCAGGCATTTCCCTGTCTATTACACTGCTTACAACATTATGGTGGTGTTAAGTGAAACAAGGCTGCCTTAAGAGTATAGCTGCCACTGTCTATTGACACAGGACACTTTTAAAATGAGAATGTAGTAAGAGTCAGAGTTCAAGAATCACGCGCCCAGTCCAGCTGGATAACATACAAACGTCTTACAACTCTGTCTCATTAAACGAGTTCAGGGAAAGGGCATTGCTAAAAATGAAGAACAAATGTCTTGATTTACAGATCTACACAGCATTTGCTGCAGTACATTAAACAGTAATAGAAGTCATTTTTAATGTAACTTCTTTCACTGAGAAGCACGTAATGACACCACATCTGTGCTGCGAAGGGGGGAACTCAGAAAGGACACATACACACAGCATAAGTCATTTGTGCTACCTTTTACTGAAAGCCCATACCAGGAGAAGGCAAAGACAGCAGTATGGTGATGCACAAAATATTGCTCCAGTTACTTAAATCAGGATGCTCAGTCCTTGCCCTTCCTTTCTGATCACTGCCTGTCCAGCAGCCAGCTGTGGACAGCCCAGGAGATGCTCTCAACGTACTGTATGCTGTATGTCCAGCCCAATGTACTGTGTGTCACCTGAGTGTAAGGGACTTGAATTCACACCTATAAGCAACAGGGTAAAAAATCAGAGAGTACACATCCATATTTTCGCAGCAGGGACATGCCAATACAAATCAGAGTACTGATTTTACCAGTTTACCAGTAATAATCAACCGGTCCATAGCAATCATACTGATGGTTGAATAAAGACTTTATTTTTGCTGAAGTATGAACAGGCCTCTGCGAAAGAGCTCTGTGTCAGGGCAGTTGCTTCTGAACTGCTCCTCCACTCTCTCCAAAGATGCCTAAGCAACTTTCTGCACCTTGTTTTATTTCTCTGCTACTGCAAAACACCACGTGGCACAGAGCACACGCCCCAGATCCCACTGGGATGGACACGGAGCACTATCGAATGCATCTGCCATGGTGGAACTGGGTCAAAATGCCCGCAGTTGATGCAGAAGTGAGCTGCTTTGATTAGGGATTTGGGGAGAGGGGTAGCAGCTCATTGCTCTTGGGCGCAGTGTTAGTTAACTTTCTGCCGCTAAGCAGACAATCAGAAAAAGACTCACAGGATTATAAGGATCATGTATCCATGGTGATTTTAATAAGAAATCTTGCTTGCAGTAGAATAGATAGAAGCAAGAAACAGAATCAGGCTTCACGGGTGATTTATTTCAGTTCATCTCCTAGGAAGTAGGATGTTACTGGTTTGATTTGAAGCCAAAAATTGTAAGCCTGGATCAAGTTCTTGAGATTCAAACTCAACTATATTCTGCTCTCAGAAACCAGGACACTGTGGCTGACTTTATCTTAAATAACACCAGTTCTCTTTGGTAAATTGCTTATAATGTATTAAGCCAAGTTTTGACAGAGTCACACTGTGAACATTAATTTCATCAACATAAGTATCTTTCTTCAAGTGCCCTGCTTCTTTTGCTGTAGCTTTCTGAAAGAGCAATATTTATGGTAGTTCTGTTCCTCCCTAAGCCCACCAATTTTTAATAGTTCTCAGGTAAAGTAGCCTAACACACATATACCTAATTTTGTCAATTCTTCAGCCAGGAAAGGACAAGAATTTTGCAGCATATGTCAGGATACTGTGTGGTAAAGAGCACTAAACAGTTACAACTTTCATTTGTATCTATATTTAAATTGCATTCTTTTTAAGAATTTCTATACATATAAATATATATACGTATATGTATGTAAGTATGAGCACCTCTTGCTTACAAAATTTCTCCTTGGATCAGCTGTTTAATGCCCCTTATTCCTTGCAGGTGATCGCCACATTTTCTGAAATACGCTAAGTTTTTTGTTACTATTTATTTTAATAAGCTATTCTATCAAGCATTTTTATATTGCTCACCACCACCATATTCCCTGAGATCCAGGATAAACAGCATTTGCGCTCGCAATGCCCATGGGATTCTGTGACTGCCCAACTGCAGGTGTGTTCTATGCAGTGAAGCTATTTGTGATGCCAGAGTGGCTATTCCGTGACCATTTGGTTACCTCTGTTGTCTACAGCTTTATTTTACTCTGTGCCATTGCTCAATCAAGGAGGAAGAAACCCCAAGAAAACTGTGTCAACAATTAGAATTTGATAGAAAGACTTGTAAGAATAAGAGTGACCTGGTTGCCTTGAGACTGACTGTGTAGGAGAGAGATGCCACAGTTGGAGTTTTAGGCTTGAACGAGTGAAGACTAGAATAGAAATTATGTTAAGGCTTCTAAGAAAAGGATTCTGACAAATGGCAAACCAGCAGTGAAATGTTTGCATTCCTTTTGCAAGGTCCAATAGCTGTGTTCCCATAGCTACTGTATGTTGAGATGGATGATGTAGCTACAGCAACAGAAAGCCAACATCCATTTCACTGCAAAATTCCTAAGTCATTACTTAATCCTTCTTTTACCTCCCTCCAAACTTCTAAAAGAGGAAAAAATTAGGGTTGGCCTGTTCTTTGAATGAATTAAAATTATGTTAAAAATATTAAAATTGAAAGATCCACTGCAGACAACGGGCACAAATTGCCTCATCCCATGATTTTCGTCTCCACACTGACCAGGGGCCATTGCTGTTTTATTAAAAAGACAGCTGTCCCTGCATTAATCAATGACTGATGTTTGGCAGTCTGCAGCTCCTCCAGATCCCCTCATATTCCAGTGCAGCACCCAGTCATTTAAAAGCCAGCCCTTCCACCAGGTGTACTCAGTTGTTTCTTAACTCCCACCACCCACCATTTATATCCCACTACTATTTTGAAGAAGTACTTCTACTTGGAAAATCTGAAAATTTTCATAGCAATTATTTGCCTCCGCTTAGCAGTGCTAGTTCCCTACATAATTAAAAGGGAATATTGCATCAAGCATGGAAAGTGCTGCTTAAACCACAGAGTCTTTTAATCTTCAGCATGTTGTTTGTCATGTGATTGCCAACTCGATAATGTTTGGCAAACCAAGGGCATGTTCTGTTATATGTATATACACTAAACAGAAAAGAGTTTAAAGTTTAACCTACTACAATGATTTCTGCTTTAACGTCTCAATTCAAATCTCACCAAAAACAATAGGAGTCTCAGGGGGGTTTTATACTGGGTCCTTAAGATGAACAGTCAGCACAAGCCTTGATTTCTTAATCAGAAATATGGCAGAAATATGCCCTATCGTTGCTGACTCCAAACGTGGAGATACCAGCAAAAGTCTGCACCCTGAGCTCTCCTTAATGTTGCTTCAATGTCCTATTTAAAGCTACATTTTTTATAGTTACATTATCGTACTCAAATGGTCAGTCTCTCCAGAACTATAAAAGGATTAAGCAAAACTTAAACCCTGGTACAGCGCGATTTAATCTGTAACCATTGATTAGAAAAATACTGAAGCAGTTTTATGTTAAAAAGTCAATCTGAGAATATTCTAAATTAAAAAAATCCCAACCCCAGCGCTCAGAAATAATCTCAGAAGAGTCCAAAAGGCAGCAGAATCTCAGTGTAAATATTTAAAGTTTTAATAACAAGATGTTTATGCAAGCTCATATATCCATGTGTGGCACAACTACCCAACGTCTTCACTGACATTGCTAATTTCGGCTTGTGTGGACAGAGAGAAGGCTCAAGTAAATACTGCAGAGAACTGTTTTTCCAGACCCCGTCTTTCTGTCAGGTCAGAATTGCTGAGATTTGCAGAGACGTTTGGTTAATGTTGGGGTTATTTTTTTCCCGTCCGGGGAAGGTACAGCACAGGTAGCATGTACGCAAAGTTACTCCTTCAGCAAGTGTCATTAGTCAACTGTTTTCCACTAAAAAAATAAGAGGAAAAAAAAAAGAATATAAACCCAGCCCAGGTTTCGTCTTTTTCAGAGGAGAAGATGACCTCTCAGGTTATGAGAAATGAGTGTTTTAGAGATGAGGCTGGGTTGGTTTTTTTCCCTCTCCTGGCATTACAACATACCTTTCCCACTCCCCGGGGCACAGCTTCCGAAAGAGGAAAGTTTCACAACGCGGCGTCGGCAGAGCAGGCGTGCGGACTGCACACCAGCCCGGGACGATAGAAGTTGTGCAGGAAACGAAACTACTGTAAGTTCACAAGTTTTCAAATATAGAGCTGAATATAGATACAAGCTAGCTGAAAAGTGGAAGAAAAGTAGAGTTGAAAAGGTTCATGCAATGTGGTGAGAGACAGAAAAATGCATAGTAAAGAACTTATGTGTTTTTTTTTTAATCTGGACCTTTCTAATTTAAATCATTTCACAGGTTACCCAAACAGGTTGATATTTCATGTGTATTAAGTTTTTTAAAGCAAATTTCCAAATAGTCTCATTTTTGTCTAAAAAAAAGTATTAGCTCTGGGCAACCTAACAAAATAAGTGTCTGGTAGGTCAGCAGGTCATCATTAACCTCCGTGTTGTAATAGCTTTGAAGTACTGCAGCAGAACTCATTTAAACATCTAAGGCTAGCGATCAGGTTGTGCTGCTGGAGTCCTCAAAATCTGCAAATTTGGGATGACTGTAGGCTCTGGATGAATTAACAACAGAAAAGGAGATAGGCTGCTCCGTACAGCAGCTGCACAGGCACCTTTGGAATTTCAGTCAGAACCGCGAAAGGCTTCCTCAGGGTTGCACAGAAACTTTTTGCCATCGCCCTGCAAGTAACAGTTCTGAGGCCAAAAGTAAAAAGAGCAGGAGATCATCAAAATTTTCTCTTTCACCATATGAGATTCCACCTGCATACCAGGGTAGTGTGAAACATGTCTGGTACAAGCCTAAGCAAGGAGAAAAGAGGATTCAGAGGGCATGTGTGTACTGTTTCTTCCAGACCTAAACCCAAATTCATTCACACCTCAGTTTTAACGTCAGCTGCTGTAAGAATGAATGACTGACCTGGGGTCCAGGACTGCCTCTTCTTCAAGCTGTGTCCACTGTGTGAAACCAACAACTAAATGTTATAAGAAACTGGCCTTACCCCATATGACAGAAAACAAGCCACAGTTCCAGAGAAACCTCAGCTTCCTTCCTGCATGCTGCCCATTGCAAAGGGACGAAGACAGGAACTCCAAATGAATACAACCGTTTCAATATTAGTGACAAACCCTGTAAAATTGAAGTACAAGGCTGGAAAATAGTTTGCTGCGGGATTGCCCCAGGCATGCTAAGAGAAAAGAGTGCCATTGCTACTTCTTCCTCAGGGAGAGAGAGAAATCACCTTGGTGAATTGGATTCCAATACCAGAAAGGCAGTCTGAAGACTAGTGATAGGGAATAGATTGTAAACTGTGAGTATCCTCAAAACCCAACACTTCCAAGGTACTAGTTTTGTGAAACGTAAAACATATTTAGAAAAATAAGTCCTCCAAATTCTAGAGCATTTAAAATAAACCACCACTTTGTCGTTGAGGCACCAGTCTTATTATTAGAAACAGTTATGGTGCTTACTCCACCGTACACAATAAAAATGCCAGATCCAGGATTACATTTCCTCTGTTCTTCATTAAATCTGCTCCTTAAGTTTTACACTCTGATCCCTGGCATAACTTGAATATTGCCTAGAATTATGCATTCTGGTGTGTTCAGAGTAAGCAGTGCTTTCTCCCAGTAACGGAATGGACTCGAATAGCAGCAACAGAGACTCAGCACAACAATCTGAAAGAGAAAGAGAGTAACATTTCACAGACAGGGTCAACCTTACGACTTCCAGCCTGCATCTATTGTAAGAAATGCAGTAACTTAATCTCGTCCATCTGCGCGAGGAGAAAGAAGGTGTTTTACGTGCAAGAGCGCCAGTGCCACGGTATTAGTTGATAAATATATCCAGAGCTTCTCAAGCAGACAACTGTTACCCTGTGGTCACTGTATCAAAAATGAAGCTTACGTAGTGCTAATGAACGGTACTGAAAATTCCAGTATAAACAGCAGGTGGTCTGCACCTATCTAGTAAAGCTAGCACTACGCGAGAGAACTACTTCTAACTGGTGTTCTGGTAAGGAATCTGCAGATGAGAGAGGCAGCATGGAAGATCATCCCAGAAGTACTCGTCTCAGTAGCTGTGACATAGTTTTAAAGAAGTTTGCAATTTTAAGTGCTGAGGCTTTATTGTGTCTTCAATAAAGAAAAATAAAATTTAAAAAAATAAAACAGCGATGTGGACAATACTTAATCAGTGTTATTTTGGAGAAATCAGCCACATCATTAAGATGAAAAAGAACTTTATTCAGACAGCTCCATTTTTTAAATTCTTTTTCTTTCTGTGCACCAACAGGTTACAATAGGAAGTCCTTAAAGAGTCAAATGGATGCAAATAGAAGCTGTTTACAGTGAGTGGTATGAAGTGACTGCTGGAAAACTCATTACTGCTCAACATTGACAGTGGCAGCAATGAGGTGACCCAGGAATGGGAAAGAAAAGAATTAGGAAATCCTGATATGGGTAAAGTCATTAATTTCTAAGAACATATCCCAAAAGGCAAGATGCAAAAGTGATAGCTGATAATATTGATTTAAGAGTGAAAAATGCCCTAAGAAATGACAGTGGGAAAGGTTTGTAACAGATCTAGAATCTGCCAAGAGATGGCTGGTCTGATACACTTTCTAAGTTTTTATCTGTATTTGCAAAGTAAAAACTTCAGAGCTTTATGCAGTAGAGCAGGACTGAGGAAATTCAGGTCTCCCCATAGGCCTGTGAAACTCTGTTATGAAAGTTCTTTCTATTTTACATACCTCAATTATTCACTACTTCCAACATACCAAGCAGATAGGAAATTTTCTAAGTATTTAAATGAAAATGTTTGCCAGTTAAAATTAATTATTTTCTCCAGCAAAGGAGGTAATCTAGAGAGTGAGACTTCTGCTTTGAGGTACTAATTTGCAAAACACCCAACTGTCCCCGGGGGGGGGGGAATGAACGGTCTCAGAGAATTTCTTAACCCATGAGAGAATTTCAGCTCCATGCAACTGAAGAAGTGGCTAATGGTAAATGAACAAAAGAAGCTCCTTGCTCAAGGATGTATGTACTACACTTGTTACACCACTTAGTGTATGCCTACCGGGCTACATTCATTTCTATAGCCCTCAATGGAAAAAAAAATGATGCAATAAAATTTAGGCCATGTAAGCGAGAAATTTAAAAGAAACCCAAAATAAGGAAGGACCAGTATTTTTGGAGATACTACAAGTACACAAAAGAATCATTGCCAGCTGGCAGACTGTGGGGCAGATAGATAGCCTGCCAGCACAAACGATCCTGTGCCCTGGCGCAAGGTTTTGGCAAGTTTTGCTGTGTCTGTTGGAAGTGGATTTCCCGTGAGCCCTGGCAGCACCAGGCAGGCTCTCACCTACGCTGCTCCCAGGCAAGGAGGGGACCCAGGGAGAGGGGAGGAAGGAGAAGAGCTAAGGGCAAAGCAGAACCTATAGTCAGGCAGGGGTCTGGGACTACCTCCCACCATGTGGGAGCACAAGAAGTAGAACTGGGATGGGAACTGACTGCAAGAAAAGACCTGAGATCCAAAGACATGAAGGAATGTGGGAAAAGGATAAGGAAACTGCACAAGAGGGATTCCTAATGGTAGAGATGTCTGTGCCAATAATTAACTAGAGAGGGCTCTGCGCATTAAATCAACATCTTTGAAAGAGGCCGCTGCTGTGATAAGGGGTAGGACAATTGTGCCAAAATGCAAGAGCAATGTCCCCAGAGCAGGAACGGAACAGAGAAGTGCCAGAGGGGGGAAACACCACCCTGTTGGGAACTGGAAAAGATTACAGGCTAGGCTGAGAGCCCTGGCTGGAAACAATCTTTGGTACCTCATTTTGATTTGGGGTTTTGGGGGGTGGAAGGGCTCAGGGGGGAGGAAGATAAATGGGAAATGAGGTTGTTCAAGGCAGTAAGGCAAACCTTAATTCATACAGCCAGATTTCGGTCTTTGTTCCATTCCAATAGTGAGCAAGAGAGTCTGTGCCTGCAGCCCACCTCCCACAGAGCTGACACAGATTGGGTCAAGATTCAGGAGGGCTCAGGAGCAGCTGGATTAGATCTGGCACTGACCAGGAGTTAAAATTGAGGACTTCTGTACAATCAAACTTTTCTCTACGAAGGCTTCCTCATCCGTGTTTTTTCCTTTCCCATTATCTGAGCTAAAGAGGAATTGTCTATTATGTTGTCCAGCCCCGAAGCAGTTGCCCAAGAGGAGCAGAGGTGAAACAGCCCCCAGTACCGCAAAAAACACACACATTGGCAGACAGCAGTGGATTACATGCAAGCACGGGGATCATCTGTTTTTCCATTCACCCTACTATTTAACTGCACTAAGGTTATTTTAAATACAGAGGACTTACTACTGTAGTGGGACATTTTTGACGTTATTCCAGAATATTTTTACTGTGCTGCTTTTTTTTTTCTTTTTTTCCACTCTAATGGGAAAGCCTCACACACACACAAAAAAAAAGCCTCAATTTTAAGAAAACACGTTGATTCTTTTATGTCCTCAAGGACTTGGCAAACAGGCAGATTTGGCAAGCAGAGTCATGGCCAGGCAGCAGCTTTTAAGTTTATGGACATGAAGGCCAGTGACATAAGGCACATACACTCTGTATCACAGTTGCATGCTACTGATTTTCCACAGTGGGTCAGTGACTCCATTATATAAACAATGGAAACAAGAGATCAAATCATCCCCAACACAGCCGATCTATTAATAACGTAAAGTCTTTTTTGGGTATAAAAAATCAAGAATTGGCAAAAGAAAAGTTAGGAAAGTTCCCTGGTTTAAAAACCACACAGACCTGAGTTGAAAGTTCCTGGCTCCAGTAAACGTGGCTTAAATGAATCTTTGGTACCTACAACTTTTTGAAATATCATGCGTGGCTTCACTGAACACAAGGCACATCAGGATTCTGGCCATACAAAGAGGAAAGGCAGTGCCTTACAAAACCTGTTTCTAGCTCACACTTCTCCTCTTCACTTTGCTTCAAAGAAATACTCAGATTGCTTTCATCTCTGTGGTATCTGAGGTATGATAACCATGTCCAAGTACGGTCAGCTAATTATCTTCAGTGGATAATTAAGAGCACTGAGGAGCTTGGCTTTCTGCACCAATGTCAAGGCTTTTATTCTGGGCGTTGAACTTTGTTCCTTAAACACTTTTTAAATGGAGATTTGCAATGCTAGGTTTTTAATTTTTATAAAACCTACAGAATAGATCAAAAATCTTCTTTTACATGATAATGACGTGTTTCAGAGCACTACTAGCCCTTCGTTGTGATGAATTAAGGTTTCAAAACACCATATAACCCAGGCATGTAATGGTACCTGAATTCAAATAGCTGCCAACCACAGTTAAGTTACAATCCCCTACTAAGATCCAGGTCATACTAAAGGGATAAAAAGAGGGGAGGAGTTAAAGTATCATCTGTAACAGTTTAGCAGAATATCCTAATCAGCTGTTATGTAATGATTGATTTCTTGGCCTAGGAAATTTGCTAAAAAAGTCGGGGTTTCATTTGTAGTCTAGGAAATAAAATTTCAAATGCCCGTATCTCACTATCTTGAGACATAATAACATGACAGTTTTCCTGGAAGCATGGTCAGGGAACTTCAAATTGCCATCACCCTTTGTCAGAGTGCGTCCTTAAATAGTACCTGCAAGATGCCCTCTGAAGTCTTGAAGTGCTCTACAACTGTTGAGGCAGCAGCTGGTTGGAAAACAAAACATACTCTGATCTTTGCTCTATTGTTGATCTGCATGATGTCCCCCTTTTGGCTACTCTATCTGTTGTTCTGTGCAAACAATTGGGCTATTTGTCTTGGAATAGAAATATTGTGTACAGTGAGAAAATGATCTAATTTTATTTTTTTTTTTAAGATGACAAGAGGAAATTCTTTCTGAAGCAGTGCAAGTTACATGTAAAGTTAAAATGGAAAATAGAAACATTATTCCAAGAGAAAGAGGAAACAGTCTCAAAATCCTTAATGAATTTTCCATGCATTGCTCCATCTGACGAGTTGCATTAATCACACCATACAAGATGCATTACACCTTCTCACCTCCCAAAACTGCACATATTTTAGGCATGAGAAAATTAAACCCATGTAAAATTGAGAAATTGTAAGCCCCTGAAAACAGGTGTTTAAAAAGTCTTATCAATCACGCTTGTAGCAGCACTAAATCTGGATATCTTGCTCTTAGCTTAAACAGACACCAGTGACTGATTTGACTGTGATATTCAGAGCTGTTTCCTTATTTTGATGTTTGAGTACTTCATAGGAGAAATATTTGTACAAAATTTGTACTAGTTAGCTGGGACAACACACACAAGCCAGTTGTTAAGGCCAACAATACCCCTGAAGCAATTTTCAGCTCTAGATTGCAGAAATAGCAGAGCAACCCAAATGAATCCAGAATTTCAAGGGACTGCTCTTTATATCCCTCTAATTGGGTGGACACATCAATCCTTGTTAGAGCACCTCAGTGATTCATTTGTTGTTTACTGAGGCATGTGCTGGAAGAGTCCATTGGCATGCCTTCAAGGGTCACAGAGAAGCCTCTTCCATTGAAATTAAAAATCTAGTTGTCTTTAGCAGTTTTTTAATAAACAGGATTTCCATTTGACCCACATTAGAAGCTTGCTTTGTTGAGATTTAGAAAGAAATGTCTGTCCTTGTAAAAGAGCATGGGGGCTGCTAATATTCAGATTAAATTTCTGCAGTAATTAGGTATTATTAGCACTTGAGTCTCAGCTCAAAATGAACATAGTTTCTTCCCTCTCTCAAGAAGTTCGTCTCAAGGAGTCACCTTTCTTCTGCTCAGAGGCAATGCTAGACAATAGAGTCTTTTTAACAAATGGATTTTCAGTCAGACCTGCATTAGATGAGAAGCTGGAGTGTTCCAACACCTCACCAGGTGTAGGTCTGTACAAGACCATCTGCAGCACAGATGCACACAGCCTACCTTTATCTGTACCAGGTGCTGCTAGTCATGCGGCTACCCCAAAGTGCAGTGTGGACTAGCTATTTGTGTTCTCACACTGCCGCTTGCATGACTTCTGCAGGTTGCTGATCTCCATGCTGCCGTGCAACTTTAGCACATGCCTTGAGCTAAATCAAAACTAGTGGTGCATCACAGAGCCACCACAGCAGCACCAACAGTGTAGACGTGTCTCCTGGTTTGGCTGACACAGGACTAATTTTTCTTCTAATCCTTGTGAAAACTGCACTTTTAGAAGACTCTGGTGTTTGAATTTGTGAAAATATTTACTTTATAGCCAGCTGTGGTATGCAGGTTTCAAGGTCTTGGTGTTCTCAAGTTAGCCATGTGCAGGGATGAGGAGGAGCGAGACCTGGGCACTTGACCCAAGCTGGCCAACAGGATTATTTCATACCGTAAATTTCACATTCAATATAAATTAGAAAGTTTGCTGCACGGTGCTCTCTCTGCCTTGATGGCAGCAGTCCAGAGAGCTTCTTGCCCTGGTGCCGGAGCCCTGAGCCCTTCCCTTCCTCCGAAAGCCATAGCACTTGCAGTGTCCCACATTTGCTGTCCACTGCTGAGAGCGCATAGCTTCCTACTGACAAAATTGGCTGAGTATAATTCTTGTGTATTTTATATTGGTATTGGTATAAATATTGGTTCTTGAATGTTATTAATGTCAATTATCTAGATTTACTCCATTAAATCTGTTTATATTTCATGCTTGGGTTTCCTTACTTTTTCCTGATTCCCTTCCTGGGTGGGGAGGGGTCATCAGGTGATAGAATAATTGTCTAAATGACAATAAATTGTTGTGGGTTTCTCAAACCATGACAATGTGCCATAATATTCCCAGGCCGAAGAAGAAGGAAGCAGAGTTGTGCAACTTGCCTGGCAAGGACAAGGGGTAAGCCTGTCCCCTGCCCTGGGCTGTAGGTCCCTCATCAAGAAGGCACCTGGCATCACCTGGGGGTAGTCGGGCCAGAAAGCTTCACAACTTCACTCCAAGGCACAAAGTAATTTTTTTTCAGCCTGTTCTCCTTGATGGCTCTTAACAATGATATTAGGGATGGTATGCTTAGCCATATATTTGTTGTCTGAGGATAGGTTACATCACATTTTTTACCAGCTTAAATTTCTTCGTTCAATGTGAGTTTGTTTTATGGAAGTAAAATCACTAGAAAACAGGGGTCGGTGTCCTGTTCCCTGTAGCAGTGGGAACACTGCTCTGCTATAAACAGCATTTATGCTATCTGTGCTGAAGGACTGATGCTGGACCCATTAATGTTTGCGTGATAGACTCAGTATCTATAGTGGCATTCATTTGTAGAAGCGTGCAAATGTGACGTAGTGGGATCTCCATTATTACTGTCATCTCTCATGTTACCATTTCATAATTATACTTACTCAATTATTTAAAGTTGAAGTTAAGAGTGACTGTTAGATTTTAGAAGCATATCTGAAGAGCCATGCATCCAAAAAAGCTTTAGAATGAAAGATCAAAATGTTATATGTAACACAGATTTTGTTTTACATGTTATTTTATATGTTTTAATTAAATTGAAAAGAATGGAATTGAAAAGAAAGGATACTTTCTACTCTAGGCAATGCAACACTGCAACTAGTACTGAAGCACTCAGAAGGCAGAACTATGGGACACAGAGCAGTATAACCTACTGTTGCACACTTTAGTGGAACTAGTGGGGTAAAATACATGTGAAATTCTACAAGAGGTGGCTAAACATTCTCAAAAGGATAAAATTAGCCCCCACAGAGCTTCCGCATGAGCACGGCTATGGCACTGCTGGGAACAGAGCTAACTCCAGCACTTCTAAAGCTGCCAAATGCACTACATATTCCCACTTTTATGGCTGCAATATAAGCTAGCAGAAAATTGTGGATCTATAGCTGTAGATCTGGTAGGTTAGGACTGGTCCAACTGTTCTCCACTTCCAGATAAAATCAGAAAAGAAATTTACTTGCAGTTGGTCTCTCAAAAATCCCATCAATAGTCCTTTCTTTTTACTGCATTGCCTCAGGAAAAGACTTCTCAGGCAGTTTCGGTAGGCGGGAAGTACCTGATGAGTTAGTGCATGAAAAGACAGGATGATAGCTGGGCTCACATCATAAAATACAGCTTTACACAAGAGTAGCGCACTTACCTTGCAAACCTGACAAACTGTCTCATGTTTGGCTAACAGCCCTAACTTCCCCTCCCACGAGCAAGTGGTGCTGTTTTCCTGCAGCCAAATGGCTGACACAGTAGACAAAAATACCAAAAAAAATGTACAAAACGAAGCTCAGTTTTATAGCCAACTCATAAGTACACTAAGTGAGAGAATGACACATATTCATAAATTATGCTGAGCAGCTATCTACAGGATAAGGCATTTCCTAAAAAGTGCTAAGTTCCTCTTCACAATATAGAGGATTTCTTAAACCAGCACCAGTGTAGCAATTTGTTATGTGCAACACATTTTGATTGCTCCTTTACTGATCTATCAAGGAGTATAACTTCTAGTCTCGACGAATTGTTTTGTAGTGGGAATCAGGAATACCAGATGAAACAGTCAAGCTAAAATATCCCTTTTCTTTTGAAGCAAACTATGAGTGACTCTTATACCAACAGAAAAAAAGTAAGCACTCCTTTGAAGAGATTATAAATATGTATTAGGAGTTAAAATGTAGTCCCCTTGATTAAAACTGACGGAAATCCCCCAACTCCCCCCAGTCAGCATTAAACGAACATTAAGAAACACTTGAAAGTATGAACCCAAGTTTCCAGTCCAGTCTAATAGTTTTATCATAACAACCTACTCACTATTTTTAATATTTAAATCAAAGGACAACATTAAAGTAAGAATTTAGTGAGCCTTCTGCAGCTCTCTTGCAGTGCCAGGATCACAATACTCCTTGAGCAGTCTGGCTCCTGCCCAAGGCACAGAAGCATCGGATGCTCCAAGGCATCCCTTTACTCACAACTGAGATTTATACATCAATCTCCATTCAGGTGTAAACAAAAGGACCGAATCATAAACTATAATGTTTATTGCTTATTTTACAAGAATCGAAACGACTAAAAAAGACCAAAATAAAAAAAAAAAAAAAGGAAGCTTAAGATTTGAGCCAGTCTTCATTTACGCAAAATAGATATGGATGTAAAAGACGTAGATGGTCATCAGAGGTCACAGCCTGAGATAACTCACAAGTGATTTCCCACACTGGAACTCTCTTGTCAATTCAGACATACAGTGATCTTTAGGTAGATTTAGTACTTTGGCATTGAGGTAATTCACTTACTAGATTTTAAACCAAAAAGCATTTTATTGGAAGATTTCACAATTGGTTTTAAACTGCAGAAGTTTGTGCATTTTTTTTTTTTAATTCCATAATGTGATGTTTCCATGTTCGAGCCATAAGATGGATAGTCTAAAACATGTGGGTCTAGGTGAAAAACATGCTTAGAGGAATAGCCTTAAAAAAAAATCATTAAAATCTTGAAAGGAAGGTATAGTTAGGTGATATAGCTAAGCCAAATTAAATAGCCTGCTGTTTCAAGTGGGCTGGGCCCACTGCCCGCTCCCCTTCCCTTGCAGCTGGATTGGCCCTTAGCTGAGCCCTGGGCGAGGGGACTCAGCTCACGGGGCTGGGGGAAAAGGAGCCCAGCCAGAAAACACAACGCAATCAGGGGAGAGCATGCAGCCAGCCCACCCCGAGGAGCTGCTGATTCAGTGCAGCTGTCCTACCGGCACCCATGAGGTGAAAGGATCTAACACTGAAAGGATGCGTTTAGTTCTCAAATAAGGAGAAAATCCCACACATTGCAACATAAATTTAACATTTTCACACAACGTAGTTTGCCTCTAACATAAAGCAGCGCGACCAGCTCCGTGATTAAGAGCCATGCCAGGCACTTAATTGGCAGTTGGGGACTTGAACATCTTCCCAGAAACTCCTACAAATAAAATACCACAAAATGGCAGAAGCGGTAGATATTTAATTTATGAATCCAAACAAAGACGCTGGCTTTATACTAGAGCTACATGGTAAAAAGCTGTCCAGTCTCCCAAAAGATTGGTATTTATGGCATTTTATATGAGCTTTCACAGTCCTGCAAGCAAAAACTTAGACACAGGTTTAAATTCTTCACTTAAAGAAACTTGCTTTAAATATAAAATGGCATGTTCCAACTCTTTGTCCAGTTCAGAACTGAATCTCAGCTTTCAGCACCTCTGTGAGTGCTCTGACCAGAGGTGTTTTCTTGCCAGTTGGTAGTTTATATATGATGAAGCAGCCAACTCCATCCCAACCAAAACAGGACAACAGTCTGCAGAACCTGTTACTTACTTGCTTTAGAGGAGACACGTCTAATCCCCCAGCTATAACAATGAAGAGTAAAAATTTGAATCTTGGCTGTCCATGTGGCTTTCTTATGCATTAAATGATTAGCTAGCTCAAAGTGGGTAAGCCTGTCCTTTTTTTCAGCTAGAAATAAAAATCCATATGATTATTCCTACAGAATTTAAGCTGCAAGAACTCAAGCGTTTTCCAGTAGAAAAAATTTCATTGAAAGATTCCCAGCCAGTTCCAATGTCATGGCAAATTCTCAAACCTTTTTATGACAATCTTTCTACAAAGTAAAAGAGAATAAAAATTATAAAGTCAAAAGTACTATTCACTTGACTAGAAACTGTTCATAGGATTTCACTTAAACTTTCCTCCCATCAGTATTACACTTCCCATTTGGTGAAAAAAATGCAAAGCATGTGTTACTACTTAGGAAGCTACAAAATCTATTAAAATATATTCAAATTTCAAATAATTCACATTATAGTGTTTGCAACAAGTTCTCTTATTGCTGCACATCTTCAGGGTGCTTTACCAATAGGCATGTGATATATGCTTTTCTTTAATTAACACTCATTACTCCATAGGCTTTGTATGCTATTGCACGACTTAGGTCTTAAATCTCAAAACTCTAAGAACTGTATTCTTTATTGAGTGGTTAGTTACTGTATGGTAGAAAATAGAAATGTTTTTACTATCCTACTGTAGTCTCAAAAGCATATTATAGTCCTGAAATACAAACTTGAGGGTTGATTTTAAAATTCATGTTTATTTTCCTTAGCCTATCTCTTAAGTAGAAAAGGTTTTTGTAGAAGCAGAGTAATTATGCCAGCTATATCCGGTTTATACACGTCAGATATTTCTCTATGACAAATCAACCCAGCTCCAGAGTTTAAACATTGGCATGCATATAATGCTTGAAGATAAAAGCTACTTTCCAGGGCATATCAGCCCTTGAATGAAGTTCCAACGTGGCCATTTTTAGCACTTCATCTTGCTTACCCATTTCTTGCACTGCAGAGCTCCACAGGGCAGCTGATGACACAGCCTTGGTTGGATCACTTGTGAACAGTTTTACCGAAACCAGATTGCCCACCAAGGCGCAGCTGAAGCCGGCTCCGACGTAGGATGTTGACTCAAACCCAGCGTGAACCCCAACCCACCACCCTCATTCAATGGCTCCCACGCAAAGAAGTAAGAGAGCACTGCCCGTGTACACGCTGGTGTACGCTCCCTACCTACCCGAGTACGCATAGTAGCATGCACTTGCTTCCCTCGTTGCTGTAATTACCAGGTCTGCTGCTTCTCATGTACGGGCCCGTGCACTGGAAAAAAATTCTCTGCTCTACAGACTACTCTGCAGCCCTTTCTGCCAGTTTGTAGGAGCTTATTAATATTAATAGGACCTAATGCCAGGGATTTGCTCTCTGACCAAAATAATCCTAACCCTAAGGCATATTTTTTTCTGACCTACCTACTCAACATGAAAACTGCGCTGCTGCACACACTTACCTTCCACAGAGTAAAAAGATAATCCTTCTTCCTCTTCAGGCAGTAGGAAACTCGCCTTCAACATCAATACTATCCAAATTAACCTACCATTAGTTTCTTAAAGGAATCAAAGAGGAAAACGGGGAGAAAAGCAAACAGGTGACAGAACACCAGGATTTAATGTTTTGGCAAATGCTTATGTATTGTGACTGCAAACACAAGCACTGTTATATCACATAAGAGCATCAGACCCAGTCAGTGCTGCCCATCCAACCATCCAAATTACCGTGGAATTCTAGCGGCTCACAGCTCTGCCTTTATTAATACAACTCAACTAGATTCAATGCAAATAATGCCTGATCAACAATGTAAATAAAACCAGAATCAAGCCCACAGCTCTAGTTCTGCTCCCAAACATGCCTCCCTCATTGAGAGGTTCACTTCAGAGAATGCCAATATACTGTTGTGCACGGCTCGAAATCCGTATGTTGCTGCATAATCTAACAATTAGCAGATAAACAAAGGTGAGCATTTCCTCATCTCTAATAACACCAAGATACAGGCAGCTAGCCAAGAATCCGGTTCATTAAACAGAAACATACATACAAATCCTGCAAGTGCTTCTTAAGAGCACAACACAACTTCCAGTAAGCATAAATGGCAACTAAATAGATCTCAGGTTGCCCTCAGGTACAGAAAGGTCAACTGATTTCAAACATGTAGTCCAAAGTAGCCACAGCATGGACAGCCCCTGGGATTGAACCAGGAACTTCAATGGCAGCTGCCCACCTGCACACAAAAGATAGATTGCACAGAGATGTTTGTTCAGCTAAACATTAAGTCTATTCAAAACCATTTATGAATACACACCAAGGATTTCTTTAGAAATGAGCCTAATTTATTTCAGGCTTAACCTTCAAAGCTATTGTTATTATGCCATTAAGTTTGAGCAACCATGTGTTGAAAATGTGTGTAAAGCCTTTGTTATGCAGTTAGATTCTCCACTCATCTGTGGAACAACCCAGCAAACATCTCTGCAGCCTATAGATTAAGTAACAAAAGACATCCTAGTATCATATCAATCAGAATTACACAGCTGTCCTCAGATGCAGTCATAAAATTTCATCCTGAGCTTACAGAGTACAATTTTCAAACATACCCACGTGACTACATATCACTGTCTTGAAATAAAATTTAGGGCCTGAAAAGCCTCAATCACTTTTTTTTTATGTTTTACACCCCTTCTTGCACATCAGCTACTATTTGAAGAATAGCCTCAAACTTGCAGCACGTTTCAGGAATGAAAATCAAAAATGCTGTGAGAAATCTCTGTTTAACAACCTATGCTGTTCACCATCAATAAATTAAATCTCCTCTTGCCAGCTCTAGAAAAGCCTTATTTGTATATTTCTTTCTAGCATATATCATGTCCATAAAGCATCTTAGCAGAGGGTTTATCTTTTGATCTCTATTTTAACAGAGCTCAGACATACTACCAATAAATTAGTACGCTTGGGAATGATTTTGTTTCAACTGAACTAATTTCTCTGGACTCAAGAATAAGCTTGTTCCAAGGGTTTCCCATGTGCCTAGTCTCAAAAACCATAGAGTGGAAGGGACCTCGAAAGAAGTCTAGATAGTCCTTCTTCTTTCCCCAGGGCAGAATGAGTTACATTTAAGTGATCTCTCACTGGTTATTGTCTTACCTCTTCTTAAAATAATCATTCTCTTTTTTACGCTACACAAAACCAATGTGCTTCTTTTTCCCTTTCATAGGTCCTGTTTGATCACTATCGTTTACATGAGCATCCATTTGAATGGTATCTCTCTTTTATGTGGCATATGACCCATGGAAGAAATATCTTTCAATGTTCAATGCATAGTATATGAAAGGAAATTCATAGCTGTCCATTTTAGGCCGGTTAAAAAGTAATTTATTTTGGCAGCAGATGTTTAGCACAACTAGGAAGTGAACCTCTGTTACTCTTGCTGTCCCTTTCTGGCCAAGAAAGTCTTCTTTATTATAATTCTGATCATATATTCTTTATGGCTACCATGTACAGTCTTTATTACAAATGCCTCCATGAACAAGGAATTTTTTACTATGATTTATCCATTGCAAATTATTCCAATCACTTTAACTCAGGTTACCAGCCATCTTCCATCTGTTGCAGAGCAAAGGCCAAGTATTTCCCACATACAATCTAAAGTTACATTTACCTACTTGAACAGTGGAAGTCCCATTTCTTGTGTACAACACAGTTACCTGCTAGTCCTTAGTGGCAGAACAGAGAAAGACGACTCCTTGTTTCCATTAAAGGTCTTTACGCAATTGTAAGTTATGAGGTGTATTGTTAACATAAAAGATTACTCCACTATGTTAATTAAGATGAACTCTGTATTTTTTATTTTGAATGAAGGGCAGCTGGAAGGTATTCCCGGCTGTGACTCCATAACTTTGAAATATAGTCTCTTAGGAGCCATGAGCAGATTTAACCACGAATAGCTAAATGCGCCTAGATGCATGATGTTATATTTAACTATCTCCCTAGCTAATTAGATCAGGGAACCAGAATCATATGGCTAGATTAATTAAGATAAAACAGGGCACTTGTAATAATTAAGTTAGCTATTTGGTCTCCTTTCCAGTGCAAAGAGTCAACAAACATCGTTAGCACAGCAGCCAATGACTGGCACTTCCCATCGTGTACGCCCCATGGATGCAGTCCCACCAAAGCCACCGTGCTTGCAAGACAGCACAGAAGGCTCCTGGGACAGTCTCAGTTTCTTTGTTTGTTTTAAGAAGACGGAGTGGCCAGAGGAGCTCCTTCCCTGGAGGAGTCCCTGAGGCTGCTCAGAGGAGAGAAGGTTTCTGGAGAACAGCAGGGTGAGACAAGCTGGGAACCTGCAGCTCAGGAACAAAAATGGAAAATTGCTGCAAGGAGCACGTAGGAGACCCACAGTCAGACCCCAAAGGTGTTGAAAAGGAAGTTTGGGACCAGGGAGGATTGTGGAAATTCGCTGCAATGCAGAAAACCACTGCTTACTTGAAACCAACATTAGTATTTGAAAATTGCAAGGGTTCAGGGGCAGAGATCACATTGTGAATAAAGCTTTTATCTATTATCTTGATTCTCTCAGCACTGTCAGTTTTTTCTATTTAAGGAGTTAATTAACTGAAATGACTAGTTGTAATTCTAATGAAAATCATTTCCTTTGAGTTTTTTGCTCTTATTTGGGAGCTCAATGTACCGGAGATGATCTAAATCAATCCATGTCAGTTTTGGGGGACACTCCACAGTGACCAAAGGCTATTTTGTGTCTTCACTCTATCTGTAGTTACAAACTTGTACTTCAGAAAAAAGTGGCATATATATTTGCCATCATGAACTCATTTGGCCTGAATGTGGCACTCATTTTGATGGCATTCATAATCAATTTGCATAGCAAACACGTTGCTTTCTCCGTCATTTATAGATGTTGTGCTTTATCTGGACACAATAAAAATCTCGAGCAATTAGAAGTGGATCCAAAGAAGGGTATCTCTATGAGAGCAACTCAGGCCAGTATGACTGTGACAGCTACTGGCCTTTATGCAGCCGGAATATGCAGCCCAGCAGAGCCACAGCTTGACAGACAAGCTTTGTCTATTATAATAGCAAATGTTTCCCCTTAAAATGTGTTTTTGAAGGTTTTGCAACTCTCTAATGTAGTTTAATTATGATCTTGCAGCAATTTGTTTAATGTCCTACAGGAATCAAACACATCTAGTTCTTCCTGAAAGTAAGACTGAGAATACAAGCTATCACATACAGGTTTGGGGTTGGGTTTTTTTTCATTTAGTCAAGCATCAGTTTTACTTAAATCTAAAACACCATGTAAAAAGGAAACAATTCTGTTCCCTTTCAGTCAGCAGAAGGTGAAATCACATTAGTATTTCTTCAAGAAGGTAAAAGTGTTGAATGCTTTTGGCTGGCAGAGCTCCAAGATTTCCATATTGTTACAGGATTTGCATAAAACTTTGTTTAAGACCAAGTTCTCATGTTGATATGATCTCACTTTAGTGAACATCTAGATTTGGGAGCCACATCCATGCAAACAGTTGGGGTCTTGTAACATTAATTTCAGAGTTTTGAATCAAAGTTTTGCAATAAGTGGTTCTGTTCTGATATCCCTGCTTTGTATTACACAGGAATGATAGTGCCCATTTAAGCTTAGGACATAAATCTTACTGTATGCTGAATACCTTCTAATGCACGTAGTACATGTTAACGGCTGATCACTAAGGTGCTCTCTGAAATAGGTTGAGTTATTCCACAGCTGAAAATACAGACTTCTAGAGAGTATAAACAAGGGGAACAGCAACACAACCAGTTGTGATAATTTAATTGAAGTAAAGATATATGACCTACAGAGGTATGGCAAGGGAGGATACAGAGTCAGAGTTGGCTGAAAAATGAGTAAGGACTAGCTTGAAGACACCAGATTGTTTTTTTTTACTGTGATGTATTTACAAATATGCACAGAGATTATAAGATATATCCGAACATGTTAGAATACAAAGTTTATATCAAGAAGTGTATTGAATGGCTTCTTTAACCAGGAGCAAGCATGCCAAAGAAATTTTGGATTGAAGTAGAAAGGAAAAAAAAGCTGCTGAGATAAACATTTCTATTCTCAGACTGTAAATTTACTGCCAGTGTTTCACAGCAAACTCCTGGACAGACTGTTTTTCTGAACCACAAATCTGTCAGTGCAGAACTTCCTTCACTCCCTATCACCTCTGTGTGGTAGATGGTGAAGGACTTGGATGTTCACTCCTTTGCTTCACACGGTTAATAGCTGTGGGAGAGCATGCGAAGCCAGACCTTTTCCCTCAACACCATCCTCCACATGTTAACTCCAAGTTAGAATAGAGATGGCAAGTATTTGAAGACACAATATTTATCCTGCTTGAAGCACAGGAGATCCATTATATTTGTCATTTGTTGACTGTTTGCTTTTCTCCGTAATGCCTTGGTGACAGCATTGTTTCAAGAGATGTTTACAAAAACACCTGTAGGTGATTTGTAGTACAGTTTGAACCCTTGGTAACAGAAGCCACCTCAACACTGAAGTCCACTTTCAAGACATTGTGTTGTAGCAGATGGCCAATACAGTGTATTGTTCAGTCAGGATTGAGACACCATGAGGAGTGCCACATTGCTCTTGCCATCCCCACCAATAATTTGTTCATTAATCTGTCAGTCACTGATTCATGCACAGAAGAAGATGACAGCTGAACTTTCAGTGACCTAATAATTATTCTAGTGCTTATAAAAAAAAACCGTAATATTAGTTTTCTTAAGCTCTGTTGAAGCTTTTATTCAATATTGCATGCACGGGAAAAGAGTACACTCGGGTGAGCTATCCTTTTTCTATGCACATGGCAGCTCTTACTTAGTTCTAAAAGTACTATTCATTAAGGCGATGTCATCAGTTCAAGGCAACTGGATGCAAAGCATGGGCCACTATGCAGAAAGCTGAATGTTCCTCTAAATATCACCTAGGGAAACTAGCACTGAGGAAATCATTAAAACGTGCAATAGTGGTGGAATGTCAGATGGCCACAAGTGGCTTAAAAGGGATTCTGCTGTTACCTCTGCACTGCGGGATGGTTTTCTTCAAAGCTGAGATCTCTGAGGGCAGGAAATTAGAAAAGGGAACAGCATACAGTAACAGAGAATGGATCTATCCATCTTGCCAAAATCCTTTCCTGCAAATGACACCAGATCCGTCAGAAAAAGCTGCCTGCGTGGACAACTTGTCACTCTCCTTGAACTCTCATAATCTATAGGTAGCTTTCTAAAGGCATCAGGATGCTCTTCACTATGAATGTTTGAGTTATGCAGAGCACGTATGGACTGCAAATAGGGAAAGACTTTCCACATTTCCATATTTGCTTTAGTCTGCTAATTTCAGCACTCGAATTAATAGGCTGCGGGGCTATCCTGAGCACTCAGATACACTACAGAGGCCTCGCATGCTCCTGGTGAAAGCTTCTAGTGAAACAAAGTTACAAACCAACAGTGCCTTCTACTCCATCTCAAGCAAAGTATGGAGTGGAAAAGCCCGGAAAGCGTGGACAGACTTTCATTTTTACACTCTGGGAAGCCATTGCCTCCCTTGCTTCGCAGGGCTTGCAGATCTGAAAAGGAAAGCAAGAATCAAGAGTGGCAGCTTTCACCCACTCTTCAGTGAGACCAGCCATTCCCAGCACGGGTTGTACATTCACTGGTGCAGGTTGCAGACAGGGCCGAGCAGCGCTGATGGAGGAGAACGAGCCCCACTCTCTCAGCCCATCTGGTTCGGAAACCTGTTGGTTAGAGCAGCGAGCACATCTTCCCCCTTTGCCTCAGCTTTTGTGGTGACAGCGAGAAACCCCGAAAACCTGTTTTCACCACCTCAGAGCTCACTGAATTTGCTTCCTCCCACCAGCTCAGCACAATTAGTAGCAGAAGTCAATCATGCACCTACCAGTGCTGGCCAAAATACAAGCAACAGGAAACTTTGCGTATGAACGGGGAATGCCGAAACCATCTGAGCACCACATCTAGTGGTGACAGGTTTCACCCTATCCTTTTCCAGACTCCTAGTTTTATACCACCTCTAGCCTGTTTTGGGTTTTGTTTTTGTTTTCTTTCTCCTGGAATGACGCACTCCACTGCTTTGAGGAAGGATGATTACAGGAAGCTGACGTAACAATTCTCGGCCTCCAGTCTATCTTGGACAAACAGATGTAGCAAAGGGTTTCTCATGGTTTTACTCTCCCGTGTTGATTACATGTTTGCCAGTGGGTTTTCGCCATTTTCTGCATCCTCATTTGCGCTTGTTTTGTGTTTGCTTTTCTAAGGTAGGTAGATGAGAGGGACGTGTATCAGTTCTACTATTGTTGATCTAGTCTTTGTTTTGTCTCACTTTGCTTCATTTCTTCTCCATAGTTCTGCAATCATCTTAAATTTGTCTAGCAGATGCGCATATACAACATCCTGTTATGTGACCATCTTCTATTTCATCCTAAAACAGTTAATTACATCAAGCTGTAATTTTGAATATGAGCCCCTCCTTCACCAACCGATCACATAAGGAAAACAGTAATAGCAGAAAATAAACTGAGTATTTAAGGACTATTGAAACAGGAGATGGCCTGTAGCCCCCTGATTTTACTACTTGTACAGAAGTGGCTTCCATTTGTCATGTAAAGTCGTGATGGCATAGACTTCTGCCATTAGAATTAGTCTTATGGGAAGCTTTGCTGTTATAGTTACTAGGCTTTTGCCTGGAGTAAAAGGTTATGCTTCAACATCGCATTCACATCCTCTTCGTGCCAATGCGTCAGCACTACAACCGCCATCGTGACATCATTGGCGAGCAGCCATCAACATACCTCTATAGGTAGCAAGAGGTAGGTAGTTAAGGCCCAATCTGATTGCACATTCAGTGTTGCATCCTTCGTGAGGACAGCAAGTCTCTAATCAAAATGAAGCTCCTACCATCAGCCCTATGGTTTACATGAAGCGCCAAGTGCATGCTGCTCTGAACCACTGCTAGGGTACTGCACATAAAACTAAACCTTTTGAGAAGACGTTCAAATTCCTACAGGGTGAAAAAAAAGATAAATCCCTGGATCAGCAGATCATAATCGTATGTGGCACTGCTTACCAGGCTAAAATCTAAACTATGCAACATGTGACTAAAAAGCATGTGGCTTTCCCAACACCGCAGCACTGGTGAGGTACTTGGCAGTCTACACCCGGCGAGTGAGATCAACTCTACAGCCTACTTAATTTCTATTCTGCAGAACACAATACCAAACACATCAAAAGAGATCGGCCTCTGATTTATATCCTAAGACAGAAGGTTTTTATTAATAAAACTGTTTCCTCAGAGTTAAATTCCATTAACCATACTTAAGAGGGAATTACGACACATCTTGCTCCCAGGCAAAACCTGACCATTCCACATGTGTTATAAATCAGTATCTCTTTACATTTATTGGTGTGCTGAAGTCAAAGGATCTTATTTTCAGATTCTGGCAAGTCAGTAATCTTTCATGTTTGAGGAATCACGTTGCTATCAATCAGTTTCTATTTTAAACTTATGAATTTTCATATCGAACAACGAATAGCTACATTTATACTAACCACACTTCTCCATCTTGAAGTAAGAAGCTTTGCTGGCATCATACTTTTAAGACAGACAGCTGGGAGCTACAAGATGCCATAAAGATGACTTTAAAGTCCTTTCCATTCCGCATGAGGTGTTTCCCCCCTTCTTCCCCCTGCATTTTTTTTAATCTTCAAAGTGCTTCTTGCTAATGTATGAAACCTCTATTACGCTGCATATGGTTTCTATTTTCAAGTCTTTAATGCTTTCAGGAATTTCTTTGATTTCTCTAGTTGTTACCTCATTCTTGTCATTCCTGATTGATACCGAAGAAGCAACCCAAGCCCCTCCTCGGTTTTCTTTCTTTAGTTATGAAGTTGTCTCAATGCACCTGTAGGGTACGTCAAAATGGCCTGCTTTTACTACCATTGCAGGAAAGAAGGTAGAGCCTTGACTGTTGGTTGGTAACTTCATTATATTTTAATGGCATCCAGTTTTCTTAGTCAAAGAACTCAGATTTTAAACATTAAATTTACAGCGCGGACACGGCATTTGCACCTACAGATCTAAATCAAGACTGGGGTTTTGCACTGTACATACAAATGCAGCATTCTTTTCTTGCAGATGGAAGGTGGGAGGGAGGGGGGAGAAATACTTGGGAATTCTTGCTTTCAAAATTAGTCAAAAATCGACTCTCAAAGGCAAGTTTCTAAATAATTAGTAGCTCAGTAGTAGCTGAATGCTTGAAAATGTAGCCACACAGGACTCTCTCAAGATTTCATGGGAAGGCTTGCTCCTGCCCTGCCACCAGCTTCTGTCCCTCAGTGTATCCCATCGGGGCCTGGGCGGACGCCTGCCCAAGGGAAGAATTTAGCATTGTTCAGATGGAAGCTCTGCTGAAGGACTTCATGGTTCACCGCATGGGGCAAAGCTACCAGTGGAACACAGCACAAACACAAGAAGCTTCACTTGGAAAACAAAATTTATTCCAGAGGCTTAATATGAAAAGACCAAAATACAGAAATACTTAAGGACTAGAGATAGTTCTAGAGCCAGAGCGTGCACACCCTGCAGTCTCAGAGAAAATGTATGCTCCAAAGGTATGCCACTTTCTGGAACAAATCAATCTTTTATTACCAGGTTGCTTCAGTGGATGTTGCATTTCAAAAGCAAAGAAGCATTGAAAGAGAGGCAAGAAAAGAAAAAATAGAAACAGAAGGAGGAGAAAAAAAAAGCATGATCATGGCTTCATGCAATAACTGGAACAGTAATTTTACCAGTTTTACCTTTTAAAGCTGATTTTATTTTAAATGGATTAGATACGATTGGAGGTTCATATCAACAGAAAAAACTGCTGCATGATTGCTTTTTGGCAGCTACGTACAATTTCCCTGAATTACACAATCAGCCATTTCATACATGAAACATACAAGAATAGACAGAACCACCACGAATTTCCCTACGCTCTGGATTTATTCCATCCACAGACCAGAGTTGGCGCTCTCCAGTGAAACCACAACAGCCAGACATAAAGAAAATATTCACTGCATACAATCCAGTGGGTAGGAAGACCACAGAGCAAAGCATCTCCCTCATACGAAGTTCTGGGAGACAACAGGTAGAGACAGCAAGCGCAAAAACCTTTGGTCATGCCCTTAGTTCCTCCCTCTCCCCCCCAAAGTTCGGAGGGTCTGCCCAAATTTCTCAGAAACCCCCTGAAGACAAAAGGATTGTGAGGGTCACGGGATCTCCGCGGGAGACGGCCGTAGCAGCAGATGCCGCATCTTCCCCTGCCCTGGCACTACCCACCCCAGGCTCCCACTGCTCCTGTGCTTAATGGGGAACAGCTATGCAGGGGGGGGGGGAAAAAACAACTCAGTGTTTGAAGCCTGGCCACAGGTCTAGGTGGTGCCTGACAAACATCTGGCAAGCAGAGAGGTGACAGCAAGGCAGATTTTAGGGTTCTGATGGCAGCGCTTCTTCAGAAGGGACCTTAATTGAAAACACTTGAAATACCAAGTAATCACCGTGCGAGGGGCCTTGGGATGTATGCTTTCCAGCAAATGCTCATCACCCTGGAGGGGAAGCAATAAAACCCACTGCCATCCTCTGTTTAGGAGCCCACTTGCAATATTCTTTTGTCTTCCTCAACTCCAGCTTGACAAACGCATCAGTCACCTCTGCTCAGAAACCAGCAGTCATCAGCTTACGGAATTATCTGTTTCCAACAGGCTTAAGCACCCTCACCCCCAAGAAAAAACCTATCTCCTAATTTTGGACAAGAGCATCCTCTGAGGAGGGAAAGGGGCGGAGGAGGAAGGAGCACGGATGCCAGCATCGGGATGCAACAATCCGAACAAAAGAGATTTCAAGATGTCGCACTAACACACGCGCGCGCACACACAAAAAGGGTAAAAAAAAAAAAAAAAGGCCCAATCTTCCTCTTGAAAGCTCGCTTCCCCTGGGCTGCGGGGGATGCTTCAGGAGACCGCCTGGACACGCAGAACACGCGTGTCTCCCCGCAGAGGGAGCGCGGGAGAGAGCACGTCCCCGCGGCGTGGCACCCACCGGGCCCCACAGGTGCCCCGGCCGGCGAGGACCCCCCCCCGCTCCCCCGTTTCTGCCCCAAGGGGGTGGGGACTGGAGCCTGGGGCTGGGGGGGGCTGTGCGGACACCCGAAATCGGCCGCGGGGGGGGGCGGGGGCAGCACCGCCTTCCTTTCCCCCCCCCAGAAAAACGCCAGATTTTGTCTCGGCGAGGTGCGGGGGTGCGCGGGTGGGGGTGGGAGGGAGGGAGGGACACGCAGGGCACAGGGGGCCGCTCCGCAACCGCGCAGCCGGAGCCAGATGCCGAAGCGAAGGCGGGCGCGGTGCGGGGCTGCAGGGTGTCGGCGTTGCCGCCGCTCACCCTCCGCGGGTGAAAACCCCGGCGGGGCC
>JAOXJM010000012.1:79972300-80027727 GCA_026413425.1 Tringa solitaria
GATGATCTTGAAGGTCCCTTCCAACCTAGAAGATTCTATGATTCTATGATTCTGTACAGAGTCATTCGCTTGGGAAAGCCTGTACAACCAAAAGTGGCATGGAAATAACCATTGCTGCTACCGATTTGAGAGGGGGGTTAGTCCTTTTGCTGGTTTCACCAGCTAGAGGGCTGAGATGATAACCATGGTTTACCAGCTACTGTTCTTTTACATATACCTCCATGCTAAATTATTTATCTCTGAACAACCCTCCCAAATTCAGAGCTCATCAAATGCTCTCTTTAGTTACTTTGTTGCATCCAGTTATCTGTATGTCTTATTTGATACATGTGATTCATTTATCCAAATGGGGATTCTAAGCAGCTTTCAAACATCTTTGTCATAACTAAGGGTGTCCAAGGAGTCCCCATATGTTGAAGGAATTGAAAGAAAAAGCACTGAACAGACATCTGTGAAAAGATGGAGAACCAGGTCTGCTGTGGAAACACAGGTAAGTCTAGGCTCTTCTGCAGAATGTAACAGCTTTTTTAAATCCACACTCTTACTCTGCTGTGACAAACACTCAAGCTACCTCCTTCTTCTTAGCCAGCTCCTCTTGTCACCTCTTGCCAGCTCCTCCATCTCAGTGCCTTTCCCTCCAGCTTCAACCTTCCAGGCCCAACTTTATTCAGCCCTGTATGTCTTCTCAGTCTCACTCTCTGTCATATGTCCATCTTTCCCATTGGGAAACAAATGCAATCCAAAATCCTTTTTTTTTTTTGTGCCTTTTTCATTTGTGTTCAATTTGTTCCTCTGATGAATAATCAACTCTTTGCTCTGTGATTATCTTATAGATCTATAGGTCTTACAGATCTGCCAACAGAGTCACAAGCCACAGCTCTTAGCCCAGCGTTATCACAGCACAAGCCTGAAGTGGTAAGTGGTGCTTCTTCTCCCACCCTGCCAACAGCTCTCCTTCCCTCTCACCCGGCATCTCCATTTCTGTGACTGATCGCTCTTAGGTCTTTTTCTTCAGGAGAAGCTAGTACCAATAAGGAGCACCTGCTCTGGGGAAGTGGGGGCCTTTTCATTTTACTTTGTAATAAGCAATAAAAAAAAAAAAATCTCAAATTAAAAAACCCACCTGCGCTTCTCTTTCAGAATCAGCCTAGCAAGAGAAATGCCTCCTTCCTTGCACTTATCATCACAAGAAAACAAAAGCAAACCCAGAGTCAGAACAGCTCGGGGCTTTCCAAACCTGCCCACTTCGGCTGCATCTGCCCCAGCAGCCTGCCCCCCCTGAGCCTCCACCAGCTGCTCTATTTCCAACCTTGCACCACGAGAGGGAGCATTTTGTTCAGTTTATCGGCAAAACCTAGTTTCCCCTGTAATGAGGCGAAGAGCATAAACCCCGTTCTCCGTATGTAAAGGTTTTCTCTAGTCTGTTTATTCAATAAGCATTTTCATAATAACGTTTTTTAGTTTTACCGTGCAGTGCAATTTTTAAAATGTCATAAGAGTGTTATTCATGTTTAATAAGTTTCATTATGATTATCTAAAATGTGATGAGGGAATTCCCCGTTGGTTCACATAGTTACAGAGTCATGTATTCTGGGGAAAATAAAAATGTCATTGTAAGGCATATGTAAAATTTTCTATCTGCAGTGGATATCATTCTCCTCATAGATGTAAATAAGAGCCACACAAGTTTCAAAAAATGATTGCAATAGCGTAGGCAGATAGAAGGTGCTTTTTCTCAAATTTGCAGGAAAATCACATAAAATAACAGCTTTGATAAACCCCTACCAGAATACCTCAATCCAAATTTAAGTCTTGACATGAAGACAGATGCAAGCCTCTGATGATAATTTTAACGACCCAGAGCTGTACGGTGATAGGCACAGCTAAGTCTAGTTTTGCTAGACTGGGTGTTACTGTTTATACCATAAAAAGTGGTGCCTATAGCCAGGTAGGGATATGTGGGTTGTGAACCCATCTTTCCTGGCTTCAGCTCAGTCTATAACGCAAAGCATATGTGCCTCCCAGGAGGTCCTGCTCTAGCCGTTGATTTTAAAAGGCTTCCTTGCACCACAGAAGTCTGTATGCAAGTTTTCCCAAAGATGGATATAGTTGCTGTTCTGACAGTACAATTATCTGGGTTATTTCTGTCTCCTACCCCATTTACCCTTAAGAGTTCAAGTTGCTTATGTGCAAGAGAAAGAAATGTGCTCAAGTACTGTAAGCTTCCCGTGTGATTTATGTGTGCCAGGCTTCTCTGTGACCATCTATAGGTTACATCTCAGAGTCTTTGCTCCATTTTCACTTGCAAGTTTCACTGAAGCAACAGCTGAATAAGGTATTCACTGTTAGGCTTCTATGGCCACAAAAATGTCTTTCAGTTAACAGCTGGAGTGACTATATCAGTGTCTTGATAGTGATCAGAATTGGCTTCTCCTGTAGTATTTTCTTCTGTTCTCATTCAGCTACAAGAATGTCAGTAATGTGGGATCAAATGCGTGACTGACTGGATGATCTAACTAATATGACAGATACGATGTACCTCTTACAAGGTAGGAGAAGTGAGGCACACAGAAAAGAGTGTCAAATACCCTGAGAGAAGAAAAACATGATTCTCTGCTCCAGTACTTGATGTTCTGATCTCTGCACTGGAAGCTGCTTATATACCTTAGTTACCGGACTCAGACATTGCTCTGTTTGAAACACAAGTTGGATTCCTACCTTGAGAGAGAACTTCTGGTTGTGAACCCCCAGGGCCATGGCCCTGTGGGCACTGTTAGTCCTAACTGTTCTCTACAAGCTTCCCCTGGGACCTCTCCCCACCCTTGTCCATGGCCCAGGACCCCGTTTCAGCTAAGCTTGGGCCACCTGTCTCTGCTCCAGTGATGCTACAGTTATGCCTGATCCCATCCCTGCCTCTGATCCTATCTTCTGCTGCTTCTGACTGGACCTCCTGGATGGGCCCTGGATCTGGTTTATCTGCTCATCTCGCCCCCCTTCAGCTCCCAACTCCTCCTCCCTTGCAGAGCAGCTCTGCACTTGCAGCTCCCCAGTATCCAGTTTCCCACAGGTGCCTCCTGTCAGCCCAGCTAACTGTGTAAAAATGGCACAAAATGCAGTTCCTTGAGACAACTCCAGCTTAAGCCATGAGGTTTACCTGGCACATTGTTCCTTGGTGAAGGCACTAGACGACATTGGTAGCGCTGCTCTGCTTTCAGATTCAAACTGGGTCACATGAGGCCACTTCAGCAGCACCTGCATCTGTACTTGTGCAAACTTTGTCTTATAATTTAAACTCTGCTAAGAGTGCCCGTGTCACCGCAGAGTCAAAGCAGAGGAAGGACAAGATGGACACCCACCTCAAGTTTGTCTGCCAAGGGCAAGTATTCCTGACACCTGTCTGTTGTTGCTGTCCTAGAAGCTGCCTGTGGGAAAGCCTGGGGCTTCGTAGCAGGGGAGAAATGTATAGGATCATTTGCTTGTCTGCTGCTCTAGGTTGCAGCACTCATTTGTATACCTTGCCTGTCCTTTTCCACCCTCTGCCAGTAAAGGGCATTTCTAGGTCAGGAACTGACTGAAATGAGGTGTTCTGAGGATCTCTGGTGATTGAAGTGGTTACGGAAAATAGTTTAAACCCGCATAAATTACAGCAGCTCTAGTCCTATACAGCCACCTTTCTTAGTCCCCTTTATTTCTTCATCTTGGAGGCACTAGATTTAAAGCGCTCTGCCTCTTGTGCTTCACTGTTTGTGCCAAGCACAAACTGCAAATGACTTGTTAGGAGTCAAATTAAATAACTATGTTTGGGGTGGGTGAAGCTGAAAATATTTATAAACATTGAGATAGAAGTGGCTTTCCCAGAAAATGAGAGCCAGATAATATTCATGCCTCAAACCCAGTATTATCTAACTAACCACCCGACAAGTCGATAGCACGAGTTGTTAAGATCACTCTTGTGATCACCCCTTTGCTTCCCGTCAAGAGTCAATTGTGGAGACCTCTCTGAGATTGAAATGTTAGCAGTAGATTGTCACAGAAAGGACCCAGTGCTTCGGACTAGAGAATGCAAGTGTGAGGAGCTAGATGGTAAGTTATGTGACCACACCTAGATGACCTGTCCTTTTCCATGCCAGAGATAGGCACATTCTCAAAGCATGCACCACACATTCGGCCACAGGATTCTCCTTGTTGGAGCAAGACATGCTGTCTGCTTCCTGAATGCTTATTTGAAATGCTACACTACTTAGATATTTTTATTTTCATCTTTTTACATGCCAAGTTTAGTTATCAGAGGGGGTGGGTGAAAGTACTTGAGCTTTAAATAAGCCGTGTAATGTGCACTGCCAGCTGTTTGTAGCTGAATGGCAGCAGATCTGTAGCCAGGCTTTACCTTTTGCCTTTATTGGGTGAATTTTGTGGATACGACAAATGAAAGAACATATGGGGAGTCCTGACATATGGTAGGATCAACGTTGTTACAATGCATAAATCAATTGCTTACACATACAAAATGGTTCAAGCTTTGCTGAAAAACTTCAGAAAGAAGAAGATAAAGGCCAGTGGGATCTGTGGAGATCCAGAAGCTGATAAGTGATTGTGCTCCAGCACAGGAGTATGGACATCCCCTTCTTTATCAGCTACAGTTCATTGACCAGTGTAACTGAATGACTTCATGTAATGGGGGCAAATGCCACTTTTGCTTGCCCAGTAGCTCTTATTTGTTTAGAGACAGGTAATAGGCTTGGTGACAGGCACAGACTGCTATTGTCACCACACCACTAGTCTGTCCTTCAGTGAAGATCAGTTAATCACGGTAACAACACCTGACCATGCAAACAGCACCTCCAGTTTTTATTGAGTGAGTTAAAAAGCAGAGAAAGAACTTTCCAATGGGACGACCAGGGCATCACCTTTTCTCAACAAAATCACTGAAGGAGGTCCCACTGCTGGTAAGTCTGACACAAAGCTGACAGAGCAAGCAGCCTGTTTGACTGGAAAGTTGTAACTTTCTATATGTACTTTCCAAAGTTGTTCTGGAACATCATAGTTTCCGTGATAGTCGAAGTCTTTGGCACCTTCCAGAAGAGCTGACCAGCAGGCCTCACAGACTA
Source organism: Tringa solitaria (assembly GCA_026413425.1). Taxonomy (NCBI): domain Eukaryota; kingdom Metazoa; phylum Chordata; class Aves; order Charadriiformes; family Scolopacidae; genus Tringa; species Tringa solitaria. Next base: position 79,977,409 of record JAOXJM010000012.1, read on the forward strand.
GACTTCATGAATCTATTGTCTGATAAGACGTCTGTGAAGAGGCATATGGTTTTACTTCTGATTAATGAAGTCCAAGATACCATCTTGTACTGGCCCCATCTGCTCTGTAGTCTCAAGGACACCTGTGTCTTTTAATTCATCACTCAGGAAAACAATGCTAATACTACACCTGAAGGTAAGTCGCGGGTTAACGAATACATCCTGAATTCCATGAACTCCATAAGGCTGAGGCTGAGCTATTAATAAGATTACAAGCCAAATCAGTAAAGAGTTTTTTGTTCCAAATATGGTGGGCACTGCATTAGCAGGAGGGCTTTCAAACAGCTATTTCTTTGAACTGAGAAAGTAAACTGGGCAGTGGCATAGTACAAAACAGTTGCCAGTTAGCTGAATGATGAATTGTTTAGAGTTTAAGAGATGCTTGAGCTCCTCTTTGTACTCTCCTTGCCCACCCTCTCCCCTTCCTTCCCTTACAAACCAGCACTTCGGCTTCTTGCCAGAGAGGCTGCAGTACTTGGCATGGCTAGGGTAGGAGTCCATGCCATCTTTCACCAATGCAAAGGGAATGTAAAGGATCTGCAGGTATTAATAATGTAAGTAAAATCAAGTCATAATCAAAACTCAAAATCACCACAGTTGCCTTGCTTTTCAGTCTTTCCTGCCATTTCATCTACATAGTCTTTGTGACAAGGGCAGAAATTTTTCCTGCTCATGCACACCCATGCGTTGTAGGTCATAGCCAAGTCAAATGGATTAGGAAGATCATAATGCTGGCTAGACTCCTGTACAGTGTAAGGATCATAAAAAGCATAAGGATGGGTGATGCCCCTACAGTGGGGGTGAACAAGCCCAGGAGGCAATGCGGCTGGATTTTGCGAGGGCTGTTCCCCTCTGCTGTATGGGCAGCTAATGACAGCGCAGTTGGGTCGGGCACCTCCTGCTGCCTGTCCCAACACAGTCAGCCTGAAATTATGGATCAGGGAGGATTACTGATGCCAGAACTGCACCTAGAGCAGATGATTTCCTCCATACAGAAAGAGAAGAAGGATGTTGGAGGGGCTATCAGATAAGTTCAGGAAGAAGTTTACCTACACCCGATTTTTGGCACAGCAACCATCAGTACCACTGATAAAAATCCTTATCATTGCATTAGAAAGAAAAACTGACCAGAGCATATTGGGGCAGTCATATTCTGCGTAAATATTCTTCTTTTCCACAACAGATGCAATAGACTTAGTTTTGAGAATTTCATGGTGAATTTGCAGTAGTATATAATGAATAAGACACATGACCATGTACATGCTCTGAAGCTCCAATCTCGTTCAGTCTACAATCTACATCTGATTTTCTTATTCTGCCACTTCTACTCAATGTCTGTTTCTTTTGTTTGTGGAATGTAGTAACAGAACGTAAAGCAAATCTCATGCCTTCTTTCTTTACGTGTTCTTTCCTTTTTTAAAGACTACTTTTAAGCAAAAGTTACTGTATATTCCAGCGAATAATTAAGCCTCTGAGCACAGATGAAATGCAGCGTTAGAGGACACAAGCATAATCTTTCCCATGTTGCCTTCTCAAACTTTCTTCTATCCACAGAAGCAAGCACTCACTATCCTTTATTATAGCATAAGATTGAAAACCTTTGCCAGAAATACCAGTTACAGTCTAGGCCTTTCTCATGGAGGAACTAACTTGCATTCAGCAATTTATTTTACAGCCATGAAGCAGTTTAGTCACAAGAGCCACTAGATGCCCCAACTGGATAAAGAAACAGGAAGCTTGAAGGAAGGCTGTCTTCTGCTCCTGTTCCCTGTAGCCATCCACATTCATAAAGTTCCTTTCAGCACAAACTGCAAAGACACATTAAGCTGATATGGCTCATGCAATAAATGAAAGATGCTGAAGATTTGCCTCAACTTCTTTCAGCCTTTTCATACCAAAAAAAGCTAGAACAAGATTTACCTCTGTTATTCAGTAAATAACGGGAATATTGAGTCCACCACAAGGTAGTTCTGCTGAAAGCAACCTTGAGAAGAATATACTGCAAACTCCTCCACCATTATGATAGAATGGGTGAACCAGATGATTTTTACCAGGGCATATTAGAGTTAATATTGTAAACAAAAAAATAAACATCAGCAGTTTGACTTGATGTTACTTTCCATTCGATTCCCTGATTATCAGTTTCTGGATTTATTTGCAACCAAATTTTATTAGTTACACAGACCTTTTGAAACAGAGTGCCTGAATAGAATATTTCTGTTCTTTCCCCAAACAACTCCAAAAAATATCTGCTTTGAGACAGAGGGGGGAAAATAGACCAAAAACTGAAATGAATTCCTTAGCCAGACTGTGGATGAAATACTGGATATTATGGACCGTAGTGTTGCCCTCTGAGGGACTCCGCTAGTTACCAGTCAGACCTCAAGCCATTGATTTCTACCCTTTGAGCCCAAATATCTCATTCAGGCTCAAACTTCCTCAGCTTCTGAGTGAGATTTGGGATACAGTAGGAGGCATCACTTTACTAAAATCAAGTATATTATACCCACAGCTTTCCTCTCACCTACATGGCCAGTCATTTTGCCAGAGGGGATGATCTGGTTAACCAAGGATGATTTGCTCTTTGGAAATCTGTGTTGGCTGGTCCTCATTACCTTCTTGTCCTTTGGGGGTTTGGAAGTGTCCAGAGGACATGCTCGTCAACTGCCTCTCCTGGTTGTCATGATTTTCTGTGGACAGAGGCATCACCATCACATCAGCCATCTCTGTCAGCACCCACTTCCTCCCATGGACTAAATAATTCCATCTTGTCTAGGTCGTCCCTAAACTGCTGTGCCCTCTACCTACCACCTCCTTCCCAATATGTGCTGGTACACACAGAACAAGTTTTGTCTCTGAAGACAGAAGCGAAAAAGGACTTTAATACTTCAGTTGTTTCCATGTTTGTTACTAGACCGTCTCCTCATTCATCCCCTGACATACATTTTCTCTGAACCTCCTTTTCCAGCTATCTTACTTGTATAATCTCTTATTGCTCTATGTGTTCCTGGTCAGTTTTAGCTCCAGACCCCCCTTCTATTTTGACCATCCCAATTTTGTCCCTACAACATTTGTCCTTATGCATTGCTAAGCAATATTGTTATTCCCTTCTTTCATTGCCTCTTTTTGTTTCTGCTTCTTGTTCTCTCCTTTTTTGTGTGTTTTAGTTCATTGAGAAGTTCCTAGCTTAGCCATGCAGGACTTCTGCCAGAATTCCCGTTCTTCCTATACAACAGGATGGTCTGTTCCTGAGCTCTCAAGAAGGTTTTTTAAAAAATTAGCCAGCTTTCCTGGGCACATTTCCCCTTCATGGCTGTTTCCCAGGGCACTCTGCCTAGCAATTCCCTAAAAATAAAACTAAGTCTGCTGCCCTGAAATCCAGAGGGCTTACCCTGCTGCTTTCCTTCCCAGCCTTCCTTCAGATCCTGAGCTCAATCACCTTGTGGATGCTGCAACCAAAGCTCCCAACCATGACTGAATTTTCCTCTAGCTCTTCACAGTTTTTGAGCAGTAGGTTTGGGAGAGCATCACCTATGGTTGAGCCTCTAACATTTCTGTGTTAGGAAATTAGCACCAACACAATCTAGAGTTTTCCTTTAATGCTAACGTAATGCTGTGTTTTCAATATCTAGAGGGTTGAAAACCACATGAGGGTGACAGCCTATAAACAGGAGACCTTTATGAGTCATTTTCGAAAGCCTCATCTACTATGTCCTCTTGCTCAGGTGGTTTTTGAAGGTTCATCTTTAGTGTACCTTCCTCCCCTGTTCTTGACTTACAGACATTGTCAATGAGCATGTCCTACAGCTTTATACTGGAGCACTGGATATTCAGAGCCTTCACAAGGCCCCCTCTTCTTCCTTGCATATCCTTCCTATACAACCTTTACTCATGCCTGACCATGGGCTTCAGTCTCTGTGCACCAGGGATTTGTGTTATGCAAGAGGAGAATACAGGATCCACATTCAAGTTGTCCAGTCTTGATGTCTGTATAGCTAGCTTACTGTTCACGTACACAAGTTAGGCAAAACCTGCTGTATGAAATGTTGTTTCATATTTTGGAGGGAGAAGAAATCTAGGACCTCACCTCCTTATGCTTCTGCAAACTGGGTAGATGAATTGTGATCTGAAAGGGGACAACACAGCCGTTCCCCGTGACATGGCTCAAAAGCCCAGGCAAGGTGCAAAATCAGCCAGGATGAGCCACCCGACAAGTCCCAGCATCGGGTCCAGTTTTCTACCTACACCTGTATTTGCGTGTGTGGAAAACACAGGAATGGTTAAAACAGCAATGACTTCACCTGCACCGTGATACTACAGTTATGCTGCACACATGACTGTTCAGGCTGAGGAAGAGCAGAAAGAGAACTTGCTCTCAACTTTGAAGTAGTAAGCACATTCTTTTAACTCAGGAAACTCTCATAAAAATGTAAATATATCCTATTTCCTATTGTATTCAGTAATGCCTATATACAGCAGTACAGCTCACAGCAACCTTTTATAGAGCTGCAGCCAAGCTAAATGCTTTTGAAATGCTAATGAACACAATGAATCAATTCTTCATAACCCAAGCCACTGCTATGCACCCAATAAGGGCAAAGCATCCTTAGGAAAGGCTGACTATTCCCCTTCACTCAGGAAGCACCCAATAAGGGGAAAGCATCCTTAGGAAAGGCTGAATAACCTCCTTCACATGGGAAGACTGCACAGCTTGTGAGTGGGAATCCAGAGCCACCTTCAAGTTAGAACTCATGTGGATTTTGTTATATGCTTGATTATTTATAAAGGACTTCATTTAAAGTGTCTTTCAGCTACAAGCAGGGAAAATTATACTTGTATTCCATGTAATAAACTGTAAGTCAGAGTGTATGTGGGTCTCCAATTTATGACACTGTAATCTTGAACAGCGTCTGGTTTCCAGTGCAAATAGGAATGTAACATCTTTATGGAAAAGGAAGAAATATATGTGTGAATAAACAGATACCCCCTGAAAAGTTAAGAATGACCAATGTCAATAAAAATGCATTTTAGATTAGTTTGAATTTATTTTCTCAGTCTTAGGGTCAATGACAACTGTGGAGAATGCATGTTTTCTGCATTTGCTATTTGCTGATGGGCCCAAGTATTCATATTGCAACAAGAAAAAGACCTTTCTGGACTACAGGGTACAGTTACAGGGTACAATGTTAACAGTGCCACCACTGATGCTCTATATCTAGCAAGGTTTGTATGGAAAATACAGTGTTTGCGAGCAGAAATGCAAAGTCTTTTTTTTTTTTTTCTTTTATTTTAATTTGGGGATTACCTCAGGATGTTGCTTCTATCCCCCACCAACTTTGAACTTATTGGGCAGTTTATCCAACAGTGACAGAGATCTCACATGAAAAGCTTGCATGTGTTCATTAAAGAACTGACCTACTTTTCTAGAGAGGCTCCAGTTTTGCTCCATTTTAAGGAAAATTTACAATGTGAGCTTGTACCTCAGGGACATCAGAAAATGCTTGTATGAGTATCCTGAATCCCTTGGGTTTAGGAAGAACTTCGGACACATCTTCAGGTAGAGAGTGGAGTGAGGAGGCAAAAATTTATTAAGGGCATATTAAGAACATCTCACTTTTGGTACCTGTACATAACAAGTCAACATCTCACATCAATGAGGCCAGATGTGCTGCACAGATGTTGGATGGTCTGATTTTACTACATACATGCTTTGCAGTTGCCATGTGCACATGAAGCATAATGTGTGTGTGGTAGACACTGAACTTCAGCTACAGGGATCTGGAAAAAAAGCTTCCACGTGTTACAGTAATTTCAATTGTTCACAGAGCTCCTTATTTTCTTGCACAAAACTGTTTCTCTTGATATTGTTAATCTTGCAAGGGCAGGAGGAGGATCACTTCCTTTAAACACTGTGAAGCTCTGTAGTGCATAATTCTCATAGCTTCCCAATCGACTCCTGCCTTTTGAGTGGGATCACTTAGCACCACAAACTTGCCTGCTACAAACATCACTCAATGCTGTTGAAGGAGTTCAAGGCAAGGTAGTTCTAAGTCCTGGATGGTGGGTGGTCTTCTTCGACTCTTGGCTTTCTGCAGCGTGTGAATACTCTCTAGTAGTGTCTGAAGCAAAGTAAATGATTTGTCATGTGTTTGGTCGCCTCTTTGAGAAAGCAGGCATAGCTTTCAGGTTACCTCCCTGGGAATAAGCAGAGCAGCACTGTTTGCTGCGCTTGTGTGTCTTGCTCTGATAGACACTGGTGAGCAACCCAGCTGATTTCATCTTGGTGACAAATATCCTTGGAGAGAGTAGATCAGCATAGTTTGATGCAGCGGGCATTGCTAGAAATGGCATTATCAGAAAGCTTCATGCTTCTGCTCATTTACCAAACCAAAAGTCAAGCAGATTCTTATCAGGGCCATTTTTGACCAGGACCATTTCAACTATTTGCAATCTGAGTGAACTTTTGAAGGAGTAGCAAGTTTATCTTTAGGTCCTACAAAAATATCAGTTGCTGATTCCAAATTTCCCTCTGTTTGAAACTGATACCTTTTGTTTTCTATTTTAAGCTCATGCAAGTGGAGCCAAAATCAGCTCTCACATAATTCAAGCATCCTGGGCTGCCTGCTGGGATGAGCAGTGGCCCTATACTCCAAGAGCAGGATCTGATAGCTAATTAAACCTCCTAGTTTTAATCAGTGCACTACAGAAGGTGCACTGATTAATACTGTCTACCTGCTGTGGGCTCGAGCTATGCCCAGGTTTACCCTACCTTATTTTGGAGTGAGGCTTCTGGAAAAATCATTGTCCTGCCTACTCGATCTTCCACACACAGGAATTAAGCAATAGTTCCCATCCTCTGTCTCTTGGCCAAATGAAACCTGTAGTGCATAGTTTGTAGGATCTGCAGTGTTGGCCACAGTGCATTTGCTGCCTTTCCTCTCAAGAATGGGTTAGTCCGTAGATCCTCCACTGATATTACAGGTGGAATTAGGTGAGGGAGATAGCTCTGGAAGCAGTGCAGCTTTTCATACAGTAGAGACGATGTCAAACATCTCATTTTGTCAGCCAAAATCACTGCTTATTAGCTAATGTGAAGGGAATCAGAACAGCAAGTTTACTCTGAATCTGACTGCCATAGCAAGAAAAAAGCCCTTTTTTTTTTTTACAGCTAAAAATATTCACTCTTTCCTAAAATGATTGTTAGTACTGCTATTGGAAGTGCATTGTATGTTATATAAGAATATGGTGTTTACATTTTTATAATTTCACTCCAACTAACAGTCACCAGAACTAAACAAGATCTGAGCAAGGCCATAATAGCACACTCATTAATAGAACGGGAGTCTATTTGGGAAGTGTAAAACATCTGAGATTTCTCAATTGTCTTTAAAAATTGGAACATAGTGTGGTTTTTTGTTGACATTTGTTGTGCTTCTCGTGAACAAATAGGCTGGAAGGATACTAACAGGAAATTCTGTTCACAAGATAAGCAGCTGTTAGCCCCCAAAAGCTTCAGAAGTTCATAAGGGCCAAAAAAAATGTCTTTCTGTGTCTGCTTTAATGAATAGTCAGCATTCCACACCAGCCAAAGGAAATGCTTTGGGGCAGTTTTTACAGATGCAATCAAATCTTGTGTTTGTGTGAAGAAGGACAGAGCTTGCCATTTGTTTGTGAAATAACAGTTTCAAAGGTTATGCTTTCACCACAAAAATCTTGAACTGTTGTCATTCCAAAATGCTTGAGAACCAACCTATTTTGTAACTTACTGTTTAACTTCTGGAAAGAGAGTTGGTATAGAATATGTCATTGTTTTCAGATTGGAAATCCTCATGATTTTAATGCACATTTCTTGAAAAGTGCTCTGGTCTGACTCATAGTCATCTACAAAACAGCTAACAGAGAACCACTACAGTCTTTTGGCCTTCTGTTTGTGTCCCACAGATGCTACTGCTTTTCAAGTCAACACACAAAGGAAAGAGCAACAAAAGCATGTCAGCAGTAGACCATATATCCATTAATAAAATCATAAAATAGATATGTCTTCATCTTCAGCAGATGTAGGTGGCATAACCTCCCTTACAACTGCTATGTTAATTTACATCAGCCAAAGATGAGGACCTGGTGAGTCACTGGTAATTCTGGGAAAATTCCATGCTTCCTCGGAAATATTTGTTCTTGGAAATGTGGTGTTGGATTTTTGTATATAACGCATGTTCAAGGATTATCCTTCACAGCGAGTAGTAAATTTAACTTTAGACATTATGGTTTCATATGAAAACATGAAAATAAAAATGAAAACTGAACAAGTTAGTGCGGGTTCTGTATGATCTATTTGTAGAAGGGTGGTGAAACCTTAGAACCCTGAATTCCTTCCAATGGAAAAAGCAAGCTGTAAGGAGCTTGGCATTCATGAAATCTTAATCCAAAGGGGCCAGAGAAGTAGTAAGCCATGTTTCTTGCAGGGAGATTGACATAATTACTTCAAACCCTTCAAAAGTCTAGCAACAGAAAACATGACAGGCCTTCAATCCAGCTGCTCTTAAGTTGTCTTCAACATATAAGGAGCCAACTTATAATATTTATGTTCTTCTAAACTTTGGTAGTCTTCTAAACTTTGCCTCCTTTTCTGTATTTTCACTTCCCAGTCTATGATAGAATGAAGTTTAACTTGCAGTGTACGAGAAATGTGTATTTAGATGCCACTATGACCAAAACAGTGTTACCGTGCATATGGAGTTCTCATCAACCATAGGGAGGATTTATTTTCTCAAGAAAATACAATGGCCTTAACTGCAATTATATACAAGCATTATGTTATTCAGTTTCAGAGTAATGAAGTATAGCAGGAAACAGCCTAGACAAGACAGAGTATGTACAAAATGCAACACTAATCGCTTGCACAAACATTATCCTTGATAAGCTGAGAATCTCCTCAAGTGTAATGGAACGATGGAGCAGAGGACCACACAGCTGCCCTGATCATGTTGCATATATTGACCAGGGCACTTTTTGCATTCAGACTTCTTCTGGTCCATGGCAATTCCAAACTGACATGCACTCAAGTATTTGGCTGCCTTGGACCACAACAGATCAAGTAGGTCTAACCATTTCCTCTGATTTCTCTATCACCAATTCATCTTCAGATGTTACAGGTGTAACTGACGTTGGAAATTACACTATGAAACAGGAATAAACAATTTTTCAGGAACATCCTGGTCTCAACATGACAAATGATGCTTTTCTTTTTTTTCTGTATCTAGCATGTTGTTTTCTTGGTAATGCCTGAAGTGCACAGAAGTAGAAACAAGTTGTAACATTTATATACGTTGATTCCTGTCCTCAAATTTGAAAATATATTTTCATATAGTTTTATTTATAGCTTTATTTTCTTTTTCTTCTTTTTTTCTTGGTTCAGTTTGGTTTCATTTGGTTTGGGTTTTTTTTATAAAAAACTTTTTTTAAAATGGAAATAGATTTTTCAGTTTTGGTTGAGCTTGAAAGAAGTGTTTTGCTGCAAGAGAAGACATTCTTGGAACTTTGTTTTGTTCATGTGCATATGCATTTCATTAATGTGTATTTGTATAGAAAAGCTTATATAAAATTTCATTAATTAAAAGTCACTGCAACATTTCAGAAATATATTTAAACGTCTCATTTACCAGAGACTTGAATTTCCCCCAGATCACAATCTAAATTAACCATCTATATTTTTGAATAAGCACCCTTCAAGACTGAACTGCTGCACTAGGTCATACCTCACTGAGCTTGGACAGAAATTTTTTCATCCCTTTTTTCCTGACCTGAGCATTTTTGTTGCTTTCACCACTTTCCTCAGAGGCAGTAGTTGGGTAAACTGAAGTTCCTCCCTCCGATTGCTAAAAACAGCCCTCTGGATTTAGCTAAATGCTAGTACATGGTACATTTTTACAGCAATCTCACTGGATTATGTCCGTAGAGTCTAGTGCTTTTATTTATAACACCATTTTCACTTGCGTCTATACCAAAAAGTGCTGAGGGGTTTTGTTTGTATTAGCTGAAAGGATAAACTTCCCAAAGGCTCCCATGGAAGGGGTGAGATTCCCATTTTGTTCGTTGGGAAAATCCACCCCAGACTGTGTCTGGGAGCCAAACAGAAAACTGAGCATATCACACTTTGCTGAGCTACTGTCTCGGGCCGCCTGCCAGTACTGCTTCAGAAAATGCTCAAGTTCAGCTTTCCAAGCTGTCCTTCAAACTCACACAGACAGCTGCCAAGAAGCTTTTTTAAGCAACAGCGAGTCTGAGGCTTACTGAGGCAGAAGGGGAAGGCAGCTGGTTTTAGTTATCAGAGAGAATTTATGTATCACCAGGTATTCCCTGCTAGGCGTGGAGAGACCGACCGCCACAGAAACAGGGGGCAGCAGCTTTTGTGGAGACACATTAGTGCTTGCTTTGCTGTCACTTGCATATTTACCTCTGCTCGTGCTGCCTTCTTTCTTCAGACAGGGAATGCAGAATATTTGTGAAGTAGCACGCGTCAGCCTCCACTGAAACACTCACAGACAAGGCAGCTTTCCCACCCCTTTAGTCATTTCTTATCAAAAATGGGTCTGGTATTTTGTAAGGTAAATTTTCACTTCAGCGTGGCATCCACCACTCCACAGACTGTCACTGAGCTAAGCCATACCATGCAACATCCTCAGTTCTCCTTTCTCAGCAGACCCTGGTAAATACAGTTAGCTAGGTGATACTGTTTCCTCCAGCTCATGAATCCTATAAACTTTCTGCATCTGCTCATTAAGTCAACTGCCTCAAAAGTTTTCATATTCCCCTTCCCTTAAGCGATTGGTTACACACAAGCAAAACACACTCTGATGATTTGATGTTTGCAGGCTACTTCCCCTTGCAATTTTGAAAACTCCTTCCCATGTTACCTATACAAATAGGTAGTGTTCATTCATCTGGAATTAGAATTGGAAAGCAATTGAATCTGTGACGCTCTTTGTGATGTAGTTAGAATTATGTAGTTAGAAATCCAGCTGCTGTCCTTCCTCCCTATCCCTTTTCCCATTGCTCATAATTCAAATTCCTTTTGGCTTCAGTTTTCCACACTCGACCTCAGCCCAAAAGTGACTACATTGGCCGTCTGAGTAAAATCTGTTGAGCCATTTTGGAATGATTCAAAGTGTGAAAAAACACTGCCATATGCTCTGACCAAATATAAACAAACAGAGGGGAAATTTAGAGCCTTTTTGTTTGGTTTTTTTTTTTTCTGTAGAGGTCACTGAAGAAAGTTTCTCAAGTCTTTTCAGCTTTATGAAGAAGTTTAGAATGGGAAATGTTAGTACCCAGTGTTGAGTAGCAGTTCCCTTACTTTTCCCCGGTTCTATTGCAGGACTCCGAAATTTTACCCATAAGTGCATGTGGGCACACACATAAAGGGCATCATTCAATCTGTGCTGCCTGTGCTGAGAGCAGCAGAATTTTGGTTTCCTCTCTGCTTGGCGGAAGTTTACCACTGTGTTAAAAAGGGAAACCCAAAGCAAGGCACTGTTTTCTGTTCAAGTGAACTTTGTTCATCCAAACAAAGTGTCTGAAGGGAAGACAGAGCAAGGACACTACCTGGCAAGGCCTCCCTCTCAAGGCCTATCTAAAGCTGTACCCTGGAGATCCAGAGAGGTGCATGGTGAGTAAAGAAAAGCAAAAGTCATATGTATTTTCAAAAAAAAAAAGGTGAAAAGCTCAGCCTGAAGAACCTCATGCTAATTGGTCTCACTTTGATGGTCCCTGGGGAGGTAATTAAGCATGGATTTTCCAAGGATAAATTATGCCTGACGCCCCTGATTGCCTCTGTGATCAGGATCTCAGTCTCAGGACAAAGGCAGAGCATCGCATATCACTTGTCTTGACTTCAGCAAGGCTTTCAACACAGTCTTAGACAATATTCTTGTATTCAAGTTAGGACATTACAGTTTGGATGGATGGATGGATGGATGGATGGATGGATGGATGGATGGATGGATGGACGGACAACCATCCATCTGAAAACTCATTCATTAGGCCTATAAGGGTAGGGGTTAATGGGTCGTACTTTACCTGTAAACCAGTAACAAGTGGAGGGACCTAGGGCTTTCCTGCCACTTGTCCTGCTTAACAACTTTATCAATGACCTGACTGTACTTTCATCCCATTTTTAAATGACACCAAACTGGGGGGAAATTGTTGACACACTCAAGGTCAGGGCTGCCATCAATAGGAACCTAGACAGGCTGGAGGAATTGGCCAGTAGAAACCAGTTAAATTCATCAAGGACAAACAGCAAGTGCTGCCCTTGGGCAGGAAGCTCTGGTACAAAGACTCAGATGGGTCACTGCCTGTCTGGGAGCAGCTCTGTGGGAAGGGACCCAGGGGTCTTGGCAGGCAAAGGCTGGGCATAAGCCAGCAGTGGCTGCAGGGACGGCCAAGAGCACGCTGGGAGGTATTCACAGGGGCACAGCCAGGACATCAAGGAAAGGGTTTATCCTCTTCTACTCAGCATGTCCTAGACCACGTCTCAAATACTGCACCCAGTTTTGGCTTCCCAGTACAAGAAAGGCATTAACAAACTGGAGCAAGTTCAGTGGAGGGCCCCAAGCTGCTCAGGGCTTGGACCACTTGCCCTGTGGGGTAAACTGAGGGACCAAGGGTTGTTCAGCCTGGAGAAGAGACGGCTTCATGGGGACCTAGCAGTAGCCTACCTGTACCCACAAGGAGGTCATTGCAGAAATAGAGCCAGGTTCTTCACAGCAGAGCACGGGAGGAGATGACACAATGGGCATAAGCAGAAACAAGAGAGGTTCAGGCTGGAAAAAGGACTGGAATAAGGAAAAAAAAACCTTTTTCTTCACTCTGAGAAGAGTCAAGTACTGGAACTGGTTGACCATAGAGGCTTCCCAGAGACGTTCTTCATCCCTGGAGAGTTTCAAGACCAAACTGGTTAAAGCCCTGTACAACTTGGTCTGATCTCACAGTTGAACATGCTTGTAATAGAAGGTTGGAATAGAGACCTCCTGAGGTCCCCTCCAGCCTGAAATATCCTATGATCTTGTGTTGCATCCAAGAGTAAATACAGCTTGTTCTCACAGCTCTGCTGGTGCAAATAAGCGGTGTAGCCTGAGGGTACCAGTACTGTGGCCAATATGGCGTCAGGAGGCAGAGGGAGAAGCCATGAAAGCACACTGTCTATGGGGTGGCATGTGTTCCTCACCTGCTTGCTACATTCCCACATGCATGGTTTGGAATATTTCTCTGTCTTACGTATCAAAAGCATTAAAAAGGATTTCATAATCTACTGTCAAGCCCTGTTAATTCCCTAAGTGTATGAGTAGGATTTTTGAACCTGGGGAAAGAAGTGTTGGTATTTGTTTCAAGAAGAGGAATTTAAGCCAGAATTGCTATTTTTTCTAAGCTGTTTTCCCCCAAGATCAGAAGGTGACAGCCTGCTTTGGCCCAAAGCAGACTCAATCACATTCAGTGATACAAATCTTCCCCTTTTTTTTTTTTTTCCTAGAGTCAGCAGTAACCAAATTAGTCTAAGAAATAATGTGGGACTTCTAGTGTATAAAAAACTAAGTATCACAGAACATGAGGGCCACTGTTATTCTTACTTGAATACAAGGATTTTTAATATGTGAGCAAATCATCATTTTCCAGGCTCATTCAGAAGCTCAGTGAAGTAATTGAGTTTTCCCATTCACTGCCAGCTGGCACTGAATCAGACTTAATATGCAGCAGTGGAAGTAAGACTGGAAGGTTTGAGACATATTTCAGTCATGACAAAGATCAGCTTGTATTAGAGAAGTAGTGGATATGGTTGTAAAGAAGATTAGTTCCCAGATATATGAAGTGGAAGGGATAATGAAAGAGTGTAATAATGAAGGGTTGTGAGAGCGCAAAAGGAGACCAAAGTTGCTGGACGAGTGAATGTGATATCACAATAGGTCAGATAGTTTGTGCTGGAAGTTTATGTGGATGAATGGCTGGAAACAGCACTGGAAGAAAGCTGTGATCTCAAGGTAGCAGGATAAGATCTTTTTCAATAACTTGAGCACAAAACTGAACAGTAAGTTAGAATTTAGATGGCTAGCAAAGAACAGTAAGCACTTAAGTACTTAGGAGTAGCGCAGGATCAATGGCTTCATCTTCAAAATGAGGTTTACAAAAAATTTTTCAGTGAGATGTACTTGCAAATAGAAGTAACAAAACTTTTGATGTAACACATCTAACATGAAGCCATCTACAGTATGTAGTAAGTTTTACTACCCTCGTACAGTCCAAAACATTATTGAGGCATAATGGTGGTATGTGATGTAACAATTAGGTGTTGTTAATCTCATCTACTTTCCCTTAAGCCAAGAACATCATCAGACAGTTAATAGAATGATAAAATCTCTGTAGCTGGGATAACAATTTGTTTTTTCTTAATTTTTCTTTTTGAGTTATTCCGTACTTAACACAAGACTTTCTTATGATAAAATGAATACAAGTGGAAAAAATTTTATCTGAATGCACCAGCAAGTGAAAAATACATTTGATTTTTGAATTTGTCAGTATTAAAAGAGGCTTACTCTGGAATGAATTTACCTTGGCGTACAGATCCTCCTCAATACACAAGCCACGGTGTATTAACAATGAACACAAACCAGCGAGATACTACAACTGAAAGAACAAAACCCTAGGTTATATTACTTTGGAGTGTGCTTTAGCCAGACCTGTTTGGATGGAATTGTGTTTGAAAATGGAATTTTGACTTGGAAAGTGAGACCTACATGTGTAATTTGAAGTCTGAGAGCCATGGGTAGGAATAAGAAGAGTAAATTTGGTCCGTTTAGTCAATTGAAGTCTACAGAACTTAATCACTGTCTGTGTCACATATAAATGAACTCTGATGTAACAAGGCTTGGAAACAAAACTACAGTAAGAGTAATTGGATATATTTTGTTTAGTGTCAGAATTCATACTGATCATTTTCTAATGTTCCTGACCCTGATTTCGTTACGTTTTCTTCAGGTTCACAGCACTGGAATGAGACTGAGGTAGGAAAATCTCAGCAGAAAATCAGTTTCACCTGAAATCATCTAAAAATAGTCACTGAACTTGAAGGACTTCTCTCCGAGAGGGAACAAGGAAGGAATGAATGCTTGTCCTTTAATGCTTAGCTTGCTTTAAAGTATTTACTTATCACTCATGATGAAATGTGATATTAAAACTAAAATGTTTTCTCCAGAACATAAAGCCTTAAAACATTTAATGGTAAGAAAAAATAGAATTAAGCTTAGATTTTTGAAAGAAAAATGGCAAGTATTTTGAAAAAGAAGGAAAGACCTTTTGAACATTACTGGAAGCCACAACACTTCATTTAGTTTTTGATAAGGCTTTTCTGTGCCTTCTTATACAGTAAGTATTGATAGACCCAGTCCATAAATAGGTACGGTTGATGAATGGATCTCTTGTACAAATGCAGTAAGGGGAAGGATGACTTCTTACCTCATCTGGACATAATATTCCCCAAAAGCTTAAGTACCCGTCTTTTACATTGCTCATGTCCCTTTGCTGTCCCCAGTTCTTCCCACATGGCAGATTTAATTTTGTACCAATACAGAAGGCTGAAACAGTCACCACCATGTTCACTGTGAAGGAACAGTAGCACCCAGTTCCGACTGAGATGTATACAGGGTGGTCTTCAGTACAGTCTGTGGGTAAACGATTACAAACTTTGAGCTTTCAGTGGCACTGCTGGGTTGCCTGCAGGTTCTTCAGTTAAGTGATGTGTCTGTGTTTGAGACCCAAGGTCATTACCATTGAGCTCATCTTACACCCGTGCTCCTTAGGTCCTCTTCTCCTCATGCCAATTTGTTTCTAGACACAGAAACAAAAACACAAAAATGCTCAGCCAGGTAAGCGTGAAGGTCATCTCAGGACAATGTAGATAAAGCCATTTTACATATGAAGGAGTGCCTATCTACATCCTTAATCAGATGTTGATTTACTTTGGGTGGTTCCATTAAGTAAACACAAACATAATGTAGACTTGACAGCGAGCAGGTACATAAATTTGAAGGCCATCAAATGAAAGGAGAATTTAGTGCAGAATAAGTGTTTTCCTAGAAAACAGGTTTACTTGTCTAGAAGTGTCCTGGGTGCCAAAAATTAATTTTTAAAAGACAAATGACTCTGCAGGAAAATGGAAGGATTGCACAGACCATGCACTTCCCTTAAGCTATTACAATGAACGGCTCAAATGGTTTGTTAGTTTAAGAGACTTCCAGCAGGAACTGGAGCACACTGTATACTGTTTATGTTTTAAGAAAACATGGACTATGTTGATTTACAGCTCTCTAGGTTTCTCCTTTAAACAAAAATACAGACTCCAGATGAATACCATGGAAGGAACAACAACAACAAAAACACCAACAAAAAAACCCCTACAAACTTCAGCAGAAAGTGCTATGAATAGAATTAGATAACATCATAGTCAGGTAAGCAACAGCAGTTAGTTTCCCAGTTTCACCATCTGCTTTTTAACTTCACTCCCTCTGTGCAAAGCCAAAAATTTTAGAAGGGCAGAGGGTCACCATTACTTCAGATAATTGGTATTTTAAATATGTTAGAAATACCATGAGTGCTGGCAGGAAGCCATTACCTGCAGACAAGGAAGCAAAATTTGTTGTCTTAGATTTATAATGAAAAGTCCATGCCTTACACTAAACCCTTGCAAAGAAAGAGTCTTTAGAGAGCACAGGTCCTCAAATTTTCACATTTTCATCAGAATTTTCCACTGTCTCCTGTATGTGAAATAGCTGTTTGTACAAGAGAATTCATAACCAACAAGAACAGGGTTCATACTTCTCAAACTCTGTCTTCATACTTCTCAGAACAAACATGAACTTAAATGCCTACTTTTGAATGGCATTTGCATTCTTCTGTGTGTGTTACTTGTGTTAATCTTGTCGTTTCCCCACTTAGTAGCACAAGATGTTGCTTTAGGTTCATGAGCAGAAAGGTACTTCTTCAAATTTCTCTAATCGTTAAGGGACAATCTTAAAACCTTTAGCCACTGTATCACAAAGTGCAATGACTAAGCCTCTGAAGTAGAATATGCCGCACCAAGATACTTTTCCATAAACAGTTTAAAATTAAAAAGAAAATAAAGCTAAGCCTTTCAGCATGCAGTGCAGCCTAAAGCCTGGTGTTCTACTCCAGGGGAGGAGGAGGAGCGTGCACAAAGTCCCACACATAGGGCATATCAGCAGGTCTTTTTTAACAAATAAATTTCTTCATGTAGGCACTTCTGGATGACAACTAGGATAACCTGACTGAAGAAAGCAGGAATTCCTGCACCCATTTAGTCTGAAGTGAAAGTTTTGCACACATGAATGAAACTTGTTGCTTCTCCACCAAGTCTTTTTTTTTTTACTCAGGGGAGATCCCATCAACTTCAGCTGAATGGAGGGTGAGAATGTAGCAGCATGAACTTTTTAAAATTCAACATAGCTTCTACTAGTCCATTTTTAATTCACTGCTGTGTTCATCAAAATGGTACTTATTAGGTAAACTTCATTCAGCCCGTATAATTAATTTGAACTAATATTGCTTGGACAGTTCTTAGAAATGCAATATTAGTGTTGGCGAGTTTCCCCTATTGTCTGCTGTGTTCTCTAAAATTATGCCAAGCCACAAGCGAGGTCATCACTGCTTTTATAGACCCAAGTAAAGCTCGCTAGCAATAGTATGCTTTTGGCAATTTTAGAGTTGCTATTTTAAAGCTCCTTTGCCTGGAGCTATCTAGTCTCAGGGGTTACAAAAGGAATCCTAGACTTTCCAATATAGCATCCCAGACAAGGATGTGCCCTGAATTTTCAGTAATTGAGAATAGCCATAGGATTAGGCCATCATTCGATACTGTGTTTGGATAAGACCCTCAATTTAGATGTTATTCATATCAGATGTTTATTTTAAAGTGAAGCATATTCAGGGTTTTAGTAGCTCAAGCCAGATGCCACGTCAGCTTTCTCCAAGCTATACATAGCCACCATCTGGCACAACTGCATCAGTGCAAACCCCCAGGGTTACAAACCACGGCTCTCTGTGGCACCAGTGAAGCTTAGCGTGGTCTCAAGCAGGTGCGAATTCAACTCCAGCTGCAGCTGGGTCACTGCGGGTCTAGCACTAGAGCAGATCACAGGTTGCCCATTATTGAACGTGTGACATGGAGGCTAGCACCAGGCTGAAGATCAGACATTTGTTCTTTATTTATCTGCATTTATCTAAATTATGGACTGAAGAGCTTTAAATGGGCTGTCATCTTATTTAAATGAGGCTACTGGGCACATTTTCTAGCATTCATAATACTGAGTCTGCTTACTCATGAGCGGGGGTTTGCCAGTCGGGTCTCTAGAGAAACTGTATGAGAACTGTGTTACAAGAAACTTAATAAAGACAATAAACCACATGTAGATTAAAATATTTCAAGCTGGGCAACTTAATCAGTATTCATTAGTTGTACTCTCTGTTGACCTCTCACATTGATTCGAAGTATATTGGCTGAATCTTTTAGATGAGATGTTGATGCTTGAAATGCTCAGAGCTTCACCTCTTAGGGTAGTCTTTAGACTACTATCCAATACATCCAGCTGCAGCTCTGACATTAGTAAGCGATGCCAAGTATTTTATGCAACAAATAAGGATTAACTGTAGATGCAAAATACACAGAAGTCTGCACTTAACTACCACTATACTTGTTTGCAGAAGCCATGACTGTCCTTTTAAGGACTGTCCTTAAAAAAGCGTACATAGCCTCTTTCTGTTTCACACGTGGGAGCAACTTCCAGCCAGACCCTACAGAACAATGACTTAATTGGGCTATTAGGTAGACAGCCTGCATGACCATATTTACCACATTTTCTTACTCTGTTTGCAAGGATAACTAATTAGAAGCAGCTCATCCAAACATACTAGAAAACAGCTTAACACGACACCTGCTGTGCATAGTTTGTGTGCTGCATACACAAACAGTGTGGAATTGCACAATGCAGAAAGCCAACGAGTGGCTAATGACTGACCCTGCATTTGCAGAAAAACAGAGCTTTCAGCATTTCAGATATACTTAGGAAAGTGGAGGTTAACAATTTTGAAATTATCTATTTTATACTGAAAAACAAAACAGCAGTTTGCTGTTTGATTTGTATTATGCTCTGCATTGTGATGTAAAACTGAAACAAAGGAATAAGAGGGAGAACTTTGCAATATCCTTAGAGAAACGTTTGTAAGGGGCCATCCTCATGGCTGCCAGGACAGAAGATGGTGTTAACAGTTCTGCAGGGTTGTACCAAAGGTACAACCAGCCTAAGAGCTAATACCTAGGAGGGAGTGTGGCAGAGCACTCATGCTGTGATACGTTCCCAGAATACTTCGCCAGCTTTTAGCATTTTTGCAGTTTGTTGGCTTCCAGAGGCAGATATCACAGGCTTTGTATGTGACAACCCTTGATGGATACTCTTCTACGAATGCTTGGTTTCTTTTTCAATGCACATACAGTATCAGTATCCTCATCATCCCTTGGGAAGGGATTTCTTGCAACAGTTTAACTTTACATTGGATGAAGAACTACTTCCTTTTCCTTTTATTTGGAACCTCCCTACTTTTAATTTGGCATGATTCTTCTCTTGGAAGTACTGTCAAACGGTCATTTCCACCTTACCATCTCCAGGCCACTCGTGGTTTTGTAATACGCATTCATATCTCTCTCCATTTATCTCTTTTCCAAACAGAAGAGTCCTGATCTAGTAGGGAAGCTCTTCCATACCTTGCTGGCTTTCACTAGACCTCTTCTAGGTTTTTTTTATCCTTTTTGAGTTGACAGAGCAGAATGGCACGCCATATTCATGATGGGCGTGTGCCATGGAAGTTTTCAATGACATACTAATATAGTCTGTCTTCTATATCTTTTGTAATAACTCTCAGCACTGGCCTTGCTTTCTGATTGCTATTGGGCTGATGTATCCACACATTAATGACTAAATTCTCATCTATGAGTTATAATAGTTTGTTCAGAACCCATCAGTTAATATTTAAATTGGGAGTGCATATTTTCATGAACACCACTTAATATTGATCTACAACTGAATTCCATCCATCATTTGAAATTCCAGTCACTCAGTCCAGTAAGGGTTACATGCAATTCATTTTTCTCTTGTATAAGCTGACATTAATTGGAAGATTTTCTCACCTTGCTGCTCATGCTCTTCCAATTTTTTTATGACTGTGGTGAACAGCAGATCTCATCACATCAGCCTTATCACATTTCACCATAACGTGTGGCTGATGTCTTCCCTCCACAGCTAAAATTAACCATTTTATCCTACTCTCATATATTAACTATTAATTACCTATGGAATGATCTTCTCTTTTATGCAAAGGCTGATACACTTCCTTAAGAGCTTTCTGGAAATCCAGGAAGACTAAATCAGCCACATACTTGACTGCACCTTCAAAAACTTCCAAGAGATTTATGAGATGTGACTTCCTTTACAAAAAAACCCAACATGTTCATCCTCTGAAATGTGCCATTTATCTATAAGTGCACCACTTCTTCTTCTGGTTCTATGACTTATCTCTGCAGGAACAGCAGACTTACTGATCGAGTTTCCTGAATCCCCGCTGGAATCCTGTTTAGCAAAAGCATCAAGGAAGTTTATCCAGATAATTTTAACATGTTAGGAAAAATTTGCAAGCTGACCAGCAGAAATCAAGATATTTTTAGTTTTGTGTTGAAATTTTCTACAATTATATTCAGGAAAACAATAGACTAGCATGTAAAATCTTCTGCGTTATCCTTCATTAATTTAGGGTAGTATTATAATCAGAAGGGGAAAATGAAGAAAAACCTGATAGAAAAGGGATAAAAGACTCTCAGAAGTCAATACATAGTTCAAAGGAGTCTGTCTTTATTTATAATGATGATTACAGTAACATTAGACACATATGTTCATTGAGAATCAGTGTTTTCTAAACAGGTATATCAACCAGGGATGATAACTCCTGCATTATCTCACTTTCTCACTGTGAGAAAGAACATGCTTGTGCACATGGGGATCCTGTGATTCTCCTGAGTCAAGGAGGGGATGCAAAACACCATAAAGCAGTAACTGACTGATAAAGGAGATATTTTTTCATCTTGTATTACAAATATAACACTAGAAAACAAAATAGTGAGGACAGATTGTCAGAGGTCACAAGATCCCACCATCCCTGATCAGGTGATATTTCAGATGCTTCAGTACCCAGTGAATTGGGCTTTGTGAACATTTGCAAAAATGCTGACCAAACACTGTAAGAGCTTTTCTGGGCTCCCTTGTTGTAAAAAGAGGATTATTAGTTGTCTATGTTTTTTAAAAAGCATAGTCATGTGGAGATCCTCTTCATTACTTAAATATTTCAATTAGAATATGAGTTGTTGATACTGACAAACTGGAAATACTGCAACATAAAATGATATTTTATGTTATCTCAGACTCACCAGTGCAAACCCATGAAGTGTGATTATAATTTGAAAAGAGAGCTTTATGTTTTTAAATTTGCATTCATTGGAATACTGCTGCAAAAATGAATGTCAAGTGACTTCAGTGCTGCAAGGGCAGTTGATCAGTGGGGCATGACTACATAAACTGTGGTAACTAATATATAACTAACTCTCACCTTTCAGTAGGATTTACAGTAGGGAATGGAAGCTTTAATCTTGCCAAGGTCTTTGTTGTACTCCACTGATATGCTGGAACAATGAATATCTGTCGCTGTTGTTCTGGGAACGAATATGGTCAGGGACAAACTGCCAAATGTAAAAGGATTTCCAGGCAATCTAAATATATCACCTCACCAGCCAGAAGTAACCATTACTGTTATCCACAGGTCACCTAAGATCCTGAATCTGAAACACGCCTGTGCATATTCATCTCTGAAACTACAGCGAAAAATGTCAGAAGTAAAAAAAATACTTAATTGTGGTGATTTACTTTAGAAAATCACAGAGTAACCGGGTAGTTATTGCCAAAAAGAACTAGATGCTACGCACTCAGGGTTTACACTGCACGTATGCAGGAACTTCTCTTACTTTGTGTGTGGCCACAGTTCAACTAATGCTGATAAAGCATCTCTTTGGACAAGCAAATGGAAAATGAATCTGCCAAATTCTATTAAATAAAAAGACACATCCTCCTACTCAGTGAGTCTCTGAGCCACAAAATGCTGGAGGCTGGGAGAGCATTTAGAAGATATGTCATTCCATAATGGCCCCACTCTTGCGTTCCCCCTGTGTCTGCTGTGAGCTATTGGTTTTCCCTTAAGCATGGGAACCAGTCTCCCCAGAATACAAATGAGGGTAGAGAAATACCAAAAGGGAGAAATAGAGACAGTGAGCTCAGGAAAAATCACAAGTGATCCCACAGGACATAAGTGGAAAAAGGATGGCGTGAAGGATTAAAGAATCAAAAATGCAAAATAGCCAGAGGAGATGTTTAGCTGAGGTCTCCAACAGTGCCCATTGCTCCATAAAACATCTGAGGAACCAGCGGACACTGCCAGGGTGCTTTACTTGCAGACATGAAAGGACAGGGGAACAGAACTAGAATCTGCAATTGCTGAGGTCTTCTGTTGTCATGCTGATGTATTCCACTGCGGTGGGTCATCAGCTCAGTCAGAACAGGAGGAGCATGGATGAGGATATCTTGGGACATAGCGGGTATGAGAACAGGGCAGGTGTCAAAAAAATGAGGGGGACAAGTGCAGCCAGAACCTCAGCAATAGGGTTTGGAGTTAGAGGAAAGACTACAGCCTGGGGCACTCAGTACACCTTACAGTAGGATTTCCCCTCTGCCTTTACAATGCCATGAATCAGACAGCAAGCCATGCCTGGCACTCTACAGTTGAGTTTTCAACTTAGGTCCCTGTTAAGCAGTGCTTTGATCTCAACCAGAGTGGCTGTTCTTACATTTACTAGCTAATACTTCCCCTGGCAAAGACATAAAAATCATGGTCTGAATGCTAATTCTCAAAAAATTAAGCTAATTCTCAAAAAAGTTAATCCTATGCAAGCAATGCTTCCAAAATCCACACTCAAGATGCTATCCCTGCACTGCACTGGATTGCACATTATGAACCCAATGGAGTGTTTCACAGCTCCAGGTTTTGGTCAGACACAATTTTTTCCCACAACCTCCAGCTCTCGTAAGTTCAGCTAGACATGCGTGCATGTTACTACATAGTAATATCAAAGTTCAAAAAGGGCAAGGAATTATTTTTTCACTGATTTTTTCAGAGAAAAGTGAGACATGTTTAGTTTTGCATGAAGCATTACATACTACAACTCTTTGATGTGTAGAAAAACCTACGTCAAATATATGTCCTATTCTAGCACATCAAATCACAAATCAAAAAATGAGACACTTTTGTTCAATAATCTTGAAAAAATTATCCAAGATAAAGTTCTGTAGTATATAGTGCCTTTTCCAGTCACAGAAGACAGAAGGAAATTGTTCTGAAAGCACTTGGTTACAGTGAATTAAGAAATGCAGAGGGTATATTCCTGGTATATAAATTGTGACATATGGGACATTTGTGGTAGCTGTAAAGCTATCTTAATGTTTCTGTGGTTGGGCATCCAGTTAAAATTATTTCTATTAAAATTCTCTCTGTAATGATATTCCTGTGTGTCTCAGGTATTGTGAAGGTTGTTTCATTAAAATTTGTAGAGCATACCTGGACTTCTTGACAGAAAAAAATCAAAACAGTAGGTACTATTTTACCCCAATTCTTTCCTATTGAACGTGACACCAAGAGACCAAAATACATCTTACTATACTATAAAGCTTTCTTCTCCTTATTTGAAAGTGGCAGTACTACCATGATTTATTTTTAGAAATAAGACTGCATTTGTTTTAGCTTTATCCGTTTAGCCTTCTTCGTTCTGATGGCATCATCTCCTGAATTCATCCCCTTTTTGGTGAGTATGCATCTGCATTTACATGGCAACGCTATGGGAAACAATAAGAAGTTGCATCTTGGGCACTCTACCATATATGGATGGGATTTTAGTTCTGCCCTTAGATCCAAATGATAGAATTAACTGCTTCTTCAGCATACTGGTGAGAAATGTTTCAAGCTGATTGGCTAAAGCTCAGTCTTAATTTAGATCACTGTATTTTAATTTAACATAACTTTGCTAAAAAGAACAGCTAAAATAATATTGCCTCCCCAAGATTTCGAGAGCTGCCGTCCTCAGAAAATGACATAAAATACAGAGGAATTCAAATTAAAATTTAGTCTGAGTACCTGCAAACATTGCAAGTACTGGGAGTTCAGAATCCAAATTTGGCAAGGTCTGTTATCTTTGACCCTGAATGTATGAGTTGGACTAGATGCACACATCTGAGAACTGCATTGATTTGGAGATCAACTCATATTTCTCCTCTCCCTAAATCAAGACCTAGTGCCTATTCCTTCTGACTTCAAATCTGAATTCTGTACATGTTTCCAGGGCTGTGGTGTGTCTCTCACTGGGAAGCCAGACCCCTGCGGTCCCTATCGTGGGTGCGGAGGAGCAGATGCGTGAGGTGGGAGCTGCTGCAGGCATCGGACCATATGATCATTCTCAGCCAGTGGCTCATATGAGCTCACTTGCTTTCTCCCCATGAATAAAGAGTGCTTTGTTGGTACTGCAGAATCAAAGACGACATGCAGGCAGTTCCCATGGTATAGTGGGTTTACAGAAACTTGGCAGGAGGAGAAGTCAGCACCAAATATGCTGTGTAGCTCCAACCAGCCCGCACCCTGGTCTGCATCCACCATCCTACTCACTCTTGAATTGGCCCACTATTGTGGACCAGGAAGATTAATGAGATTTTTCTTTCAAAGCGGGGGACCATGGAAGGGAGCCCAGATATACCTGTCTGCTTTGTGGGGACCTAATCAGCAGGAAAAAAAAACAACTGGAAAAAAAAACCCCAGTGCCCTGAGACAGCAAGCCTTCCTCCCCCAGGCTCTGCCACCCCATTGCTCTCCTCTGACTGCTGTGTTGTACCGGCTCCACACCTAGGTTTTGTCTCCTGGACTTGCCTCCATTTCTGATGGCTAAAAGCTGGGAATTACGTTCTCTTTTTCTGGCTGGTATCTGACATGCCCTGTCATTGCCAAGAGAGAGCAGCCCTTCTCAAATAGTACTCCTGCTTTGCTCTGTGCAAACACAGCCCTCAATTGATTTTGTAAACGGCACAGCCCACGCTTCCAAGGTAAATCCAAACCGTAAAGCTTGCACTTTGCACTAAAACTTAGCTGAAAATAAAATAAATAAAATAAAATAAAAGATTCTCGGGCCTTGAAGAGTTTCCGCACTGGATGGCAAGAGCTGCCTGTGCTGACAGGACGGAGCAGTGCCAACTGTGTGTGGTGACAGAGGAGTTGTCCCACGCCGAGGAGCAGGGAGCGCTTCTCTTCCCAAGGATGTGTTTGTGCATTAGTAAGTAGGAGCTTCTGGTAAAAGAAAACATATTACAGAAGTACGTGGTTGTAACTGGGAATAGGGACTGTTACTAATCATGCCTAAATGCAAAAACATTGCAAATTTTGTTTGATGCAAGCTGCCACATGTGTGTAGGATAAGACTGTACAGTCTGAAATCATGGACACATATTTTAAGGCAGAAGCTGTTTTTTTTTTAAAGCTAACCAAAGCTAACCAAGCAATCCCTTGACAGAGGCTTTGGAGATTGACTTTCTGAAGATGGAGAGACTTCCTGTTATTTTTCACTTCAGAAATTAAAAACAGGGCCCTCAGTAGTTATGAGAACAGGTTAGACAGCCTCACCCAAACCCAAACCCCCAGTTTATTTCTCACTCCTCAGCTCCAAATGCAGTTGCATTTCACTGCTGACTTCCACATGGCAGCACAATGATTCCAAACAGATTTGGAGCCTCTGAGAATAAGTATCCATCGCTGGTGTTTAAATAAGAAATTGATAGAATACTTTAGTTGCAGGGAGCTTTCATGCACTATCTGAAGCAGGAAAATCCAAAGTTTATAAGCCCTTGAGAAGAATTACAAAATATTTTACATGTTTGGGTTTTTTTTTCCTTTCTGGCAAGAGTCATGATACTGCAGATTGCTGATAGCTATTTCAGTTTTTCCTCTGAATTATTTCATTAAAACTGAATGAACAGAGAAGGAGAGCTGACAGTAAGTTGTCAGTATTAGAAGACATTGAAGAAATAATGACATAAACTGTTTCTCCTTTAATGAAAGCTTTAATACATGAGCGAAGTTTAAAGACATGTGGGGCATTAATGTTTATATCCTCTTATTTTCTTGCTGTCTTTGTCCCTAGTTGGGAATATTAACTAATGATAGATAGAAGTGAAAACACCCTTGGTTTGCAGAAGACCTCTCCTTGCCCCTCATAAAGTGTAATTTTCTTCTTTATACACTTCTGATATATTTTTAAAAAGTATACAGTTGTAACAAAAAGGCAAGCCTTTGCCCAGAAGTCTTATAGTGGTGCCAGGTTCTCTTTCTTTACCTCTTTGATCTGAATCTGTATACTTTTGTTTATTTGTTTGGAGCCAACAAGGTACTGCATCATTGCCCTTCCTGCTGGTGGCTTCCTTTATTTTTCTGAAGGAGCCACGATCACTCCTTGCCAGTAAACTGCTCTAACCATCTCCTAATATCTGCCCTTCTTTAACAATAAACTTAATACTACACATGGTATCTTTTAACTTTTAAAGTTGATATAGGCAGTGAACTTGCAATCACAATATCTGTGTGAGGTAACAAAAATACTGTTGAGGAAATTTGGATTTGTAAATCTCAAGTTTTTTGTCTAAACTAGCAAGTATCATAACCATTTTATGGGCAGTAAAAAATGCAAATTAACATCTGGTGATGTATGTAGGTTGTTCTTTCTGGCGTGTTCCTGGGTCTTAGAGCTCCATCATAAATGCTTCTGTGTGGGAGCAGTAATAAATCCCTACTCCCCCTAACTTGTTAAAGGACTTTGGATCTTCACATATGTGAAAAAAAAACACATTATACAGAATTTTCTTAGAATATAAGTTTGGGGAAATATTTCTTGAAAAAAATTCTTAATAGGACCATAATTGTATCCCCAAAGTGTAAGACCAAAACCAATTTTTATTAATACAAAGATCAAAATATTGAAATATTTTATATCTTGATTTTGTTTTACTCCAGTGTGTTGTACCAAGGTGACACAACCTATTTTACAGTGCCTTTTTACTGGGGATGTAATAATTAGTATTCATCTTGTAATTTTTTTAAGTTGGTACATCCACACTAATTAAAATTCCATCAAATTGACTACTGTAGGTTTATTCATCGTTTACTTTGAGAAGGAAGAATTTAATGTGATGCCTATGACTGAAACCTCATCGGTACCTCTTATGGGAAATGAGCAGTCACTTACTAAGGCTCTGAGAAGGGCAGAAGTCCCTGCTGGTGTAGAGAAGGGGTGTCCACTGGCAGCTGCTCGTGTACAGATGGGTTTGGCTGGGTGAGCCAGACCCGATTTGCAGAAATATTTCTGCTAAGTTTTAAAATTGAGCACATTATTATTATTCATGTTTGAAACAGGGGACAAATAACCTGTTCCCAGCCAGAGTTAAGACCCACAGGGTGAGTGAGCCTAAGTCAGTTTATAAATGCATGGAGGGAGAGCCAAAGCAGTAATTCCCCCTCCTCCCAGCTCGGCATAACTGAGCACTGAAGGTCTGTCACACCTCACATGGCACCTTCACAGAGGATTTTCTTCTTCCATTCCTAAATCCCAAAGGTCAGGAGTAGCACCACCAAGGACTTCCTGCACCTGCAGGAGGTGAATTGTTAAAGGATTGCTACCGAGCATGAGTGAAGAACAGAGTGTAACATATAGCTTAGCAAGAGGAACAGTTGCTTAAAAGCTTAAGGACAGAGCTCAGCACAGGGCTTCACTCAGGTGCCCAGAGGCATCAGTTGTGCTGACTGGGTATTTGGGTGTTGCTGGTTTTGTTGCTCTTTGCCCATTAAGTCTGTCTTCATGTTCAGGTGTGACCAGCTACCCAGCTGGTCCAGTTTACCTTCTCAAGAGGCTTGATAAGAGCTGGTGACCTGAGTGCTTTGTGGGACCTTCTGCAAACCAGGTCTTGCTTCTCTCCCTTCCTCCTGTGCAACACAGGGTGATAAGGTATGTCTTCTTTTTTCTCTGGAGTATAAGCAAAGAACCTTTAATTTCATTTTTGTTTGGTTGGTTTTTTTTTTTTTATAGTGCTACATCATCATACAAGTGAGGAATTTCTTTAAAATGCTGTGGGAAGTGATTAAACTGTTGGTGAATTTGAACAACATACTTGAACAGTCAGTGTGCAAAGCAGAGCAGGTGCTAAAATCAATTATAGATGTCTCTGGCTTATTTTTTCTAACTCTGTTTCTATATACTTATATTTTGGTCTGACTGTACAAATGTGCACATGAAATGAGTTAGTGCCCTCTGTCATGGAGGCTGAGTGGAATACTAAGCACCTGTTTTCATCAGTGCACATCCACACAGACGGGAGATAAACATTCTCCTGAAGAATGAAATAAAGTAACAAAGCAGAACAAATCCCTGGAGCACAGCATCACTTGTCATGTAATAAATAGTAGCGTTGTTACAGATGCTTCTCTTCTTCCAGGAGTTAAGACTCTGTGTGACACTATAGCTATAACAAAGCAGATTTTGGATGTGCAAAAATTAATAAAGTGAGACTGAGAAATGGATCTCTCTTATTTTGGGGAGTGAGCTCCCTACATGGCTGTACCTCCCCAGGAGCAATCCCCACCCTCTCCCTGCTAATTCAGCTGTTGCAGGAAAGACCCCAGGATTGTCCTATAGCCTGTCCCTCCTGTGCGCTGCTCCAGAGCATGCGAGGATATAAGGCAAGTATCAGGAGGCCCATAGCAGCTCCTATGGGATAAGTTCTCAAGTAATCCTTGCCAAACCCAGGAATTTGAGCTCTTTTGTACTAGTTTATCCTTCTTCCATAACACAAAGCATGTACCACAGTTTTCATGACGAACAAGACTGGTTTTAAAGGAGGTGAGAAAGTTTCACTGACATCAAACTAGATGGAACTGAGGTGGGACTTAGTTTGTCTTAATACAGACTGTGAAAAAGATTATTGGTAATAAATGCAATAATTGAGATAAAAGAATGGATATCTGTTTAGTCTGAGAAAATGCGTGAGCTGGGGATTTCCAAGGGCTCTGAGGATATAACTACTATGAGAAAAATTGCCAAACAACATGAGTTCAAAGGTAGGAAAGTACAGTAGCTTCTGGTTAAAAGGATGACCCCTTACTGAGCCTCAGGGGAGGCAGGGCTGCCTCCCTCCGCACAGCCCTGGGAGATGTGCTGTTACACAATGGAGTGTTGTGCACAGCACCTGCGCGGAGCTGACGGCTGATGGACCTGCTTACATGGAGTGAAAAGGTCATGCTGAAATTGAGTTAGAAAAAAAATATGTTTTGAACAACTACAAAAATAAGGCAGTCAAACATTGTGTTGGTCCTTGTGTCCAGAGTGGCTCAAGTTCAGGGAGTAATGGGCAGCATAAGGATTCTGGTTTTCAGCCCATATTTGAAGGTCAGAAAGAAGACCAGAAAAGTGAGTTTTATCTTCACAACATTGTGTTTGTCCTATTACCTGGTCTTGCTCAGTGGAACTGGAGATGTCTGATTTTCATGTGTTTATCTGATTGGAAGTAAGATCAACCTGCAATATCTGGTACCTTCATTAACATGCTGAGAATGCATGATCCAGCCATACCATTCCTCCAAGAGAATGATACAAGTTTCATAGGTATGAACAGGGCCAAATGAGGGAAGAATTTTCTCAGTCATGCTTGCATGGAAAGAGCAAGTAGTTTAGACAAGTAATATTTCTCTCATTACTTTACTATAAAAGTAAACTGGTTTCGAGACAGAATTTTACCTCATTGTGCATGGAAACTGGGGAGTTCAACCTAGCCATATATTTAATATTTTGAGTACCTGGTGTAGCTCTGGCAAGGGGAAAAAAAAAGGGACCTATTTTTCAGGATCGTTTTGTGTTGAATCAATCCTGGTGGATTCTGTTTTCTCCCTCAGGTCCCTTGGGTTAATTGGACTAGGAAAGGAATAGCTTGTTAGCATGAAATTTGCAGTGGGAAATGGATAGATGCTGCCCAGAAATAAACAGCTTTAAGGTTACACTAAGAAAACCAGGCTTCTAGTATATATTTTTTAATGAACATTAATGTATAGAAACATGAACAGGTTCCAAAGCCTTTAATGAAAAGGATGAAAATGTTTCACTCTTTGGTTACTGGGTCTCTCAAAACCTCAGACTTATGAAAC
Organism: Tringa solitaria; assembly: GCA_026413425.1. Classification (NCBI taxonomy): domain Eukaryota; kingdom Metazoa; phylum Chordata; class Aves; order Charadriiformes; family Scolopacidae; genus Tringa; species Tringa solitaria. The sequence goes on from JAOXJM010000012.1 coordinate 80,007,880, forward strand.
ACATCCTTAGGCAGAACCAGCTCAGTGCCATGGCCCCAGGGGCACCACCAGTCCTGACTGTCCCTGTCCAGCCTTCCTTGTGACCACCCTCGCCCTGTCCATGGCCCACGACCACGTTTCATCCCATCCTGGGGCACTGGGTCCTGATTGGAGCTATGCCAGAGGAGTGCTGTTCTCCAGCCCTGACTCATGGATAGACTTCAGACCCACACTGCAGTCTTGTCTTTAGCCCTGTCTCTGTCTTTGCCCCTTCCTGCTCCAGACTGGACCCCCTGGATGGACCCTGACCTTGGTTCATTGCTTGCTATGCCTGGGGCTGCCAATGGACCCCGATACCTCATATGTTCAGACCCTGTGGGACAGCACCCATCAGTAAGGGCACCAAGGAGGATCCCAGCTTCTCCTCCCTCTTGGAGCAGCCCCACTCTCACTACTCCCTGACATTCTTGGCTCAGGTCTTGAGATTAAACAGCTCAGGGATGGTATAGAAGAGCGCCTTAGCAATGTAAAATGACACTATGCAAGTGAGCCTCACTGCACTAAGACCTTGCCATTTAACAGGAAATGATCTATGATTTAAAAGAACTGCATTGTGTTCCTTCACAAACAAGTCCCATTTTTTGAAGAATTTTCCATAAGTCTTTCATTCTTAGTTATTTATTTCTGACTATGGGATTTTCCTAATAAGTTTAAGCACATGCAATAATAATGTTCTAGAGGTTGTGTATGTCATCCTGATGCAAATAAAATCATGCTACATCAGGCTGGCTCTTTTCAACCTATATTTGACACTTCAGCCTGTAACTGGCCCAACCAAGTATCTGGGGTATTTGACACATACTATTTGGGTGCTTCATTCCATTTTTTCCCCTCTCTTGAAACTAGGCATTAAAATTCTCAGGTATGACTTCTTAACAGAAGGAATTATTTCTACCGAGTTGCCAGGCAAGGGTGAGGAAGAGAGATTAATAATTCAAAGACTTCTGCTGTTCTCAGACTTCCAGAAGCCAGGTGTGTTTTTTGATATTTTCCAAAAGGTCAAATGCATGTAGTTACTGCCAATGAAAGATTTCGTATTTGGCTGTTATGACTGCACTTTACAGCAAGTGAGCAATAAAAAACTGACAGTTAATGCATATTTAGAAAGTTTGAATTCAACTTGCCTGGCTCTCCTGGAGATGATTAGTACAGCTGTATCCACTAATCATGTGGTCAAGGGAACTTTCTCTGAACTGTGGAACTGCTCAGAGAGAGGAGCAGTCTCAGGTTGACCTTTAGCAGTGTTTATCAGGGACTTCTGTATCAGTCCATGCTACAAAAAGAAAATTTCCAATACATTTTCAGAGTACCTCTAAGAAGTGGATGCCTTTTTCTGGAAGGATGGGAGCTTTTCCTCAGAAATAAGAACCAGCATAGACTTGTTTGTTCTTGCTTCTTTGTGTCCTACATGTAGCCCTTTGTGTCCTACACTAGATGCCCTACAAAAGCCAAGTATTTAAAAATTTATTCTTCTATGGAGAGACTGAAGATTAGTTTTCAAAAAAATAAAATTGCATGATTTCTTGTAATCTGGAGCTAGTGTTTTTTTTTCATAGTGATAACTTATTGCAAATTACCTTTAATATGTCACAGCTGTGATAGCCCAATGCTGCACCTAAGCATGCAAGCTCTGCTCATAGCTGTGAATTTTGGATAGTGATATGGCAGAGAACATGAAATTTCTGCAGCTGTGGTTGTGGATGGGTGTAAAAAAACCCCAAATTCCCTGCATAGCAGAGATGGTGAAGTAAATCCAAACTGCAGAGTTAGTAAAGCTGTAGAGACACCTGAATTGACAAACTGCAGGAGTCAAGATCATCAGAAGTTGGTCTGTTTTCTTTATCCAAGTCTAATTAGACTAGAAATATTTCAATATTTGGGTTTCTTGCATGATTTCCAGTAATATATGATTTTTTGGCTTCGGAGGAAGTACCATGAGAACAGTCTTTTCATGAACATTTAAGTAGTCAATTTAGGTTGGAGCCAGAAGCACAGAACACGATGAGGTGTTTGCCAAAAGGGAACTGGAAAAGATGAAAAACCTTGAACATTTTTAGGCAGGAAAGTAATGACGGGATTTAAGCCTCAGGGAAAATTCAAACTGGTTCCTATATTATCTAAATAAGTTTCTTTCCTTCTTAAGGTAATGTCAATGTTCCTGTTGTTTGTTGTGCTTTGAACTGTATCTTTAAGCACTAATATAGTTCCAGTACAGTTGTTCATTCTGCATACTTTAGGTGATGATTTTGAGGACAAATATATTCAGCCTCTGCTTTTCTTTATTAACAGGGATACATCTTTACCTCCTCCACACACGGAATTTCTCTAAAACTGTCTTGAGTGTCTGTTCATTTACTCATGAGCACCGCCATATCCTTAACAGGCTTTGTGTTGGCTGAGCTGCACCACTCTGCCAGAAAATACCATGGCTCTACATCTTGGCTTATACTGCTAACTTTTGAAGGAAACCAATATTTATCTGTAGGGTGGGGTCTATTGGTGTCATGTCACAGTGAAGTTTCCTTGAGCTTGTAACAAGGACCACCTTTTGCAATATTATTCTTGGAAATTAGAAGTCTGCTGCTTTATGGTAAGTGATGGGGGGAAAAAAGCATTTCTTCCCAGATCTTACTTTAGAGTAACAGTATGGAGTGACTAAACTAGGTCAATAGAAATAACGGTGCATAGAGTTTCAGTCTTTTAGATAGCAGCCTGTTTGGCTGAGGGACTGGAGAATGCAAAACCATACTAGTTTAGATTCAGGTCCCAAATTCCCTTTTAAATAAAATTGTTTCCAGACAAACAGTTCTTGTCTCTGTCATACATATATCCTGCAGCATGATAATCTACAAATAATGCCATTATAACCGGAATTCAGATGACCTTGAAATTTATCTGGGAATAAAGACCCACATTGAAAAAGTTGTAAATGTAAGATATATCAATTCACTTTATTTTGAACCATGCTGTTAAGATGAGGATCAGTATCTGCTTCTGTTATTATATTATTTATATACGACCTCACGCCAACCTCCACTCTTCTGGATTTGCTTATCCACTAAAGACAGTACTTCTAACAGCTAAATGTTAGATGTTCCATCCACACTACTCAATATAGGAAAGGAAGCATAAAATATCAATTTCAACAAAACTGAATCAGTGCAAAAGATTTTCCTAGATTGGAACAGTGTTACAGAATATCAACCGTGATCAGTTGTTTGGTCCTCTATAACACTCAGCAGGCGAGAAGTATGCTTTTACAAGGCCAAATAGTTTTTAACTGCTTCTATTATCTACTGATACTGGATACTTTTAGGTTTTGGCTTATTTTATGAAAGTACTTAGTGTCTTAAAGTACTAGGGGGAGGGGGCTTTTGTTTTATTTGACTAGTCTTCGGGACCCTTCCCATAGTTACCAACATTAGATGATAGGTGGATTAAACCGAATGATTGCTGACATGACAGGTCACAAGGGATAATCCTGTACTTTCTGTCATTCTGTCAACTCAGGTCTACCATGACTGTTTCACTCTACAGTGACAATTTGTACTTTAATTTCTCACCTGATGAAAGTATGTCCTGTTCAGTTCCCTGAGAGAATAAGCCATAGACAACTACACTGTGACCAGATGGCTGTGTCATTATTCTCCAGTTGATTCTTTGACAGACCTCAGGCAAATTTACCAGAGATGAAGTCTGCAATAGTTACTGTAAGGTTCATAGAAATGAATGACTCCAAGGGTTCTACTTGGATACCTACTACAATTTTTTTTTTTATTTATAAGACATCAGGAACCCCATCCAGAGGAAATACTCAGAGCTGGGAGGACCAGGAGCATATCTGTACAAAACCAGACTTCATTAGTACTCATGCTCCCAGCACCACTGGTTCCTAAAAAGCTCTGCAACAACTAGCAGCAGATGTCACAGATCTTGCCCTCTTCCTTTTCTCAGTCATATATTTCAGTATTCCTGTAAGGCAAGGAAACAGAGAAAGGAGGAATGAAGCCAGGGGACAATATTTATTCTTGTTACTTCTTGAGTAAGATCAGAGCTAGCAAGCAACAAGCAATACAGCTGTGGGAAGTTCCTTGTCTTGCCAAGGAGAACTGCAGTCATCATCCCATTCCCTGTTAAATTTATATTTAATGTGTAAAGAGTTCTCAATTTTCAGAAATTCACAATTTACTTCAAGATAAAGTTAGCAAAGAGGTGAATTGTATACTCTTTGAGAGTGAGAGATGGTTTTTCTTCTTGCCGCAACCATTTTCCTTCATTCTGTGAGAAGTTACTTGATGTGTTAAGTCACATAGGAGCAGCATTTCCCAGGACAGGGGACTCTGTCTTAGCCTTTCCTTTTTTTTTTTTTTATTTTTCAAACTGTGCAAGATTTCTAATTCTGGGGTTAGCATGATAGCTTCCCCTAATGGCTTTGACACAATCCTAACATAAAAATAGTTTTCATCACTGTGCAGTCCAATATAAACAGCCCTGGAAAACACCTTCCAGACTTCCAGCAGCTACTTGATATCCCCTTTGGATAGCTTTTTTTCTGCAGTAGAGTTGCAATGAATCTATGAATTTATCACTTTCCTGTTTGAATCTTACAATTGTACCTTCAGCTCTGCAAGATATATTAGTCCTACTGAAAAGTGAGGTTAATGCTCAAAGCATTATTTCTCCCAGCTCAATGCAATTTTTACCCCAGTATTCTAGATTTTTCTACAGTTTTTTTTTCTTTTAGTTCTCTTAAATTAACTTTGATGTTATAGTCCCAGACTAAGTGTGGATCCAAGCATTCTTGAACTGAGTGGAAATTCATATCCAAATTTTGGTTCTGAACCAAACCAAAGTCTTAAATGGCAATCCCATTCTCAAGAATAAAGTTAAAGTTGGCTAGAGATCAAGCTCACACATTGTTAGACTGCTCTGTTTAAGCTTTGTATATGTTATGTTGTGAGAAGTAAGACTTTTTTCCATCTATTTTCTTTCTCTTGATGCATTTTTGCAGTATTGTAGCCCAAATGGCAATTAATAGAAGAATAGGGAAATAAATATTGGTGAGAGAATCTGAAATTAGTTTCATAGTCCTTAAATCAAATTAAATTCTGCAGTCATGAACTAATCAATTGCCTTTCTCTTCTGTATGATTCAAGCTGGAACTTGTGATTTAAGTTTTCATTAATTTAGCATTCTTCTTGTACAAAGGCTGTAGAAAGACATAAAATTAGCACATAGTAAAATGAAGTGCTGATCTCGTACCATTGAGAAAAAGAGCTGTAGCACCCACATATATCATGTCTTATGCTGAAGACCAAAAATAATACTAGGTATGCCTAATATTGCTTGTCCATTATTCATTCCCTGCAAAAAGTGGACGATAAATATTATTATTTCCTGTAGTTATGTCAGAGAATTTGGATGAAGATGTTGGAGCTGTTACTCTCATTGGAGAGAATTTGTCTTAACACAAAACCAGACAGAAGTCATCACCAGTAAAAATGGTGATGTCAAATCTGGAAATGAGTTGGCATCTGGAAAAAGAGGACTGTCTTTTAATATGTAGCTTGTCTTGGGTGCTACGCCAAGGAATGCTGGTCATCTTTTAGAACATATGTCTGATAGCTTATTAGCAAAATATTTCATATTTTGGTCTCAGTGCTGGAGGGGAGGACAAATAGGATTTGGAAAACCCAAACAACATGGAGTGGTAGTGGTGAAAGCAACCACCTCCAGGACAACATTTGAGCTAGTGGTTGAGACAGCTAGCTGCTTCCCATCTCTCATTGTAACACTTGATAGGCAGGTTGCTATAAGCTATGTTAAAATTCCAGAATCTGTCACCTGTTTCCCATTTAATAAATAATGTTTCACCCACTGAAACATTAAGGACAGGCTTTAGTGCTTTTAATTGCCATCACTTCTAGCTAGTCAGTCCTGCTGACAGTGACTCCTAGCTGGAATAATAATCATTAAGACATTAGTATTTAGATCTGGAGGTATCTGAGAAAAGCTTTTTTGACTACCCTAAAACAGGCATTTGTGCAAACCTGATGATCACAGTATAGACAACTGATGGCCATCAGAGACAAAAACTGTCCTTCCCCAAAATCTCCAGTTAACAGAGCCCTGTATTCACACAGATCCTAATCCTGTGGTTGAAAGAGTGACTTGTCAGCAGCTTTGGAGAATAAAGAAAAGTAACTGCAACATCTCAAGCTTAGGCTTCATTTACACTGGTGTTCTGTTATATTTGGAACATTTCTGTTAAAGATGACAATATTTTAACCTTGGGTGAACATTTATTTGAACTGTGCAGTCAAGCATGCTGCACTCTAAGGAGTTCATCTAAGTTCAGTATTGTGGACTAGAAAACAGCTTCCAAGTGTCAGTCTAGACAGGTTTTTGGTTTTGCAACCATCTGCTTTCTTTTGTGTTTCTGGGAAACTGGTCAACAATGAGACATGATCACAGTGTGGCAAGGTCTTAATTCTCAGTGTTTCATTGCATGCTGCCAAAACAAAGCTTTTCTGTTTTGACCTGATAGGTGAAATTAGTAGAGAGGTGGTAGGTGAAATTGTGAAGTGATAACAAGTATATCCAGGTAGAGTTGAATAAGGTGAAGTATACAAAGTGTAGGGATTATGCCATTTTAAACTTGGGTAACAACACACATTTTGGCTTTTGTGATTCCACACAGTACCCCAAAAGCACAAGTTATGCTTTTTTATCTCATTAGCACAGGCAGCAAGATGAGCATGAGCTTCAGTTGTTCCTGCAGTTTTTTCTTCCTTGCACACTGAGATACATTCATTCTCCCAGGACTGTTTTGTTCATGTGCTTTGACAATTTCTCAGTGGAGAACAGGTCTAGTCCTAAATGGATTTTGGCCTAAATTATGTTATTTTGTGTCACACAGCAACAAAAATATTTATGGCCAGAATCATCCACACCGACACATGCACATCAGTAGTATCTGAGGCAAGTCAGTGAGGCAACCAGTGTCATACTGCAGGCCTTGGGGATCCTGATGATCACCATAAACCAAAAATATAATAATAATAATAATCGAGTTCTGCCAACTACAGAAATCTCAAATTCCTATGTCCTGCTATGGCAGTAATGGCAATCACTCTTAAATTGTATGAGTAAGCAAAAAAATTAGTGGAAAGGAATCCTTTCTTCTAAGCTTTACAGTATAGTACAAGCAATCTAAGAGGTATCAACTCTAATTTATACTAAGTGGGAAAGCTTAGAAAGAAGCTGTGGAAGACATGCAACTGTCTATTTTGTAAGGATTGAGTTGGAATTAGGCTGGGACATAAGTCATAACGCTGTGCTTGCCTATGTGAACATCCCCATCAACAAAGACAGTTCAACCATTTGTTCTATCCTTCAGCAAATAGAAAAAGTAATGAAGTAGATCTGGGCTGTGGGAGCTCAGGAAGCCTCAGCTGCACCATTTGTCAGTTGTCATTGCAGAAATTCTGACACAATCATAGAAGCATTGGTTGGTGTGGGCATCTGAATATCATTCAGTCCATCCTTCTGTTTAAAACAAGAACTATCACCATCACTAGGTCATTGCATCTATCACCAGCTATCATTGACTATCATTGTCATTAGAGCAATGGCTTTGCTTAGCTGAATATTAGCAAGAAGGAAAGTCCATGCACCCTGTACCTAGCTGCTTTGAGTGCTGCACTGTCCTGTCGGTGAAGAAATTCTTCCTAATATCCCATCCAAATATCCAAAGTTACAACACGTTATGTTCTCTGCTACTGGCAAGAAAAGTCTGACTTTGACTACACAAAGGAAAGTTACAGAGATAACATAGGCTGCTACTCGATTCCCCTTTAGCCTCTCCTTTGCCAGACATAAGAAGTGCAACTCCCTCAGATTTTCCTCATAGCTGATGTGTTCTGTGTCCCTGGCCATCCTGATAGACACTTTATAGACCTTCTTCTGGTTTTAACATCCCTCTTGAAGTGTATGTGGGTTCCCAGAAGTGAACACAGTAGACCAGCTATGCCCCACTCACCCAGCAGTAGACTAAGCAAGAAATAACCTCCCTTGATCTGCTGGCCATGTTCCCCCTAAGGTAACTCTTAGTGGTTTACTTTATTCATGATGGCAGCACACAGTTGGCAAATGTTCATCTTGACATCCACTGTAAGGCCCGTGTCCTTTTCATTGAGGCTGCTGCGCTGCCAGCCAGTTCCCAACCCGTACTGATGCCTAGGATTGTTCTGCCCCAAGTGTACTTCTTCCTACTGAATCCTGTCAGTTCTCTGTTACCCCAATCCCTGAGCTTCTCTGGTTGCTGTGAACTGAAGTTCTGCCATTTGTCATGTCATCCCCTTAATTTAGCATGGACACCCTGTCCACATGACTTTACTGATTGACTAAAGAGACGCGTTATATCTGAATGCTTAAAGTTGATCCTAAGCTCTCCTCCTGGTCTGCACTGTAAACCATCTCTTCTGTACAGACTGGACCCAAGGTGAATATTGCTGAGAGGAGAAGGTGACCTGTAAAGCTCACCAGATGGCTTCAGCCCACACTGTATTTTTTAGAGGAGGACTTTCCTGTGCTGCTTTCTTACAAGCTGATCTACTTTATCTACTCAGAAAACAGCTGTGGTAGTTCTTAAGTACTGTTTACTGATTCAAACCATGTAATATTATTAGAAACATTTATAAGTATTGAAAATTTAACAATGCTGAATGATCTAGCATCTTCATGGAACAGCTGGTTTGCTGGTAATATTCTCTGAGATATGTTTTTCAGCTGCAAATTGTGATTAAAAGAGAGGAAAAAGTGAGCACAACAGTGGGAACTGTTCCAAGGGCAATGATAAAGATCTCCTTCCTTGTCTGGAATTGCCCTTTAAGCCCTAGACTCTTAATCAGCAGCAAAAGGAAGCAAAAGCTTCCTTCCCTGACTAGACCTGATTTTTAACTAAGATGTGAGAGTGTCTTTCACAAAATACTCCCGTCACAATCTGTTTAAGACCTGCTTTAAAAAAAAATATTAAAATAGCTTAGTCTTTTGCTTCCTTCAGTTGTTAGACTAAATAAAAAGAGAACAGCACCCTTTCTGATGGTCACTTTTATGAATACAAAGTTGCCCCTGTTTCACTGAGATAAAGCAACTTCAGCAGCATGTGTTCTGCTTAACCAGATACAATTTATCTTACGTAGATTATGACATTTCTGCAAGCAATCTACATCTGAAAAGTGAAATCTACTCATTTTTATAGGAAAAAAAGCCTAACTGAAGTTTGCTGGTAGATGATTGTATTCTTCAAAGCTTTCCATTCCTAGGAAAGTTTTCCAGATCCAGATTTGGCAGGGAATGGGGACCATTGTCCTAAAGTGGATTTCATACCATGTCATATAAAAAGCATAAATTTCTGTCTTACTAGCTCAAGGCAGGGAGGGAACACAGGACAAACAATAAAGCAGAGGCACATCTATATGTCATTACTGTAAAAGATCCTCTGGCCTTTCCAATGCTAACATAGCCCAACGACAGGGAAGCCTAATGGAGATGGTGACTGGGTTTGAAGAATGATGAATCCATATGGAAATGGGCTTCATGAAAGGAGCAGAGGAAGACTGACAGGAACTGGAATCAGAAATAGCAGCAAAAGGTAGTCAGCTGCTGAGGCAGAAAAATACACTCTATATTTTGAGTGTGTGGCTTGGCAGGTTGCTTGAATACCCTCCTTTGAACACACAGAGCAATGGGAAAAATATTTGTATTTAAGTGTTTGAAGGTATGTGAGTCATTTGGTCTGAGTGAATTAAGGCAGGACGTTTCCTGGTAGAGAATCTACATGTCAATATTGAGGGGAACTTTTATTCTAGGGATAGTTAAGAATTTGGGTACTTTCAAAAAGTCCTATTAACCATTTCTGTGAGTCCTTAAGTGGTGACAGTAGTAGGTTTAGGCACTTGAGAAAGTCTTCGATTGTATCTCCCAAGGAGAAAGCTTTGTGGGTTACACAGGATAATCATTACTCTGAATATGAGTCAAGCTGTAGATCTGTCACAGAGAGCTTTGAACTCATAGCAAAAAACCATAATTCATAGCAGTTACATTTTGGAAAATTTACTTAGGACAGCATGTGGCCATGCCACTACAAAGAATAGGAAATGTCACTGAATCTGGTAAATCAAAATTACTGTATTGTAGTATGTGTTGCTCTTGCATTATTTTTTTTTTCCTCTCACCAGTCACTTGGCTCAGAACTAGAGTCCTGAATCTTCCTTTCCCTAAAGGAAAACCATGTTTTCCCTTTGTTTGCATATCCTTGTTATTTTTATGACCTTTGGCAGCTTTTGAAAACTGCCACATGGAAGACAAAAGAGCTATAGTCTTTTATGTATGACTGATGAAGTAGGTATCTAGGCATGTCCATAAGAGTTGGAGAATGGAGCTGTGTCATACTTCAAGTGCTTATATCTAGGGCACAGTTGAATATGATGTTAAATTAGGTTTGCTGCCGAGTACCTCAGACCAGTCTGTGAAACCTCTTTTCTTGTTCAGGTTTGCTAGCTTTGATGTTCTTATCTACAGCACTTTCAAAATACAAAGTCTACCCAGGGAAGTTCAACCTCTGAAGTTAAACATGAATTTATAACCAGTATAAATACCCCCTTTTTCTTGGAACAATTCCAGTGGTCTTCAGTATAGTTATTTCACTCTTGCAAGAACTGGTGAAATTTGTGGATTCGTTTGCACAGTCTGCATTTTTGTTCCTGACAAGTTGTCTTAGTTTGCAGCTGATGTTCAGGTTAAGTGCTGGTGAAAACACTTCACTTAAATGTTAATTGGAGAGAGTCCAAAGAATACTTTTCAACTAAAAAAAGCTGAGAGTTTAAAATCCTGACCCAAATAAAACATGCAAATGAAGCTCATGGGTCAGTGTAGTACGAAAGATTTTTAACTTTGCAGTAAAAACTTATTAGCTCAGACAGAAAACGTATTCACGTCTGTCGGCATGATGGGAACAAATTCTGTGTAACTGAGATGGTGATGTTCGTTATCGCTGCTGTGTTGTGTAAGATGCTTTAATCAGACTGGGCTGTCAGTAGAGTGCAGACGGAGTGCGTGTAGCTCCATGTAAACCTTTCCCATCTCTTTACGTTTGTTGCTTATCCTGCAGTGTTAAGGCAACTCCCAAATGACAGAAATGGGGCATTTGATAGGTATTAGGAGTTGGTGAGGAAAAAGCAGAGAAATAATGAGTGAGGGGGGCCGTTTTCAGTTGGAAACTAGAAGGTGCGGGACATACAGGTGGCTGTGGGGTATCCTTTGTATCTGGTCGTACAAAGCGGATCAATAGGAAAGAGCTGATAGCCGGGCTCCAAAGGGCAATGGGTTTCAGCAAGTGCAGGAACAAGGCTGACAGTGATGTTTGCTTACACAAGGGTAGTGTTGTTGCTGTGGGTTTTAATCTAAGTTAGACGCATGAATACAGATGTCACTAGGAAAGAATTTGAAACGTTCAGGTTGCCAGAGGTTGTGAAAGAAATTAATAAGGGGTGCTAATGTGATTGGTCACATGTTTGTTCTCAAAGTATTTTTTCCCAAGACACCATTAGTCTGGGTTATTCATGCTGCCCAGAGCAGAGGGTGTCCATGATTATTTTGACTTCGCAATATTCAATGTCATGCAGTGCTCAATTCAGAGCAATAATCATGGATTGTGGCTTTTCTTACTCATGTATCCACTTGCCATTCATTAGCTTTGGGTTTGGGAGGAGTGTTTGATATGAAAATAGAAGCATATACAAGAGAATGTGTGCCTGCAGGGTGCCATAGTTTGTCCCTGCCTTTTGAAATTTTCAGAAAAAAATATTGAATTGCCATTTTCTCCACAGAAGCTGATACATTGCACAGACATCGCTTGGTGAAGGCAGAGCCTGGCTGCAGACATGGCAATGAGGGGGAAGGTTAGCGCCTAGATTTCATTTTTAACAGTTGGATTCAAAGCTGAATTTAGAGGGTCTTCTTTATTACAGGCTTTTCTGACACTGGCAAAGGGTTAGTTCACTGTTACAGACAGCTTGATAGCTTGAGTTTTATATAAGCTCCTGTTTACCAAATGCTTATATTCGCCAAACGCAGTAGAGATTGAACTTCCTTTGGGTATTTGTCTAAGAAGAAAAGGTTTTTGAGCATCAGTTTAAACATTGCAGTTGTTTCTATGACCAATACCAGAGAAAAAGACATAGTTTTGTCAATAAAAATAAAGAGAATTGGAGAAGATTGAGGAGACCAGACCAAAGAGGATAGGACAGGGTAGGAACAGGGATCAGAGTGGGGAGGGAAGATAGTAAAGAGAGGGACAAGTGGTGATGTGGTTGTGAGCAGAGAGAAACAGAAAAGGTCTGCAAAAGTAAAATAAAGTAGGCAGTAGGTATTGTGAGGAACTAGTGATTGGACTCTACTGTCTGAAAAGGCTCAGCAAATCCCACGTGTTATCTTCTCCAGTCATCTGCCTGAATAGAGAAGAGCAGTCTGCTGTGAATATTACCATTGGGCAAATGACTCAAATGACAGAGGTCCGTGCCATGATGCTAAAATTACAGCTTTGCTGATAGGCATTGCTAGGATTGTCTTCTATAAGATCTAGGAAATGGCATGCAAAATACTGCATGTAAAGAATATTAAGTCTGTAAAATCAAGCTGTCTTCAACCATACCAGAAATATTGTTACATGTACTGTTTTAAGCTGACCATATGTAACATACATTATCAGAGTTTTAAAATAGAGTACAGTACGACTTTTTTCCCCCCCTCAGTGGCTTCATAGATTTGCCTGACATGAATTATGTCACCTTTAATGACTTTCAGGGTTTTTTTCAATATTTTGAGAAGTATTAGTAAAACCTTTTGGAGGCACTGCAAGTATTGGTAGAGGACTAATGATTTCTTTTACCNNNNTACCATAATGCAAATCTGAGCCAAATTTGTAACAAATGTCTTAACTGAATAGTATCTCAAATTAAGCCACAAGGTGTTCTTTGTGTGAAATAAATGAAATTGCTTTGTTTTCCTGATAGGATTCCACTTTAAAAAAGGGAAGTCATCCATAAAAAAATAAATGGGTCTCATAAAATGGCTCTTACAAAAGTTAATTTGAGGTCTCAAACTGCCGTGTTCTGCAAGCGTAACAGAAGATCTACAGAGCTTCTAGGGATTTAGTAAAGTACCAGCTTAAAAATGAGCTAAAGAATGCTTAATGTCTCAGCTTTCTCACTAATTACTGTGTATTTTTAGTGGCTCCCCGTATTTTAACTAATTAAAGCTATGGTTGAGATACTCCAAATAACGTATGTAACATACTAATGTTAATAAAGAGGGGATTGTTTATAGTTTATAATGGCACTACTAAATAAATAGCAAAAAGACACTGGTCTTAGATAACTAACTTATTCTTTAGCTTGAATGTTGCTAAGGTTGCTCATGTAGCCTGTTGTTGAATTAATTCCTACTATGAAGTTTTTAGTATCTCTGACTTTCATTAGGCCAAAATCCTTGAGTAGGTCTTAATCATGTTACTAATTTTTAAACAGCTTTGAGACACTGATAGAAATCACTCCTTTAAAACCCAGTAACTCCTGACCTGTAGTTCTTAATCTATCCCCCCTTAAACACAACCAGTGTTGTTTTTAAGGGGAGTGCAAACAAGTCCTAAATTCATATTCAGCATCCTTACAGAGGTTAAAAGGTCAGCCTCACCCCCCCACCTTCACTATCCCAATGGTACACAACTTCAAAAAGGGGAAATATGTGAAGATTAGGAATTTGTTAAATTGAACCTAAAGGGCTACCAGTCTTTGCAGGCTACAAGGAGGTTACTAAAGGACAGCATACTGGAATCCCAGCAGTAGTGTGTACCACCTGTTAAGAAAGGCTTGAATAAGGGTAAAAAGGAACTGAGCATGTCTAATCAGTACAATAAGTAGGTTATTAGAATAAGAAGACATCTTTCAACAAACTGGAATTGTATCCAAACAAGGGAAAAAATGAAGGATTATAAACTCCGGCAGATTAATTGTATAAATGCAATAGTGCATGTCAAAATAGACCTCAAGGAACAATGAGCAAAACAGATCAAATAAATACTGAATATTCCTTCAGACATATCAAGAGCAGGAAGCATACCAGAGAGGCTGCAGAGCCAAATGGTGCTTATGGCATTAATGGAGCACTAAGAGGGCAAGACCACTGCTGAGAAGCCAAATTAATTCTTTACATAAGCTTTCCCTGTGGACTGAATTGTAGATCCATATTGGATCCCTTTGGAGAGGGAGGATGTTCCTCAGAGTATGTCAGTTATGACACTGAAGTGGCTGAAGAGGTTGTGGAAACACTGCCAATGCAAACACTAACCAGTGATGGACAGTCTTCACCCAAGTGCTTTAAGAGAAGTGAAGGATGAAATAGCTGAATTGCCAATGGCAATGCGTAACCTCTCAGTTTAAAGCTATTTTGGTACATGAAGATTGAACCAATGGCAAAAGTTATGCCAGCCTTTCAAACAGGTTCCAGGGAGAATGAGGAGAAACTACACATGTAGCATAAGATGTATACTCACCAAGTTAGCAAAACTCCAAGAAATAATTGAATTAGTAGACGTGAATATGTGATCTATGTGGGAAGAGACAAAATGACTGGTTGATAACACTCAAGCTAGTTTTCTTCAAAAGCTCTCAGGAATCCAAAGAGCTGTGGGGTAAGATATGGATTGGCTATGAGATAGGTGCAAGGGATAGAAGGAAAATGCCAATTGAAGCAACTGAGAGAAGTCACAGAAGTTTGGAGGGGTCCATGCCCAAACCTGGGCTGCTGAAATGACTGGGGACAGGGAAGGTAAGGGAGAGAGTGAGTGATAAATGAAATTATTTACAAAGGATATTAAGTTGTTCTGATAGTATGGATGAAGATGCACAGTGAAGAAGTATAGGAGGACTTTTTGAGAATAGTGACTGGGCAATAAATTGCTAGATAAAATTCAACGTAGGTAAATGTTAAGGAGAAAAATCCTCTTTTACATAAAATAATGGGCTCTGCGTTGACCAGTGACATTCAGGAGGGAAGTCTTTGGATTATGCACAGCAATTCAATGGAAAATGTCAATTCAATGCCTATTCAGTAGTGGTCAAAAAAGGCAAAATAAAATTTAGGCACGATTTAGAAAGGAATGAAGAGCAAAACAATAGCATTTTTGCCTTGCATGCATGCATTTGCATTTATATCTGCATGGGGTATGCATCAATAAATGCATTGTTTGCCCTCAATATTAGTACGGTGTGCAGTTCTGCCTCCCTTATCATAAAAAAAAAAGGTTTACTAAAATTTGAAAAGGCCCAAAGAAGATAAAGTATGATTGAGTATATGCCAAAAGAATGACCAGGTTAGGATTTGTCAGTTTGGAAAAGAAAAGGCTTACAAGGCAATATGATAGAGGTCTTCAGAATCCCGTGGTAAGGATTGACTGCTTACTGTCTCTTGCAGTATAACAGGGGCTTCTAGTAGGAACTGGATCTGCAACAAATGCAAGAAAGTGGGGTTTGGCACAGTGGATGGTAGACTTTTAGATACTGAACGTTTACGTGAATTGAAAAGGGTAAGTATTTGGAGGAAAGATCTATTCAGGGTTGCTAAACAGACTAATCATGTTAGGCCTAGACTATGCCGATCTGAAAATACGTAGCGTCTAGGAGAACACTTGAGATAAGTATCATGCCCTATACTTACTCCTCACTGGCATCTGTTTATTGCCATTGTTGAAGAGGGATTATGAAGAAGAAGGACACTTGGTCTATATTGGATTCTCATTGATCATGCTTCACTGTTTGCTTTCTACTGTGATTATTCTAGGAGGATAAAATATATCATTGTGATCAGCCTCACTTGTCTGGAGACTTGAATGAATCATCTACACTGAAACAAATTAAATCTGTTGTTTATGAAGGATATTCTTAAAATTAGAGAATCATTCAGACAACATGCTTTACTGTGGTTGAGACTGCCTACGGTTTGAAACAGATGTGTCCAATACTCCAAAATAGAGATGATACTCATCATTTAATCCTTGCACAATGCTTCTGGTTGCCAAAAAAATCATCATTCTTCAAGCACAGGTGAAATTGGATCAACTACATGGCGGCAGACAGCTTTATCTGATTCAGGATCTGATTAAGAGCATAAGGACAAACATGCTGAGTCAAACTAAAAGTCCATCTAATATTTTGCCTATGACAGAGGCCATCAGTGGATGCCTAGGAGAGTATGTAATAAGGCTTAAAGGCATAAATACTTCCTGAAGTATTCAGGTCTGTCCTCAGCCAGAACAGTATCTATACATTTGTTCAGGGCTGCTTGAATCCATCTACAATTCTAGTATCAACTGCAAAGCTGTTTGCACATCTTAACTGCATGTTGTGTGAGGACCGTGTCTTTCTGTTTTGAACATGCCATCTACTAGTGTTGTTACTCTTCCATCATCTCTCTTTGAGCCTGAAGAATTCTAGCCCCTTTAATCACTTCCCATACGGAAACTGCTCCACATGTTTTCCCTGCTCTACACCTTTTCCAGTTCTCCTGCATGTTTTGAGATGGTAAGAGAGCTATATGAAATATTTAAAACGTAGGAGTACATTTAGTAGGAGTATTTAAAATATAGGGGTTTATACAGTGGCATGACATCTTCTGCCTTGTTCTCCATTTCTTACTTAGAACTTCCTAATATGTAGATGGTCTTGTGTTTGCTACTGGACTCTGAGACAAGGTTGTCAGGAAAGTATAACCCCAAATCTTGTTACTAGGTGGAAGCACTGTGTTCAGATCCTATACTAATGGATATATAAAGTTAGGATTGCTCTACATGTATCGGAATTCAGTCTGCTGTTTTATCACCGACTAAACCTCATAACATCTTTCACTTAGATATTTCTCTTTATTATCCTCAACAACTTGCCTGACAAAACAATTACCTTGTCTTGTGTCCCTTCATGGTGACCTCCAAAGAAAGAATACATATTTAGAGCCCTGCTTTATTTAATTTAGTCTTTGCTCTGCTGCTAATCCCATGCTTTTATAGTGCAGTCTGTCAGAGGTATTTCCTCTTCGAACACTATGCTATGAAACAATAAGTACATATGTAATGTAAAACAATACCATTTATCATTGGTTTCATGCTATGCTTTTCTACAGCAGACCAGCAAGTGCTCTGAAATACTTTCTTTGTGGGAACTTGAGGGCTTTATTCCTTAAAGTTATTAAGCTTGTCACTGCTGTATTAAGGAAGGAAAAGCTTCAATGGAGGTCTGTGATATTTCCCACAAAAGTTAAATACTTTTTTTTAACACCATTGTTGGGCAGATCCCTTCAGGTTCACAATACAATTGAAATGAACTGGGTGCTGCTCAGTGCTGTGTTTCTCATTGCATGATAACATGCCATTGTGCATCATAGTGAGCTCTGAGAAGAAAACAATATATATGGCGTTTGTAATGGTTTTGTAATTATTGTTGCTTTTATGGTAAGTGGCTTTTGATAACTATCAGAGGAAAATAAATGCCGGTACGAAGCAAAACCAAGTATAAAATCAAATGGAGGTCAACAGCTAAGATTGCATACAGTTGAAATACTGTTATCTATGTGGTGTGGCTTCAAGGCAGCCCAAATTTCTCTAAACCAGCACTGCTACAATCCTCCTATTTGCAACAAAAATATCGTTTAGGTGATTTCTTGGTAAATCAATTCTAGGGCATGAAACCAACCAAAAAACAACCTGGCAAAAAAGTGAAAATATTTATTTTTTACTGGTTTACTGCCAGTTCAAACTGGCATAAGTTAGTACAGGAAGGGGACTGGGAACATGTGGCTGTAGAAGGGGCACCCATAGTAGTCAACAGACTATAAGATCATAGAATCATAGAATGGTTTGGGTTGGAAGGGACCTTAAAGATCAAGTTCCAACCCCCCTGCCATGGGCAGGGACACGTCCCACTAGACTGGGCTGCTCAAAGCCCCATCCAGCCTGGCCTTGAACACTTCCAGGATGTTTTTTATCTCGACATACTCTTGACATACACTGTATGATGCAGAAATGTTTTTACTCTGGTACCTTTTTTCCTTCCGCAATTAATTTCTAAATTGACGAGAGAATATTTCTGATGTTGTGGATAGGTCATAGCACAGAGTACTACTAAAATAACTTTTCTGATTAAGCTATTTCTCAAATTTGCACATAAAGGGGCAAATACTGTACTTTTCCATCTGTAAAACTTAAAGGACTTCATTAGCCCTGATGGATTTTGTGAGCAGTATATAATATTCATTTTAAAGGAGAGTAATTACAAGGGGCCTAGCAGTACCATTTTGATGGTTCTGCATTGCAAATGTATACCTTGCAGGTAAAGGGAGAGCAATCGCACTTGTAGGTACTGCGTATTCTCAGATCAGCGATGATCTGCAAAGAAGAACAGAGCAGGCCCACCTTGGTTAAAAGCCCAGTTTGACAGCAGCCAGAGCTGAAACACAACACCATCTGTTTGTTCCAATCTTCCCTTTGTTCAACTTGTTGAATTTGTCATAAATAACTCCAAAGAGTGTGGGCAGAAAGGAATTTAGGTGATTCATGATATGGTCACACTGTTTAGCCTTTTTTTTTTTTTTTAGAGCTGTACAATTTTGTTCCTCTTTACCTACCTATCTGGCTTTAAATCCTGAGATCAGAAGCATTGTGAAACTGTAAAACTTAAGGCCTTTTATTAAAGCTGTGTGTTTAACAGCTGTGTCAGCATTTAAGTAGCCCAGGAATAAGATCTGTGCATTAGTGCTGTGCTGTGAGAAGTTCTGATAGCAAGCCTGGTAAAGGCAGGTTTCTTTCATCCATCTGGGTAGATAAATGTAATCTCTGTAAAGAGTGATAGACTTTACATCAGAAAGAAGAAAGAGAAGTAGTACAGCTTCACAATTAGTCACGGAAGAGGGAATCTGGATGCCTACTTTTCTTCCGATTCTGCCACTGCTTTATGGTGCTGTATTGGATGAATTGTTTGCTTCATACAGAAGCGATGCGTGACAGTGAGACAGCCTCATTTGTTAAATACTGCAATGTACTTGCTGATGAGCAAAACACATTATGGCCAGCTGCATTTCAAAGACTTGTGTAAAATAAGTTTTCCATAAAGAACAGTTAACCAAGACAGGTTCCTAAAGGAGTCCTGTGTTCCATGTATATCTTGCAGTATCCCTGGTTTTCTGGTCAGATACCCCCACTGGGCGGGATGTGCTGCGGCCAGTAGAGCTATGACCCTGCCTTCAGGCAGCTGGCTGCAGGGGGACATCAGCCTCACCTCCTCTCCCTGGGGACCCTTTCCAATCAGTTGCAAAGCTTAGGGAAAGAAAACATTAATAAAAGTCTGATAACCGATATTTCTTTTTAAATTAATTAAAAGTGAATTTCCCACTTAAAACTCACTTACATAAAAATAAAATTGTTTACTTAATCATAGAATGGTTTGGGTTGGAAGGGACCTTAAAGATCATCTACCAAGGTGCGTTTTAGCTGTGTTTTACCATGTGAGAGTGAGTCATGCTTCTGTCTTGGGATTTTTAACCAAATACTTACATAATTCCAGATGAAATTAAAGACTTTCACTTACTTTCTGTAGAGGATACTTGATTTTCCTCTCCATAGGGATGTTGTTAATAACACAGTCTACTTAAATCATAGAATCATAGAATGGTTAGAGTTGGAAGGGACCTTAAAGATCATCT
>JAOXJM010000012.1:80030619-80051414 GCA_026413425.1 Tringa solitaria
ACTAGATGATCTCTATGGTCCCTTCCAACTCTAAAAAAATTCAGTGAAATTCAGTAATATGCAGGCCCTACTCCATCGTACACTTGCGTGTCCTAGGACAGATTTGTACAAAATTCCAGTCCCTTCAGTCCTTGCCTTGTGTTATCTTAAGTGCATGAAAATCACAGAGATTAATTTCCTGCAGATTCTTGTCAAGTATAATAGACAAATACCTTGGCAGACATTTCCCATCTCTGCCATGGTAAAGGGAATCGGGGATAACACGAGCTCCTTATCTGCCTTCAGCAAAACTTCATTAAAAAGTCTCAAATAGTCTTAACTTTCACTCCTTGAAGTGTTTTCCAACCTTCCAGTTGTGTAGCATTCTTTTTGAGAGAGGAAGGGCAGGTGAAATTGCACCCTCAGTTTATGGATAGCTGCGACTCTCTGGTACTATCTGCCTTGTTCCTTGTAGATCTGACTGCCCTGCCAATAGCTTTGCATCAGGTACGGATTGTTCCTGCACTGTCCTCGAAGCCCATGTGGCAGCTGGCTCCCTTTCCTGCACTGATTTACAAAGCTGTAGGCAGGGGTGAAGCTGTAGAAATCACACGTCATTCCCCGGGAGAAGGGAACTGGGAGAGGAACCTGGGCCACCGCCTCCTGCAGTGTAGGGATAGCTGGGTTTCAGCCTGAACTTTAGCAGGGAAAGGCTCATGTTGCATGAGACTAGCTCAGGCAGCAGATTCTGGAGGAAGGTGCAGGGTGGTAGCAGCAGGGTGCAAGGTATGCCCCATGCAGCGCTTGAGCGATAACGTCAAAATACCTCACCCTTGCAGAACGCACGAGGCAGGTGTGAGTAGTGTAAACTTTGCCCACCAGCCAGTATCGAAGTTCATTCATCAGCATGTTGCCCCTTCACTTCCTGATGCCATCCTAAATTTTCTAACATCTCTTCTTGACTTTTTCATATCACCTGAAAAACATTGCTACCTCGGTTTAGTTGTTTTCTTGTTTCCACATACACAGCGATGCTATTAGAAAACTAAGTGTAGTATCTGAGACCCCTCTGTTACCCCTCCATTGTCATGATGGATTTTATCATTCACTAAAATTTCACTTCTCTACTAGGTACTTTTGATCAAAATCAATACTTTGACTCTTATTTTACTTGACTTTTCATTCAGCAATTGTAGTATTATACTGATGAACTGAAAACTGGAGAGCTTGTTACAAATGTATAAGACTGAACAGTAGCAAAGGATGGCTTCCAAAAGAGCCAAAGCTGGGAGAAAATTTTTGATACAGTACAAAATCATGGTGTGAAAGACAAGGCACAGAAATAAAAAAATATTGTGAGTCTGAATGCTTTTTCATGGCTTTTGAGTCATAGAAATAAATTTAAATTACTGGGGAAATTTTGCATTGAAAAATATTGCTAATTTTGGTTCCTTCAGTATTTTTTTTGGTCTTCTGAACATATGAGCAAATACCAGTTCTTTGATAAATTTGTCCAAGAAAATAAAAATAGCTGATTTCTGTGAAGGTTTTTATTTCCTGCTGAACTCATGTTACTCATAAAAATTAGTTAAAGTTGGCCTTTTCTTTACAAGATGACTGAAGGTTTATTAGTCTTTAAGGAAGACTATCTGAGAATTTGTTCATTTTTCTATTTAGGTTCATAACCAGTCTGTATGATTTTACTTAAAAACTGTCTTCTGTAAGGAACAAACATAGGTTTCAGTTGCAAAATTTAGAGGTTTTCCGCTGGCAGAAATATCAAACCCTTCATAGCATCAAGAAAAACTAAGTTTATTTGGTACTGTTTCCTTAGGATACAGGAAAAATGAGAAGAAAAGAAAGGAAGATAAAAATAGAGGGGGGGGGGAAGGAAAAGTAGAGAAAGAAAATGAGAGAGGAAGGAAGGAGGGAAAGGAGAGAAATGGCTCCTGGGCCAGGCTACAAAGGAGGGCTTTAGAAATATTGCCCAGACATGCTGGGATGGGGCTTGGAAAACTAAAGATTGTCTTTAACTGGCAGGGACATCAAGGGCAAAACAAAGAGCTTCAGCCTCCATATGATCAGTAAAAGGCCAAACAAGGAAATGTGAGCTTGCTGCTGAGCAGGGCTGTTGATTTTGTGGCAGCAAACATGGAAATTTACAAATTGCTTGCATATCCTGAATTATAAAAACAAACCTTAACCCAAAAAATCTCACTAATATATGCTATTGATACATAAATAAGGAAGTCCTCTAGAAGGACCTGCACGTTTACATACTAGCATATGGCACACATGTTTTTATCATGTGACTCTTTCCTCACTGGAACATTAATTTGTAAGGTCACAGAGGTTTTAGTGCTAATATTAGGTTAATCTTGTGATATTATCAAGGACAGGTGAAGTGATAGGTGCTTTTTTAAAGACAACACCAGAAATGAAAGAATATAATGTGTTTTCAAATTAAGTACTGCATGTCTTTGTAGCTACAGAAAAAACTTGAAAACATGAGGAAAAAACCTGAAGAGTAGGTGGCTAAAAGAAAAAGAAGTCCAAAATGATTATTCAAGTCTTGAAAGATAAGCTCATCACCTGTTTTTTGAGGATCAAATGAGTATTTTTTTATTAATAGTTTGCATTGCCTGATACAAAGCTGGATTATATTGCTGGGTAAGCTCTCATTAGTTGTTGTGCTGTCTGCTGCAAAAGGAAAATTACAAAGCAGAGGTATCTTTGCTAAAGCACCGTTAAGAACAGTTCTGTTGAAATGCTTTCTGAATCCCTGTTGGTATTGGGCAATGTGTCATGTTTGTGGTTATGACTTTAACATAATGACGTATAAAATATTTACAGATATTGCAACAAAAAGAATAATTTCTTTCATCATAATTAAATAGAATTAACAAGTCCCATGGGATGCAGGGAAGCTTTAGTTTCTTTTAAATACAAAGAAAGTGACTCATGGCACTATGTCTCAAGCCAAGCTCAGATAACAACTTAGCAGTAAAAGGAGTAGGAGTAGGGAGTAAGAAGACAGACCACCAGAGCACTAGACTCCCAGTTCTGCACCATGAACACAGTAATCCCTTCTGGGTGAAAAAAAAAAAGAGAGTTTTGACATGTAAGAAGTTGATGACATTAGAAGAGCTGATGATCTTAAAGAAGCTGTCAGTGACTTGTTGCAACATTCCTCTGAAGTGATGAAGTTGTGATGCCTCAGAGAATGAGGAAAAATAGACTTAACCATCCTCCCTTCTCCAGCCAGTGTTGCAGGAGGTTAACATCCCTCATCCTCTGATGGTTTACAGCAGCAGCTCTTGCAACATTGGGTAGCTAACAGTACAGAGTAGATCCAGACTCTGTGGACATCATGCATATTTCCTTCACCCCCTGCAGCTCTTTGCCAGTATGCTTCAGTCATGATTTGCATCATCAGTGCAAGTCCTGTCTGTCATGTTTCCTGAATGAAAACAGTGTCAGTTTGACACGGGCACAAAGGGCTGGAAATGAGGCCCCTAATTTTATTTTTGCTACTGATCTGTTGAGAATGTGAGTAGCCTTGTTTTTCCAGCACGAGATTTAATTTGCAAAACAAGACTGGAACCTTTCTTCTGGCTCACCAGTTTCATACCATGTATATCCCATCTTAAGTACTTCCTTTGCATTCCCTTTTTAAATACCATCTGTTCTAAATAAAAAAATAATTCAGGGTGCTGTGTTTATATTCAAGTTCTTTAATAGTGCATGTAGATACTACCATATGTTTTTCTTTCATTTCTAAAAGGAAATTCCTTCAGGGCCCACCTGGGTAACAGCTGAATAGGAAACCTGCAGAGCTGTTACAGTTCCCAAATACATTACTTCCTCCCCAGATTTCCACACAGAAGTCCTCCAAACTTGCAGAGAGACTGTGCTTTTGACCAGTCGCTATATGTCCTCTGTGTCCTAGCTTGTCTACTTTAAAAACAGACAAACAAAACCCAAAACAAAACCAAAAAGCAAACCCTTGGATGATATAATAAGTGTTGGAGGATGTAGATGAGAGAATGTTCTTCAGACCAGGACCTCCTTTTTACAGTACCACTTGTGAGGACAGTAGGACCACACGTAGGCATTACTGCCATGCAAATCTTTTTCTACCCAGGGGCAGAGTGAAAACCACATATGAAAGTCTGTACTTAAGGATCATGCAGGGATGGGCAAAGCAAGCTAGGATTAAGTCAAATGTATACTTTAAATCTTCCCTGAACTGTTACTTCTGCAGATGCAAAAGAATTTATGAAGGGCCAGAACCAACTCATGGTAATCTCAGTGCAGGAAACAATTTTAAGCTAACTGTGTTTGCCTGGATTCAGAGGCCTGGGAGCCAGATGAGCTTTTGATGCAACTCCATACAGCCACAGGGCTAGAACTGAGTGGGAATGGTCTTTTTGCTATACCACACCAATTTGTGTGTTTAAAAACCATTCCAAATCCACCAAGATGGTGAAAGAGGTTGTCTCAGAATAGCTAATATGCCTAGGTGATCCTCTAGGCCACTCAGGTTAAGTTCTTGGCCTTGTGTCTTCATTTATACTGGAACATGTCACCACCAACCCTCCCCCCCCCAGGCTAACTGTTCTTGGAAAAACTAGAAATGGGCAGGATGTTCCAATTTCTCCCTTTGAAGATTTTCCGTGTTAATCATTAAATATTTTGGCAAGTCCTGCTGTGAGGACTGTAACTTGGGATGGTGAGAATTAAGGTGCAGGTCCTTCCTCCGCAGAACATCCTGGTAATCATGAGAAGTGGTTGTTTCAACAGCAGAGACTGGGAAAGCCACTTGGCATTTGCCTGCAGCCTGGTGGTTTGGTTGCAGAGTCAGACCAATAATTTAAAACTGAGCCTGGCTTATTGGCTATTGTAAGGTATGTAATTTGGATCAGAAGTCTTCCCAAATGAAATTTCCATCGATATTAACACATTCCCACAACCTGTTCTTACTCATTGGTATCTTCTGCCAGTGTGGTTGGAGACTTCCCAGTCATCTGTACTGGACATTAATTATGGTGCGGTATAAATACAGCCAAAGACTCGTAGGACCAGCTGAGATTAATAAGAGCTGGAGAAAAGGAGATGTGCTAGTCATGGACCTGCTGACAGGGAGAACTAGCAGAGGACCATACTGGTGGCTTTGCATTTTCTCCAGAATCATGTTCCTGTAAGGTATTACCTAGCAGACCAGCATCTGCCCACCACCTCCCAAAGCCTCTTTACTCTGTTTTGATTATGTAAATGGACCCTTAGAATTAACAGCAGCCTAACTTTCCTCAAAATACAAACCTGAGATTAATTGAGCCTACCTCCTAGTTTTAACAGAGGTTTACCCAGCGTATGGGGAAAAAATATAAAATTCCTTGCCTGGTGGTGGCCTAAGGGAATCAGTCACAGTGCTAGCCCAGCAGACTCATTCCAGGTAGACCTGGATGAAACAAAACAACCTTAAAGTTCCTGGCAAGCTATTTAAGCCTTGTCACACACAATATTCAAGTTTGGCTGTGTGGTGACCTATATTGGAAGTACCTTGTTCGGCAATCAGAACATTTCACAAGATGCCAATGTATCTTTATCCTTTAATTTTTTTGGATCCAAGACAAATTGAAACACTTCATTGCTTTAGACCTTCATGTAGACCTGCTGTTTGCTCTTCGGTCCTTTAAGCTTAACTGTACCTAGTACAAGGAAATATAGGAAAGAGCATAGGATTACCTTAAGACATAGAAGAGTATGACAATATGGAGAGCAGAATATGGTAGTATGGAGAGCAGCTTTGTACACATGAAAAGTAATCATAAGAAAGCTATATTTGGTTTAATTTCACTTATGCCAAAAGAAAATAAAACATCTAGATGTCACTGCAAAAGAGAAGTGAGAAACAGAGGCTTTCTGGGACAGAAGTCAGAGCCGGTTTGATTGCTAATCTACTAATAAATTACTCTATGCAAAACAGGATAATTGATATTATCAGTAAATATGTTTATTTACCTTATCAGAATAATAACAGTATTTTGTGTAAGATAATTTTACTTTGAAAAGAAGAGATAACTTCCC
The DNA here is from genome assembly GCA_026413425.1 of Tringa solitaria. Lineage (NCBI taxonomy): Eukaryota > Metazoa > Chordata > Aves > Charadriiformes > Scolopacidae > Tringa > Tringa solitaria. Next base: position 80,036,689 of record JAOXJM010000012.1, read on the forward strand.
AGACATTTTTAAGATGTATCTTGACCTGCTATTATGTTCAAATCTTCTTTGATTATATACTTAAACTTATATAATGGGTGAGCTACCTGTTATTTTTTAAATAGCATTCTAGTTTTTTAATTTTAATGCTTTCTGTTCATTTAATTACTAAACTCACATGTTCAGTGTCACTGTAAATCTCATTATGAATCTCTCTTGAGGTAGCATTTTGTATTATTGTTTATTTGTCCAATATATGTACGTTTGGGAATTTAACTTACCTTTTAAAAAAAGCATACGTTGCTATAAAAGCTTACATTTTGAGATTCCCTGAACTCTTCTGGTTCCCTGGTGACTAACGTTTATGATTTTTCTTTTTATTTACTGTCCATGTATTCACTATTTACAAAAGCAAATTACTCGTTTGTTTGTTTTTGTGACTAGTAATGTATTGGTGAATGGTGACTGTATTCTCCTTCATACGGTATCACAATCCAGACACACTTTCAAGCATTAGGAACTATAGTCATCTTACAGGTCTTAGTGGAATATTAAGTCTCTCACTTCACAATCCTATTAATTAGCTAATTTTAGCAGGGCAGGCTGAATACCCAGTCCCAGTAGAATTGTTCTCTGACTAAGGCATGAGTCCAGTATGACTGGGTTACGTGTCCCTTTTTGCCAAATTACTCAACTTCTTTGTGTGTCAATTTTTCCTTAAAATGGGAATAACACATGTAATGTTTAAGCATATTTAATATCAGGAAAAGGCTTTGAGATCCATGCATAAAAGATGCTTTAGAAAATTATAAACATTGGACTTATCCGTGAGCGGTTTATTTCCAAAAATACTAGAGTCCCAGGTACCTGGGTATATTAATTGGTTTCACTATGTTTTATAAACTGAAAATAAAAATCAACCCTGAATCTCCTTGAACACATCATCAGGTCTAGCCAAACTTGGTTTTAAATTAAAAGGGATTTTCTTGGTTTTGAATTAAAAAGGTTTTTATACAGATATATGGCTAGAGATGGAGAGATAGGTGAACTGATGCTAGACACTGGGAAGCGCATGTAAATTATCCCAGCCGGAGAGCCCCAGGGATGTGGTTATACTGTTTCCCACAGCTCAGAGCACATTCTTGCAGTGGCACAGCAGCAGGCGTGCATGGAGTTGGTGAGCTGCTCACACAAATGTCCATGCTGGCTCCCTGCTCGGGATTTAGTCCTGCCAGCCCGGCTGGCAGAAATGGGAATGAACACTGGTTCTTTCTCTTTCAGCCCCTGCCTTCAAGCTATTGGCGTACACTTCATTTAAAATCCTAGCTGATTTGGGGGGAAATTTGCATCAAAGCTGTTCTGTGGTGCTGATATGTGGTGTTCAACCTATGTTAGCTGGGAATGTCAACTAGTGTATCATACCCCTGAAAACCACCTTATTCTTACAAGCAGAATTCCATTACATTTGTTGTAAACCAATTTAAGTGTTTTATAGTACCAATAAGCTTAAATTTAAGTTTGGAGAAGTATTTAAGAAATTTGTTGGTCTTTTCATACCTCTTCTACGAATATAACACCAAGGTTAACGAAAACTACAAAGCGTTGATGAGTTGAATTTCTGGCCAGGAGAACAAGCTCAAATCAGGAAGCTGAAGGAACAGTAGGGATGGGAGCTCCACTATCAAAGCTATTTATCAAAACACAATAATGATACAATGCACAAAATATCTAAAGTATTGCTACAGTTTTATTTCCCCAGGGGCCAAATCCTATTACTATTTTCACAGTAAAGAAAGAAGAAAATTTCTTTACCTGAATGGGAATAGTAGGTTTATTGCATTCTCATGGGGAAATGAGAATGCAGAAACACAAATGCTGGTTATGCATACGGATGTAAATTTGATGGTGAAGGTAATTCACTTTCCCATGTTCTTTTTTTTTGCCATTTGGTATCTGGTGAATATTATTCAAGCACTTCTAGCCCTGGAAAAATGTGGGCAGAATCATTAATTGTCAGTAAACAATTTCTTATTGTTTCTGAATCAGTCTGTTTCCAAATAGATCAAATCCAAAGTTGATTAGCTCATACAAATGTAGTTTACCCCCAGAAAAACCTTCTTTTTACTAATATTATGCACTATAAATAATTCAGCCCATTTGCAAGTACATGAAGTGAATTTTGACCTCCCAAAAGTAAATTTAAGTTTGCTCCTGGCATGAATAAGAAAACAATTAAATTAATAGCAAGAAAGTCACATTCCCTAATTTAAAGTGGGATCTGGACTTTATTATCCCACGCAGCAGATGAACTGCCTTAACCACCAAACTGTTGGTTCTTTTGGCACATGTCTTCCTCATTTCCACTGAAGTTTTATTCTGGACTGAAAATATAATTAAATATGTTACACTTTTTTCTTTAGTGTATACTTTAGAAAAAGCATTTTGTCCAAAGAAAAAAATTTTAAAGCTTCTTGCAGGTCTCTAATGCTGTGAATAGAACTACTGAAGGGAATCTCTATTTTAAATGTTTTGTTTACAACTTGCCACGATTTTGTCTTTGTCCCAAATGCATGGAATTACATCACCGTAGGAGGTCCCCTGCTGCCAGTGTTTGGGAGAACAGCTGGGGAGGTAGCAGAAACACAACCTCCCTCCACCTCCTTCTGCTTCTAGACATGGACTGACAGCTAGATCTATCACTCTGCATCTTCCTGGCCTCAAAAGTTGAGTAGCTATGCTTTTAGGTGGCTTTGGGCAAAATCTTGTTGTTTGGTTCGTTGGTTGTTTTTAATGCTAAGCCCCTAGCTCTCTTTTCACTTAATAGAAACTACCAGAAGTACTAATAGGGTGCCCGGTCTTCTTGCTGAAGTAGCACCTACCAAAGGAGGTGATATCTGAGTTGTAGACAAATCCTGATTTGAAAGGGATTCTTTCAAGAATTGCATACCATATTTCCAAGTTAGTTATGATTCCTTCAGAGGTCTAGTTAGAGCATAAGGATGCCCATGACAAATCAAGTCCAGAGTCCACCCCCTAGTAGCCTGCCACCCGTGGAGCTGGTGGCCAGGGAAAGGCATGCAGTTTGCTCTCTGTGCCTGGGTCTGCCTGGCAGCCTTCTTCACTGTGTGTGGCAATGAGCCACACACAGCCCCTTGCCAGCCATTGCCTGTGCCAAGGCCCGCTGGGAGACAGAGCCACATCTCTGGATTGGTGGGAGGGCTCTTTGGCAAGGAGACCATCTAGGAGCTGCCCAGCAGTCTCTGTAGGGCTCTTTCTTCTACAGGCTCTGTGGGCTCCACATCTGCTCCGCCACAGCCCTCAGTAGGAGTACCCCACCACCAGGGTCACTACCACAGGCTGTTCCTACAGTTCGCCCTCAAATCCAAAAATTTCTAGCTTTGCCCTGGTTGCTCTTCTTGCCAACATCCCCCCTGGCTCCTTTCAGCCCAGGACTGGAAGAGGTACCAAGCCTGAAGAGCAAGACTGGTCAGTGTGCATCTCAAAAACACTGCTCCTGACCATTGGGCAGAGGAAACATGGCCTCTGTGAGTGGTGGCAGACCCACCCTGGGGAAACTTGACAAGATGCTTTTTGCCATTAGCTTCCCACCTACTAGCACCTCACACCAGCCTGTATCATAATTTTAAGGAAGAAAAAGTAGAGGCAGAGAGCTGACAGACACCTTGGTCCTCCCTGCCTTACTGGAAAACTTACAAAGAAACATTGCAAACATGCAAACAAACCAACCCAATTTTCAGTATAAGGTGACATGTAACCCCTATCCTGTTGTCTTAATTAAATGGATGGAATATTTTTGGACTGGACTGATGGTTTTGGTTGATTTTAAATGCCACACTGAAATTCTTATTTTAAACTAGCAAGACTGTATTTGCCCTTGAGTATGAAAACCTTTGCATTCAGTGTAATGGGAGATAAAATGGGGAAAAGAGATTGCCATAAATACTTCTGAAACTCTTTGATTAATAACTTGATTTTAGTTTTGAGGCCAACATGCTAAACTTTAACATTAGATCTGTTGCAAGGGATGACTGACCTCAGAAGAGACATGAGAGATTATTAATGGATGCTTGTGATCTGCTTGCCTCGTTTGTCAGAGCCTTTAAGTCCAGAGATTGAAATTTGGAGGAATTTTCCAGATGTTGCAGTATTTGAACATCAGCTTGCAAGGTTCTTAGATGACTTCTACACTTGATTTATTATTACTTCATCTTTTCCATTTTATTTATTACTCTTACTTGTGTACTTCTGTATTTTCTTTCTACAGCATGTGCCTCAGACTCTTTTTTCAAAGGCAATCCTTTTGCTTGCTTCAACAGTAATAGATCATAGCCTCCTACTGTCTTTTGAGTTAAACACCAATTTCTGAGCTAAACTTTGGTCCACCTATAACTGAAAAATAGTGAATTTGACACACATAGAACCCTTGTATTGATAAATAAGTAATAAATTGGCTGGTTACCCAGCCAGTAAATGCTACAGTTTAGCCAGGATGGGTAAACTTACTTTTCGTCTGTACCATCTTTCCTTCTGTAATTTCCTGCAGAAGTAATTATTTTGGATAAATTAGTAGCCAATTGGCTCTTTAGTACTTACAATTTCATAAACACTAATGCAGATATTCCTCAATTGCTCTAGAAGCTCTTCTTAGCCTGATTACTGGCTCTACTGGCTCGAGAGAGGAGGAGGGGATTATTATTTATAGTTTTAGCACTCAGGGAAACTACAGTTGCTAGTCTCCTCAACACAAAATCCTAGCATAGCTAATCCAGTGGGGGTGGGGAGAACATCTTTACTGCATTTCCAGCTGCAGTTTCTCTATAAAATCAAAACATAAGCAACAGTGTTTTCTATGAGCAATGACTATGTAAACAGTGTAACAGTTACTGGTTTTGTGTTGCTTCCGCATTTGTGAAAGTTCCAATTTCTCCCAAAAGGGACTTTATAAAGAAATTTGGGTTGTGTTTGAAAATCTTATGTATTGAAAACTATTTGTTGTATATTGAAAATAATTTTTTAATATAATGAAACTGTATTTTCAATAAAGTGAGCAAGCTCTCATTTGAAAAATAAACAATGGCTAGGAAACCTTGAGGGACAGAGCTTGGTAGTGGTCAGAGTTGGACTTCTAGCAACATAGCTGCTTTTTAGATGTGTTGAGGAGTTGGATAAACTCATGTCAACACTATTTCTGTGTAAGATGGACTGTTCTCAGGCTTTTTGAGCTCCCTTTCCCTCGGTTTTTCCTCTGTCTTACAAGGGAAAATTGAATGCTCAGGAACTATGGGAGGGGCATAATTGTCAGAGCTGAAAGATCAGTAAATTTCCATGTGGGCTTTACCCCTGTTTTTTTTTATTTCTCCAGCACAGATCGCCTAGATACCTTAAACCTGGTGGTTGCTGGTGCTGCTATAAACATCTGGCAGGGAAGTCTGCTGAAGGAGAGTCATTACTGTGTGATGAAAAAATTAAAGACTGCACAAATGGAGAAAATTAAGGTTGCCTGGGTTACCTTAAGGCATTTCCTGTCTGCTCTGCAGACTTGTTTGTTCATTTTGATATGGCATCTGTATGTACGTAAGCTTCAGAACTTTGAAATTGCAAACAGAACTATGTCCTAAAGTGAAAGATCTTGCCACAGGTCCCAAGGATAATTCTCCCCCCTCTTTTTTTCATGCTACAGTTTCCCATCTGTTCTCACCACGGATGAGGAGCCAGTACTGCAGAAAGCAGCTGCCTTGGGAGGCTTGGTCTATCAGGAAGATTCAATAAAGGATTAGGGCCTGTCAGTGAAGGAAGTTGTTTGTCTCTTTCTTTGCTTAGGATGAGTTGAAGGAAAGAGTATCAGCTAAAATTTCATGTTTTAGATGTTTGTCAGGGACACCTTTGCAAACAAGGTAATTTTTCCTTTGAGGATCCAACTATGTAAATGGATGCAGGGACAGAGCATTGAAGGTCTAATCCTCCCACACATCTTAAGTCCCGTGGGAGTCAAGTATGTCTGGCATTGTGCCAGTAGACCTTCTTAGTGAGTTGCCCAAGGTCAAAAGGAAAGTCACGCGCAGAACTCAGGTCCTCACATCCCACATCACAGAGGTATACTTCATTTTGGTGATGTGAATGTACTGCTAGGGTTAGGCAGTCCAAAAAGCACAGTAAGTCTCTGATCTTGGTAAAAATGCATGCATTGTGCTTGATTAGACCTGTTGTAAATGATATTATGAACAACGTATAACATTAAGCATAGGCATAAATCTCTGCAGTGTCATAGGAAACTTAAGATTATGAACAGCATACAATGAACAATTTAATTGTCTTTCATTCCAAATTTTTATGTCCTGAAGATCATATTTGTTATTCATATATATGTTTTACACATCTTCGCAATGCGTGAAATAGAAGGCATTAAGATTATCTCCAACATGTACATTTTTAAATGTTACCATAATCTGTGTTTAGCACAGTGTCCTGACACAGTGGCCACTGGGAGGGGTTTTGCCTTGTCTATGCCAGTGTACAATGCTTTTTGGTAGATACAATTTCCACATTTTTCCCCCCAATTTCTTCTCTTGGAGAAACAGGATTAGTATTATATTAAAGAAAAACTAAAGTCAATACAGCACACAACTGTCCTGGTAGGAGCTTTATTATTGCATTTGCTGATTTGACTTTAGTTGGTTATTTTAACAATAAGTTAGTCTAGGGTTTACATATGACATATTCAAGGACCTCCATTCAAAAACCCCTGTATCTTCAAAAACTCCTACTTTTCTGCATTTTTGTAAAGGCTTGACATAAACTGGACCATGACTCATTTTTGTGAAATTTTCCATTGACATAAATGAGACTGTTCATGTACTTAACATTGAATGTATGTTTACTCTGAAAAATCAAAGATTAAAAATTACCATGGCTTTTTCATATTGATTTATATTTCCTCTGACCAATTACACCCCAGAGGAAATAATTTGCTGAAATTAGTTTTTTCTCTTATGCCGCTTTGTGTTCTTTCTCCTAAAAAAAATCATCTGCAGATAAGCTGGCAGTGAATACTAACAGTACTGGGAAATTACCTGAGCTTTGCTAATCCCCTCGGACTAAGGTGATAGGTTGTTGGACATATTTGTTCTATGGATGTTCACAGTCTCAATAAGTGCTTTCTATGAAAGGTTAAAATTGTAAATCAGGCAGATGTGGCTTCCATCTTAAAATGCTGGCCTCCAGGTTTTTTGAAATTCTTCTCCACATCAGATTTTAAAATGTGGTCCGAGATCTTCTGGTTCACAGAAGATGGTCCTCACCATTTAATTACTGCTAATCATACCAAAACATAGTTAGTGTCATGAGCACTCATTTCATTTTGTGAAATCCTGGACTTGTGAGCACAGACTTTGATGATGTGCAGCGTCCCTGCACCAAATGCAAGGGAATTTCATGAGCACTTTTAATTTGCTCCTTGGCTACGATTGTACACAGCTGTCATATTTCTGCACCTGTACAATCTGTTTTCAAGTGCCAAATTCTGCAAGTCCTGGCTTCTTGCAGCTCTGGATTCCGGGGTTTCATTGCTAGCTATTATATATTTTTTTAACCCCTGCTAGCTAGATTTACTTAACTTTTTCAATGTGGCTTGGTCTGCTACATTTTCAGAAAGCTACAAAAACCTTAAACTCTAAGCATCGGGGAAGACAAACTGAGGCGTAGCTCATCCAGGCATAAGCTGTGTAAATTCTATCATTTTATTTGTTGACGTTTCATTAGAATGTGGGAGGACATGAAGTGGTAGGACTGAGAAGAGGTGCAGAAGGTGCTGTGCTTTTGAAACCATCTCCCTGGTTAGCAGTGGGCGCCCTGGTGACTCCCTGGCACTGGGCTGCATCCACCGCAGCACCAGCTGCTGGAGTGTAACTGGTCCTTCCTCTGGGCTTCCAAGTCTTCTGACTGTACAGGAAAAAGCAGTATATTAAATATCTTTTCTTTCCATGCTAGAAATGGGAGGTACCACATGTCTGTAGCTGTCAGAGGTCATAGAGCTGTGGATGGGCTGGATGAGAATGCCACAGGCAGAATGCAGGTAACCTGCCGGATTTACCCCAATATATCCTTGCTGAGAAGAAAAATTCCCTTCTGTACTGTGCCATGCAGCTCAAACTGGGCAGGAAAAAGCATAACGGATCATCCAAAGGGCTAAAATTTGTGAGTGATCTGGCCTGTCTCCTCCTTTAAGAAGGTGGAAATCCTTTCTCCCAGGGCTGTGGTGACAAAGGTGGGACAGACTGACAGTGCCTCCTGGGAACCTGCATCAATATAAATAAGTATCGGGACAGGGGTTATACCACACCCCAGATATGTCATTTCTCCACCCACCAGGTTAGCACAGACACTTTCACTGATGCATTAAGCCAGTTCACTGGCCTGTAAACTTGGTGAATATCATGAATCGTCCCATGTTTGCTTTCGCTGACTTTTCTGTAGGGGACAGTTTGAACAGTGCTAATGTAAAATAGAAGAGACAGACATTAGGACTCATGAGCCTTAAAATTGCAGCTCGCCCAACGATTATAGTTGCCACTCAAAGCAATATGGCCCATTATGAAGGCCCATTATGAGGAGTCATGAAAAGAAGGGGATGACGAAACAGGATGCATTGAGAGAAGAGAATCTGGGCATGGAGGTGTAAATGTATTGATATTTCCTCACATAGAGTTTGTATCTAAAGATGCAACTCAGGTGGAAGTTACAAATCTGTGCCATGGTTTAGTCCCAGCCAGCAACTAGGACCACACATCCACTCACTCACTACCCCAGTTGGGATGGGGGAGAGAATCAGAAGAGCAAAAGTGAGGAAAGATTTGTGGGTTGAGATAAAGACTGTTTAATAGGTAAAGCAAAAGCCACACATGCAAGCAAAGCTAGACAAGGAATTCATTCACTGCTTCCCATGAGCAGGCAGGTGTTCAGCCATCTCCAGGAAAGCAGGGCTCCATCATGCGGAAGGGTAACTTGGGAAGACAAGCACCATCATTCCGAACGTACCCCTCTTCCTTCTTCTTCCCCCAGCTTTATATACTGAGCATGACCTCACATGGTATGGAATGTCCCTTTGGTCAGTTGGGGTCAGCTGTCCTGGCTGTGTCTCCTCCCAACTTTTTGTGCATCCCCAGCCTATGCGCTGGCAGGCCGGTGTGAAGAGCAGGAAAGACCTTGGGAGCTTAGCAACAACCAAAACCACCAGTGCACTATCTACACCATTCTTCATCCCAAATCCAAAACACAGCACTACACCAGCCGCTAGCAAGAAAGTTAACTCCATCCCAGCTGAAGACATGACAATCTGTAATTCACTTGGGATTTTAGTGAATCAGGTTTCTCTCCTGTGGTTCATGACATTACCTGAATCTTTTGATAGAACTGCAACCCTGTCATTTACATCTGGTTGTAATTCATACATAGTATAAATCTGTCAAGGGCTTTCAATGATACCATAAACTAGCAAAGCACTGTTCAATTTTAGTAATTGTACAAGATACTGGCATACATTAATTTTCATAATATGCAGGAAATATTAAAATTTTTATTGAGATGTTAAATGCACATATAAGCATGCATGCCCATTATATTCCTTTGATGGTAAGTATCATTTATTAAAATAATTCTGTGCTAATCAACAGACTCTTCAATTTTTTTCCGCAGATCTATATCTGTGCATCTCATGATGCACAAATCGCTGCATCTTGTCTGTGCATCATGAGATTCTGAAGCATCTCAATGAACGTATTCCAGCAAACAAGGATATTTATACATAACAAACATAAAGGTCATCTTTCATGCTAGCTGTCATCTAGCAATAAGCAAAAGCAGTAAATAACAGATCTGGGAATGGGTCAGTGGGTATTTCATTGCCCCTGAGCCAAATCAATAACAGCTTGTTGGCTGTATCTCTTGTCATCTTCCCTGCAGTCAATGGTGTGCTTTATTGACCTTAATAACTACTGTAATAAATCTAGTATAAATGACAAAAACTCTGCTCCGTAATGAAAATCTGATAGCTTATCTGTCATGTTGTCCTGTGTAAAGAGCTATGTTCATTCTGCCCTGTCCCCCAGGACATTGCCATTACATATGCTGCAAGATTATGAACTACGACAGAATTTTATATGAGTTTCATCTTGTAGCTTTTCTATACAATGGTATTTCTCCCAATCTCAGTTTTGATCTTTACTAAATTGAATCCTGTTCGCTTCTGTCTTTTATTTTTATGACTTCTTTAACCAAATGGACTTATCAGCAGAAGAAAAAAGTGTAAGTGAAAGAAAGGTAGGTCCACATTGCACATCATCACTTTTCTGTCTAAGTAAAATTAGATGATAATAAAAAGTTGTATTCAGAGACCAGTTCCGCTATTCTCACTGCATAATTTTCAGCCCAAGAAGTGGCTCTGAAGTGCACATTTTCCAACACTGCATAACTAAAGTACCTAAAGCTATTGATTTTGGGAGACTTTTTAAAACATAGTTCACCTTCAGAATTATTTGGACTCCAAAACATTAGATAGAAGTATGGTGGTACCAGTTTTGAGATGTGAATTTTAAGGGTTGTTTCAGAATTTCCTTAGTGGCAGTGTTTTCTTCATTTCACCCTAGTTTAGTAGAAACAGAGAGCATTTGATGATTTGATATAAAGTCTTTACTTACAGACTTTAAAAATCTAACATTTTTTGACTGTCAATACTTAGATGACCTATCCATGTCTGCAGACCTCAATGAGATTTCCACCCCTGTAGACTATATGTTCCTGACAAAGCATAGCTCTCAAGAAATACCAGCTGCTTCACAAGCCACATGTGTACTTGTGTGCCTCTATCAGGAATATTCAGTACTGACCCTTTATGGCAGGCTTCCAAACAAAAACTGAAGTATATTTAGAAGCTGGATTGCACCTTGTTAAGTGAAAAAAACTTCATAATTACTTTATTTGAAAGATTTCAAAAGCTGAATACTGTCAGCAGTTGAGTCAAAAAATACTTTGCTGATTTTTATTCTCCACTGCACAATGTCCAAGTTTCAGTCAAGGCAATTAGACATAATGTACCCTTTTTGGCTGCTGTTTTATCATGGTGAGCATAAAGACCAACTGCAAAATATGTCATGAGATTACTGTATTGTGAGCACTGATGCCCATCTGTCAGCATTTCAAATTTTGCTACAGAGCAACATATAGATAAGTCTAAAGCTGAGGTCAAAGCAATTTGACAATAAACTTTTACAAAATGAAGACAATAGTCTCTTTGTTGGCCTGTTTCTCAAGATGAGAATGCTTCAGTCTCCATTCTGTTTCCTGCTGGCATTATTTTTTGGGGTATCAATTCTGCCTTTGTGAATTTTTTAGGAATAGTGTAAGACTGGACGAAGAAAACCTCATGAATGGATGTGATGTAGTTTGGACAAAAGATGCTGGGGGAGGACTACAGAGGAAGAAGTGGTCACTGTGAGTGTCCTATCATACCATCCATTGTATAGTCTGGGTAATTTGAGGTCACTCAGGAAACAAAATCTCCCATTTCCCCAAAACAAAAAAAGAAAACCATTCTGAGTGACAACTTCGAAGCAGTGGAGACTTCTTAACTACAAAACACTCTTGATGTGTATGAACTGGGAAGCCTGATGTGAAATTTATGCTCCTGCAGACCTACCCGCTCCCTTGCTGTGCCAGAAGAGCATTGCGCTTTGCAGTGGCACTGCACTGTCCCATTGCAGAGGTTAGGGAGCAGCCCTCAGAGCTCCCATAGGTGCAGAAGAACACCAGAATACCCACAGGACCAGGAGTGTCACACAAAACTTCCCTCTTCAGGGGCTCTCCAAGCTGTGCGTGGATGGGCATGGCTTAGGCAGAAGGGAAAGGATTTATGGATTTGCTGTGCCCATGAAGCAGCATGTACTAATGAACAGTTGCAGACTGATGCTTGAGCAGCAGTTTCTTAGCTGAAATTGGAGCTACTTTCCCACTGCATCGCTGTTCAGAGCGCAGACCAACTGAGCATAATTTGTCTCTCAGTTACACAGCTGTAAATCCCAGCCCACTTCTAGTAAGACTGTGGGAGTAACTTCCAATTAGATAAAAATAGCATTGGGTGTATTTCATAAACGTTGTTATCTGCTGTAAATGTTTAAAACAAGAAGGATTTGAAAATTACATTTTAAATTGCTCACACATCACTTCAGGTTCCTGGGTTTTATTGCTGAACAGCAGCTAGGTTTTTTAAGGGCCACCTTAGGCAAGATTACTGTCACTCGATCCAGTTCAGCAAAGACATAGGCACAAGCCCAGCTTTATCCAGTTGAGACATCATGGCAAGCCAGACGTGTAGAGTGAAGTATGAGTCTGTGAACCGCTGCCCAGACTGCCTGCTGCTGCACACACACAGACTCCCTGCCTTAGCAAAGGCTCCGGGCAGTCCCAAAAGCCCACTCACGTGGCAATAACTTGGAAACTAAAGGTACCTGTCAGCAACAGCAACAAACAGGCAGAGGTGAATATGTGAGGAGCGAGAAGATAACCCTACGAGGGCTTGACCGGGTTCCTAGCCTGTGAGCATCTTGAGGGCATCTTTTCACAGCATGCGTAACTAATTTGCTCAACAGAACCCTGCTCAGACTTTTCAAACAATTAACATTTTACATCTAAATATGGAAAACTTTTTGGTCTTAACATTTCTTCAACCTGAGTACTTTTTAAACCACTCAGACTATTAAGAATGATTAAATGTTGCTACACAGCCATATGTAAAAATAAAAATACATACCTTTTCTCTAGGATTAATTATGCTCTTCGAGCTGGATCGCTATCTGCTAAAGTCAGACCACGTACTGGGAAAATGACAATTCTGGCTGAAGTACTCTGACAAGGAGAGCCCTTTATTATCTTACCATTGGGAAGGTCCATTTCCTACATGCCACATACTTAGTGCAGCATGAAGGCAGAAGAGGCCTTACAAATGCTACCCCATTCCAGCAGTGCCCCTGTCACACAGTGGGGACATTGCAATCACTCTGACTGCTAGAAGTTCCCAATCAACATGAAGCATAGTGGTAGAAGAAGGTGACTTTCAGTACAAGGTTTGAATTATTTATCTCCTTCCCCTAAAGGCAGGTGCTTTCCACAGCAGTAATCCAGCCACCTGAGTAACAGGAAGACTTGGATTTCTAATCAAGCTAAAACACCCAAGTGTAAACACAGCGCTGAGCCCGAGATGTGCAGTCCTTTCATCTGTCGCTTCCTGGGAACAAAAGGAAAACCACTGTAAGTGCGTTAGCGTTGTGCAAGGAGAAGTGACAGGAGTTTACGTCAGACAAAATCTAGAGAAAAGGCAGGCGAGACCACTGCAAACAAATCACCCCACCTGGCTCCTCAGCTCTGCTCCTTGGACCACAGGTGAGGTCTGACTGCGCCCACAGCAGACAAATCCCTCCTTATAGGGACAGGGTGAAGTGACCACTTGCAAAAGAAATCCTTGGTCTGACTGGGTGTGAAGGGAAGAGTACTCAGAGGCTGACACAACCCTGATTATTCCCTGTTAGAAACTATCTTGCTTGTAGCTGCATAACCTCAACAGATGATAACTTGGTTGTTTTTAGAGAGTCCTAACTTGGGCCCTTCGCTATCCATGTTTCTTGGTGTTCCAACAAATGGAGATTGGGTCTGGAAGCTTCCTTATGTAAAGAAAAGGGAAGAGCTTCCCTGGTTCCAATATAACTGGCTCAGGATGGGTCCCAAACCACAAGCACTTCAGTCATCGAGTGAGTCAGTATCCTCTGAGAATGCCATTAATAACAGGAAAGACAAAACACACAACCCTAATTTAGCACACATTTTGCTCTTGACAACACTCAGCTTCATCTTTTGATGTTTACTTTTTTATGTTAGCTTTTTCCCGAGAATGGATTTACCTATCTTTCTGAAGATAAGAAGAAACCTTCTCCCATTACTGCTAGACAAAAGTTGATGTGCTAAATATGAACCTACAAAGCTGAGCTACTTTCAGCTAGTAGTTTATTTAGGTTGGTCAAAAGCAAAGGCTGCTCTCAATTCAACCAGACATTTTTATTTTTAGTCAGGACAAAATATCCGTCAGATTTTGTTGTCACCAAGAGGTTTAGTCTAGAAAACTGTCGGACTTGATGATCTTAAAGGTCTTTTCCAACCTAAATGATTCTATGAGAACACTTTAGAAATTGCCTCTCTCGGCCAAGGCAGAGCCACGCTGCCAGATTGCTGTTCAATGGCTGCGGTGCTTTACCTGTGCACAGAGCAAGGGCTTGATTTCTTGCAGTTTTTACTCTGATAACTGTGAGTAGGAGGAATACCACTCTTCTGCTCACCCTTCAGATATCAGCTGACTATTCTGCCTGATTTCTCCTCAGATGGTTTCCCTCCATCTAACTTGATTCTGCTGGGATTTTCACACGAATACGTTGGTCTTTGCTTCCTCTCTGAAGAGGTTTCCACTCGCTTTTGAAGTTTTTAAACTCGGAGGAGAATTTGTGCTAGGTGCAGAAGAAGGGATTAGCTGTGTTGCAGGGTTTCTAGAAGGCTTTGAAATGCTTCTGGGTAAAAGTCTCTTGCAAAGATTCAGTAGTTTTCTAATGGAAAAAATTACTGACATAATAACTGAAAGGCAAAACCCATGTATACTGCACTGTGGTATTCAAACTTCTGCCCACAAACACAAA
>JAOXJM010000012.1:80060284-80084019 GCA_026413425.1 Tringa solitaria
GGAGTGTGGGGGCGGCGGGAGCAGCCCCCTTCGGGGGTCGGGGCTTCGTGAGCGGGCGGGGGCGAGCGGCCCCCAAATTCCCCTCAAGTTATCGGCGTGCCCAGCCGGAGCGGGGGCTGCCGCCGCTCTCCGCCGGGGAGGCTCTGGGCGCTAATTGGGGCTCATTAGAGCCCAGGGCGGGGGCTGCAGCGGGCAGGGCTGGAGGCGCCGGGGCCGTGGTTGTGGCCCCCATCCCCCGCCGCCGACCCGGACCCCACCGGCGGCACCGCGGGCTGCCCGGCGCTCCGGCGGGTCCGGTGCGGGTCCCTGCCCCCCCCCACCCCGTTCCCCGCTGCCGGCGGGGGCCCGCTGTCCCGGGGGGGCGGTGTGTGTGTGTTGGTGGTTCCCTCCTCGGGGTGTCCCTGCGTGGAACCCGGTGCGTGTGTTACTTTTTCCGCCTTGCGGGGGCACGTGAGGCTTCAGATGATGGAGGTTTCAGAAGGAGGGCAGCCCTTGCAGCCCTTTTATTAAGCGCACGCTTTTTTTTAAGTACGGACAGAATCTTCCCGTGCCCAATGCGAAAGTAAGGAGGCTTACGGCTGGAAAGCGCTTTGAGCTTTGGCGTTCTCTTCTGGGTCTTGACAGCTTCGTCGCGTCGGGTGAGGAAACCAAATCAAAGACGCTTCGCTCCTCGCCCAAGGCGTACGCTGAAAGTCAGAACTTGGGTCCTCTTCTGCTCTCCCTAAGTTAGCTGAATTTTGTACAAAGGATATTTTGCCAACTTGGTTCGGCCCGCCTAGTGCCAGCACGGCCTCAGGAACACAAGGTGTCCAGTATTAATGCGGCGACTTCAGTGTGTGTGTAGACTGCTGGCCGAGCTTGCGTCTGGGTTGTGACTTCTGGTGGCTGGCTGTACGCCTGCTTTAATTGCACCCCTCGCTGAAGCAGTGGCACTGTCAGGGTTGTAAATACGGGCCAGGCGTCTGTTTTACAGGACCGTGGTTAAGCTGCAAAACCGTCCTTTGCCCTCATGGAATCGCTTCCCTCATGTTGTCGGTGCTGCTGTTGATGTTTCCGCAAGAAAAATAGGTGATCTGTTTACTGGAGTAGTAATTAGCCAAATAAAAGAAGGTCGTACGCCTTACTGCTTGTTAGCTTTTCATTTGTCAGACAACAAAAGTTCTGTCAAGTGCAATAAGAAGGAAGAAACATAAAATTAACTTTCAAAAAGTCTGAGTTAAGTAGTAATATTACTTTTTTCTTTTCTTTTTCCCCTGTAGAGGATGTAGCCCTTGCCTTTCAAAAGCTTGCAAGCCATGAGCAATATGGTGTATTAGCCTAGCCTTGCAAAATTAATCCGAAGGGTCATTCGCTCTGACACAAAGCATAGTAGTGTGCCCTACATAAAGGTGAAGAAGAGAGTTAATGGTTTTGACTCCCCTATTAGCCAAAATTATTTGCCTTGGGGAAAAAGCAAGTAAATTTTGCCAGTCTGTGTTAGTATTTCAGCATGTATTTATGCTAATTTGTGGTTGCTGCATGCAGACTTTGATCTTTCTTAAGAACTCTTACTCCCTTTCAACATGTTGATATTACTTTAAAAGATCAGTAAATACAGCACTTCGGCTTTAATCTGCATCCAGAGTCCCACCCATAAGTATAAACATTTTTCCTTTCCTCACACCGGAGTGTATGTAAATCGCGCATAGGGAGCGAGAGACACAATCGCAGCAATGCGCCGGGACCACAGAAAAATGTCTGTTGAAGGCACTGGATCGAGCCGTTAGCTGGATAATTTAATTTGTGCGAGGCAGACATCCTGCAGCTGCTCTTTACGAAAATATTTGCTGACTTATCTGAGCGAGTTATTGTTCTCCTTAAAATAAGTGGCGGCGTGCGGGAGAAAAGAGGAAGCTGGCTGAAAGGCACAGGTAGCAGGCCCCGTCTGCTCCGCTCCCATTCGGCAGCGACGTGACTCCGCTGCTGGAATTGTGTTCTGGGAGAAAAGCTGGCAGGTGAGAAGGACGTACACTGGGTGTGCTCCATTGGGATTGTTCCTTGGCGTTAACTGAGAAGCCCCCATTCGCTGCGAGTGTTGCAGAAAAATACTGTACAACTGAAAGGTGTTGGAGAAAAAGCCCCCCCTGCGCTGCTACTTCTTCCATGTTTTTCAATAGCTAGGTGCTGGCTGTAACCAGTATATAGTATGTAACGATGCTCACTGGAACAGGAGGAGGCAGCTGGGTTAAGATGCTGCCGGAGTGCTGGAACACGCGCCTCGCAAAGGAGCTGCTCCTGTTGGGACTCGCTGTGTTAAATGTGATGTGGGGTAAGGCCAGGCTCCCGCTCACCGGCTGATGCCGTTGTCTGTGGTTTAACAGCTTTTTGACTTCTCGATCTTGCTGCCCAGCGCCCTTCCTTTGATATTTCTTATTTGACTTTTATTCCTCTAGGACGACAAGTGGTTGTATCTGTCTCCAGAGGAGCCTTGATCTCCATCCCTATCCCAGTTTTCTAACTTGGCTAGTTAAAAAAAAGAATTGTTCTGAGTAAAGAATTAGGATAGAAGAGTCGGCTCTGAAAGTTTCCCTCCCAGAAAGCTTTTATTGCCAGAAGATACTAAATTTATTACAAAGTTCCCCCTAAATGCAGTGGGGAAGTGTATTCAGAGACTTCTAGAAACTATTTCTGGCTGTCGATTGAACTGTGCTAGCTGTAGGTATTCAAAAGAGAGTGGAACAGTAACTTTTTCAGTACAGTTACATAGTCATATTTTCATATGTAAAGTGTTAAAACCCGTAGAAATCCCAGGGATCCATACTCAGAATTAAAAATATGGATGTGAGAGCCATCCACAATAGAGCCATTTGGCTATGTTCCTCAAAACAGCCTGAAAAAATCACTCCCATATGTTTTACCAGCAGTTAGGGTGCCCACAAGGGAGCGGTCTCCTGTGGTAGCTGAGGTCAGGCTTCTTTTTTCCCGCGAGAATGCATCCCTGCTAAAAGGGGATGTACGCTGTGAGGGAAGGAGAAGAGTCATTTCAAGATGGAACAGGAGGAAATTTTGCAGAAAAAAAAGGCAGGAGAGGGAAGCTCAAACTGCCTCCTCAGCATGTGAAGTTCCCAGGCAGTCCTTACCAGGGCAGCAGGGGAACTGGATGCAGAAGGTCAAGTTCATCCTCTTCCCCTTACGCCGCAGGGGGGTCACTTTGCCCCCTGTATGCAGTGCGTCGCACGGAACCACGGCTGCTGTCCTTGTCACTGGAGGAGTGTGGGGGTTGCTGGCCCAGCTGAGGTCAGGGAGTGGTTGAGGTTGGGGGCTTCTTCTGGAGGTTGTCTTCTTCAAGGCTGCCCGCTGAGCTGGTGCAGTGAGCCTGCAGTGCAGTAGTGCATAGCGGTGGCTGCAGGAATCGGTTGCCTTTGGTTGCTGCCAAGCTTAAAAGACAAAGATTATTCCTTCCCACTCCCTTAATTTCCACAATGGGAAGAGAAGTGGGGAGAACAACTCTGTCTCCAGCCTTCAGTCTATAATGTCTGGGTAGATGATGTTGAAGGAGAGCATTACGATCGCATCATCGTCATGATTGAGGTCCCACTGATGTTTCTCTAACGTTGCACAGAGGTTGATCGGGAGGTGCAGTGTAGCCTTCTGCGAGGCACAGCAGATACTCGGTGCCCAGCATGCTTATATTTTTAGCAATACTGCTGGTGCCTTGAGTTTAGAAGGGTTTCCTTCATTTCTGCTTTCCACAGCTGGAACATGCTTGCTTGTGTACCCTGTTTCAAGGGCAGGGCTCCCAGCTTGTGTCTTGAAGGAGCGAGTGTTGAACCTCCCTCAGTGGGAAGGATGTGGGGCAAAAATTAATTTTGAGGCTTTGAACTTAGCTTCAGGGAGCTGTCAGAAGAGGTATCTACCAAGCCTGGAAGCTTGCAGCTTGCGGCACGTTTTTCCTTGGTGTTCCTGTGCTGTGGCGTTTGGAAGATCACTGCCTTCCAGCAGAGACTCCGTCATGGAGACCTTTGAAAGGTTCACCACCTCCTGTAACCAAGTGACTCTGGGGCTGCCAAATTTCTGCACTTACAGTGAAAATCTAGTGTTCCTAATAAATTTCTGTATTGATAGATGGGAATTCTGGCTGTGCTGTGCAGCATGGTGTACGCGTTTAGGACAATCTTGAAAGTCTCCCAGTTTTCATTTTGAAGTGTTTTTACTGATAGCACAAGTTCCGGCTTGTGACACTGGTAGAAGCTGTGTAGCTCACACCAGCAAAGTTGCATTTCAGGCTGGTCGGGCAAAACCATCATCCCATGAGCGATGGCGTAAAAGTTACATTTCTGGAGGGCTTCTGAGCACCAAAGCCATGCCAAGAAGGAATAGTGCCTCTTCCGGCTGTTGATGTTGGCTGTGTTCTCTGAAGTTTCTGAGCTGTGACTCCTTCTCATATTTAAGTTTTTTTAGAAGCCAATGGTTGTTTTGTCAGTAGTTATTTTTAGGTTAATTAGAGAGCAATATGTTTTGCCTAGAAAACATTTCAAGGGGGCTGAAGACTACCTTACCGAGTCGGAAAGAAAAGAAAGTTTTTCATAGGTTTGGTTCTGCAAGTCAGGAAATCGCGTTCAGTTCATCAGCAGCACGTCATCCTGACTGCCTACTACACGTATTTCACATGTGCCTTTCATAAGATGCATTTGTGCAAGTGAAGCGTAGCCATCGTGGCTGGGCGGGAGCCTAGCAGCCCTGCTGGCACCGCCAATATTGTAAAATGACACAAGAATTCTCTTAAAGCTGCAAAACACATAACGATTGAAATTAGCAATAGAGGCACTACATTGTGCAGGGTCCGCCTGTGGTTTTTTAGGTATGTTCAGTCAGACTCCAACCAAAGGAGAGCTGTGAAACGCCCCCACCGTTACAGAAGTCTTGGCTGCTTCTGAGTCCTGGGTTTTTGTCACCTTCGGGTGACGCCTCACTGAAATGGTTACTTTTTTTTTTTTTTTGTCTTTTCCCTGATTGTGAGTTTGTGGCAGCACTTTGTGTTAAAGCTATTGTGCTCTAACCAGATTATTATTTTTTTCTTTATATGTATTTTCATTTGGTGAGCCCTGCGTACGGGTGTGAAGGTTGCAAAGCTCTTTGGTGGTTCTTGGTTTTGGAGCTGTTGCAGAGCCTGCTGCCTAGTGAAAAGGAACTGTGTTTGAAAGCACGGCCAGTCCTAACTTATTTTTGAAGCCGAGTGGCATGGGCTTTTATCAGAAATGCCCCAGAATTTTTTTCCATGATTCTGTGGAGGCGGGAGAGAACCTCTTTGCAAGAGCGAGGGAAGCAGAAAGGAAGGGGAGCTTGAACTTTGTGTGTCGTCTGGAGAGTTTAGAGCACTGGTCCCATGAGCAACCTGAGAAACCCTGCAACCTTCCACCGTTCTTCTTGCCCCAGTGTGCTGCAAAGGGTGGAAGGAAAAGTTTGAGGCACCTCATCAATAGTTCTGCTGTTGGTTGGCTTGATGGTACCACGTTGCACTGCCACTGTGGGGACTTTAGCCAAATCTTGGGTTTCAGCTTGGTAAAACCTTTATAGTCTCACGAATCTGTTTTTTGGCTTTAGAAGATAACTCAAGGAGAATGGGTAGGCCCTTGGCCCTGCGTGTGGGTGCAGATAGCGTCACTGTGTTTGCACAGAACAAATCCAGACCAAAACCCTAGCAAGTAAGTAACACGCCTGCCTTTTTTTTTTCCTTTAATATGGGGAGTGAATATGTTGTAACTTAAAAAAAAAAATAAATTTAAGCACAAGAAGTGTAACTTTGTGTCTCCTGGGTGGATGCAGCCCCAGTGGAAGGTGCCATGGTCTCCTGCACGGGGCAGGAGCAGCAGCTCCATCCCTTGCACTCCCAGCGAGGTGACTGCGTGCCCGTCGCAGTTCTGGAGGGAAGTGTGTCCTCTGGGTGGTTTGATCTCACCGGCCTTTTCAGCCTCAGGGCTGGTATTTTTCCTTAGTGAATCACAGTCCCCAGCTGTGGTCAGAGCCAGGAATGTAGTTTTGGGTGGAGCCCCGGTAGGAGGGCAGGAGGTAAAAAGTCACTGTGAATTAAGGCTTTTGCTGAGGGGAAGAAAAAAAAGAATTACCAGCCTTAAGTCACTAATTGTGGCTACTTTACAAGTTTCGGGATG
Organism: Tringa solitaria; assembly: GCA_026413425.1. Lineage (NCBI taxonomy): Eukaryota > Metazoa > Chordata > Aves > Charadriiformes > Scolopacidae > Tringa > Tringa solitaria. The sequence continues at coordinate 80,066,434 of JAOXJM010000012.1, forward strand.
TGACCTCAAAATTTGCTAGATTGATTATGACTTCAGGCTCGTATGAGAGGGTCATGGCTTAGGCATTCTCATTTCTCTTGATCTTCCTGTTATTTATCATTATATGACATTGTAAGCCATTAGTGAGACATGCAGGAGGATGGCTTTGTGGTGGAGCAACAGTTCAGGGCAAGTTTTGGGTATTGTTAGTTCAAATTTTGCATGGTGGCTTTTATTGATTTATTTAGGATTTTCTAGGATGTCCTGCGTATGTCTGAAATTTGAGCATTATCCATTGGTCATATTTACTGTAATGCAACTTTGTTTTGGACAACCCCCTAATTAAGAAAGGTTAAGTGGGTTACCCTGTTGGTTCGAAGTTCATTAAGTAGCTCAAACACTGCATTCTTTTGAAGACAGGGCTTTTCAAAGTTTGGATGCAGAATGGGAGTTGATATTAACTATCCTCCAGATCTGCCTCGTGAAGTAAACTATACCCATGCTGAAGAAGAAATCACTGCTTTGTTACATGGGAAATATGAGCGTTATATTGGAAAAGTACACTGAGAAAGATTCGTTAGGATAGACGGAATGCCTAAAGATTACTAGTATCTCTAACTGTACCTGTAAGAAGCAGGAGGAGTTTGGGGGAGAATGTCTGCTCCTAGACTCATTTCTGCAAAGTCAGTGATCAAGGCTTGTCATCTCAGGTAGGTCCCGATATCATTTATCCTTGTTTTTGATGTCCTCAGCTGGATGGCCAGTGTAGAGCCAGGTCAGGGGGGGTGACTGGCATCTGCTCTGCTGGGTGGTGGTCCATGGACATCGTGAGCGGCCGGACCCTTTCCCAGTGCAAACCAGTGACTGACTGGGGAAGGTTGCTGAGCTGTTTCAGCTGTAAACACGTCACGCTTGTGCTTGTTTTACTGATAAATGTAAATACTTGCTCTCTATTTTCCTTTAATGGCCAAATGACTGTTTTTCAGTGTGGCCTGTAAAAACCTTCTTATTTGGCAGAAGATTTATAGAGGGTTGGGGCTTTTTTTTCCATTGACATCTCAAACATGGGTGATGTTGGAGGAACTTGATAATACATGTTTTTCCTTATTAAGTACCTTACTAGGAATAGACATGATTTTTGTTCAGATTTGAAGCGTGGCAGAAATTGCTGTATGTTTGGTTTTACTGACCAAAGTTAATGTTTCTATTTTGTGTAAACCCTTCTGTAGAGGGGTTTAACACACGGTTTCTATATGAGATCTTGTAATTTTTCCTAGTGAGTAATTGTGCTGAGTTTTTCTTTCACTAAGAAGGAGCAGCCACAGCCAGTAACTGGGGAAAAAAAAAACAAACCAAAGCAAACAACAAAGAGCATCCCTTGTAAGACTTTGAGGAAAACTCTACGGTTTACTCTTGTATGGAAGGAAGTCTTTAAAAATGAAAGGTACTGGTCACTTGTATGATCTTCTGAACTTGCATTGAAAATTCATATCCAATATGTCTTAAACTGGATTTCCTAGGTGTCTCAGTGGCCCTGTCTTGGTATGGTGGAGCAAAGCCTAAAGGTGGCAGGAGTCGGTATAATACCTTTTACTCCTTCTGGGATTAATGGGATGCTGAAGGAAAACGTCCTGGCAGATACACTTTTTCAATCTCCTTTACTATACAGTGGCCTGACAGACTTCAGAGTTGAATAAGGTTCTTGTATTTGTGTGTTAATGCATCTTAGCAAATACGTTTTTGCAACTACTTAAATTGCTTCAGTGGGGCATTTTTCTTGAATTATGGTATCAGACTTTCTTTGTTTTGAAAGTATGTAATCTTCATCTTGTGGCGAGCCTCGCTAGAGATTTTTGAATAAATATTAAGCAAAGGTGAATATTGAAGAAATCAATATTCTTTTTAACCTGTCTCTTAAATGGGTTAAATCTGTGAAATGGTTTGGGTCTTGGTTTTGTTTTGTTCCACGTGAGGGGAAGAGGAAGGGAGAGAGGGGAGCTCAGCAGCAGACTCGAGGAGCCAGGCTGTGCCTTCGCTCGGGATCTGGCTGGTGGCACGTACAGCTCGAATGGCTGTGTTGGAGGGCTCGGGAAATAAAAGGCTGAGCACACTTTGATGTGTTAGTGTTGCCTCTTCCTATATATTCTTGGGAAACTATTCATAATCCTTTATTACAGCTCAGTGATACAAGAGTGTGTTAATACAAGCCTCTGCTTTGTTTTGGAGGATGCCCTTCTGGGACACGCTGTAAGGACACCTTAGCAGAGGGCAATGTTTGGTTGTTGCTTTTTTTGCCTGGGGGCAAAACTGCATTCCCACCCTGAGCAAATTTACCCAAGGGCTTTTTACCATAGGATGTCTGCCTCTATACTGGGGTAGTCATTAAAAGTACTGAGGGTTTTGGGGGTTGTTTTCCATGTTCTTAACTTCTTGACACGGTAATGCCGGCGGAACGGCCCCTTGCTGCCCAAGCCTGCCATCACAGTCTCAAAGTCAGGATTGATTCTGGTGCCTGTAGCCTACCTGGGGTAGAGACCTGAGGCTCAAAGGGTTGATGAGTGCTAGCTGTCATTAACTCCAGCTGGAATTACAAAGCTGAGTATTTCTGAAAGCTGTCATCAAAGTTAACAGCCCCAAACCCCTTGGCCCTCTTTTCTCTTACAAACCTTCAAAAGGCTTCGGAAAACTCATTTTGATGAACTTTACGGTAACTGGAGCAAACATTTCTGTAGTTCTTCAAACAATGTTGGACTGTGAACATGGTGCTAATGGCAAACCCTTGCATGGTTTTGATGTTGTCCACTGCATGTGTCTGTTCTCCTTCTTCTTGACCTTACTTGCAGAAATTGGGAGGTTTTCTCTGGAAAGATTCTCACGCCTCCCCTTTGCATGCAGCCAAACTGGGCCTGGTTTTGGGGACAGGAGATAAGAGAAGTTTATTCCTTGTTTTGAAGAAGTATTGATGTTTATAGCATTAACGGAAACAGATTATTTGGTCCTATTTTAGTTGCTGTTGTTTAGCGTGCCATTAAAATGTTTACTGAGATGAAGTTAAATATATTTGTCAAGAGAATAGAATTGTTTTTCTTAGGAAGTTGTTTATCCTAAGGAAAAGTCAAATCCCTTTGTTTATTATACCCATCTGGTTTACAGAAGCAGCAGAGATCATTTCTATTTGACCATTTTAGCGGGTCAGAGCCCAACTGTGTATCTTGGTTAGGGTATATTTTTATTTGCTTCAGAAAGGAGCCAAGTTGGCAGGACACTGGAGTTCACATTGGGACAAGGAGTAGATGACAATTCTGTAGGTCAGACTTCTTGCTTTGTTGGTCATCGTCTTCATTCTCTCCCCCTTATTAAATATAGACTGTGGTTTTGTGATTAGGGTTTATCTCCTCAGTACAGCTTTCTGGTGATGGGTACGATGGATAGGTTTGTTTGGTGTGTGTAATCAGTTAGTATATTCCCTAGAAGAAAATGAGAGCGGTGGTTGCAGCAGAGCTTTGAAGGGTGGCATTTCCTGCTGCTTTTCAGACTGTGCACCAGGGTGTCTGATGAAGCGAGCTCTTTGTTGTTGGAACTCCCAGAGTCGGATTCTGCCGTGTGATACTTGATAAGCTATTTCCAGGCATAAACAAATGCAGTAAATCTGAGCTAGAAAATATAATTTGCACAGCAGCCCCTTTCCCCCCTCCCCTTGCAATTACATTTCTAATATTTTGCGCGCCAAATCTGAGAAGTTTTAACAGATGGCAGATGGGATTTTGGCATAAAGTCGCGCAGCGCTCGCAGCAAAAGGGCAATTCTCTGTTTTGTGTTAGTTTTGAGAGTTTCTAGTCCTAATTTCTATTTCTATCGCACAGCTTCTATCATTTTGCTTTGGTGATTCAGTACCTTAAATGAGTACAACCCTGGTGCAGTAGTAAACTCCCTGGGTTTTTTTTTTGTACAAAACCTAATGAATAAACATAATTGCAATATTATGAAATAACTGTATTAAACTTTTACTGTATAGTTAGACCTCTGTCAGTAGAACACCTTCGTGCTATGCAGTTAAGGTGGAGATGTCATCAGTGGCTGGTGGAGGACAAAAGGTGGTAGCCAAGTCTCTGTGTTTTATTGTGAGCATCCAGTGGTCTTTTGTGGGTAGCTTGTTCTTAGTTGTCCTCACTGAGTAAAGGAAAACATTAAGTTGTGGGATCCTTTTCCTTCAAATAGTGATTCAGCATTTACTGTGTTCCAGGCGCTTCAGGAATCAGGGAAAATACAGGCTGTAATCCTTAATTTTGATTTCTGGAACTTGTGTGCCGCTTACAGAAGCGCTCCTTTATACTGCTTGCAAGTATTTGATTTGAAAAGTGCATGGTTGCTTTATGCAGTCAGAGAGGCCACAAAAGCCTTGCTGTTTTCCTGGGAATTTTGTTTTTTCTGCTGGAAGGCACCAGAGTTCTTGGTAGGCAGCATGAGCTGCGGCTGAGCTGGAGCACAGGGATGTGCCTCCTGCTCCATGGGTAGATGGGAGTCATCTCTCTCTAGGAAAGGAAAGCAGATGTGTGTTAATCAATGGCTAAATTGAAGGGGAAAGAAGGGCTCAAGGCAGAGAAGGTCTGGACACCTGCAGCGTAAGATCATGGGTCATGTCTCTGTGGGGATGGCCCGAGGCTTTCCTGGGGAAGCGGAGGAGAGGAGCTGGCGTCAGGCTCTGAGCAGGGGCAGATGCTTTAGCAGGACGGCTTCTCAAAGGGGTCTCCTTGTCCATGGGATAACGATGCCTGATAGCTACTGCTTTAAAATGCATAAATTAAGCTCTTTTTTGGCTTTGTAATGCCAGTCAGAGAACAATCTTCTGTTGCTGTCCTGACGCCAGCTGCAGTTTTCCTAGCTGTAGGTTTTGAGTGTGCTTTTTCTGGTTGGGCCTCTGGTATTATAAACATCAACATTTTGGGAAGCCTGGCTTTTTAGGGATGTCTTTTTCAGTCTTTTTTTTTGTTTTTTTGGCAGTATTGAGCAATGATGGTCTTCTGGATAGTTTCACATAGGCTTATTGGAGAAATCTGGGGTTATTCTTGAGAAAGCTGCAGTAATTTATGTCCTGAAAAATACGACTTTGGCATTTGTTAGTGCTGCACTGTCGGTGGCAATATTATTGTAGTAAAAATTGCCATTTTTACTTTTATTGAAATTCCTACTTTAATTTTGTTGTCATGTGATCATCTTTTACCCTAATTTTGTTCCAAAAGCTGTACCAGAGAGTAACTAGTAATCAGCGAGTTGTTCTTTCTCTGTAGAAGAACAGTTACGGTGCTCCCACTTGCTCTCCAGGAAAACAGTTGGATTTTTATTAGATCTTTGTAATTGTTAGAAGAAGGAGAAATTGTTGGCTGGGGGAAGAGCTTTACCCAGGACTGTGGCAGGCAGCCTGTGCTTGGGGCCATTGGCAAATCTGCTTTTTTAAATCTTCACCTCTGGAAGGGCCTGAGAACACCTGGAAGCTAGGATGCTTCATGCATGTGCTTTAAAATAGAAAAGGCAGTGTCGATAAACTCAAAGCTATGAAGCTGCTGCTTCTTTTGTTGGCGTCAATATTTATTTAGCTTGCTGATATTTTATTCTACTCCAGCTGCAATGCTGTGCTGTTGCTACCTTTCCCTGTTACCAATAAAGAGGAGAGGGGTGGGGAAAATAATACCTTGTACTCCTTGCCGGTGCAGATCTAAATACATTGTTTGTGACTTCTTTTCATTCATAATAATCTGTTATTCTTTGCTAATGCTGATGGCTCCTGACATTCTTGTATATTGCACGTGCTTTTCCTGTTTCTTAAGTTTAAGTAAATGATTTGGTGCAGCTGGGGGAATGTCTGCATAGGAAGAAGCATGTTGTGATGAGTTGCTTCAGGATTATTTAAAAGCAAAAAAATGGCCATTTGTTTGTGTATCTGCGGCCTCTTTCTGACTTTGTAGTTGGGATTAACTGAAACAGATATTTTATTTTATTTTTGCCTTTTCTTTGTTTGTTTATTTTTCAATGACCTGGGAAGTTTGCTGACAGCTCAAAAGCCCTACTGAGAAAAACTAATAAAAACATCTGAATAGCTGAAAGCTTAAACTCCCTGCTGGAAAGGTGGTTTGTTGAGGAGAAAAAATAAGTTCAGAAGTGGTAACCATTAGTGGCTATAAATAAAGAGTTACTCATTTAGGCTCTCAGACGGATAAAAGAGAGAGGTTGTTCCAGTTTTTCATCTTTACTGTGTGGTAAAAAGTAAGGTATGTCATGCCCTGCCATTTTTTTAGATAGCTTTAAAAATAGCTGCACTTGTGCTGTTTTCTGCTCAAAGAAAGGTCTTCAAGTATACTTGCGTAAATGGCAAAAGCTGCTTGCCCCAGTCTGAAATAAACACATGAATTTATGAATCACTTCACTTTTAATAAGATGTGTTCCCAGCAAGGCAGCATCTCTATTTAGTCAGTACATCTACACTTCTGATAAAACACCAAAGTTTGTTCTAAACCAGTATCTGTAATCATGTGAGCAATATGGAAACAGCATAGGGGGTAGCTGCTGTGTACCGAGTGGGTCAGTGGGTCTTGTCTTCTGGAAAATAAAACCTGTTTTGCAAGCTGGTGAAGGAGCAGGCTGGTTTTCTTCCTTGGGCTCACCTGCTGTGGTGCTGAGGAGGGTACAACGGAGCAGGGAGAAGGAGCGATGTGCTGAGACTCCCCTGGGGACCCTGGAAGAGCCCTGACGACCCTGGACCTTTCGTGGAGTTTGGGAGCAGCTTTGGAGGGGAAGTGAGTTTTCCTGGTCTCCAGGTGTTGGGGTTAACCTTTCCCAGAGGACTGCCTTCTGCATTCTGTGTCGTTTGGTTTCTTGTACTGCATACGGTGCTGATCCCACAAATCACCTTTTTAAAGTCTTTGTTTAAAGCAGCAGCAGCTACCTTTTACACTTGGCTTAATGTGTTTCAGCCTAATTAAGTGAGCAACTTGGCAGCTTGCATGAATAGCTAAATAATAATTAACCTCTCTTTGACTTCATGGGTGTGGAACTGGGACCTTCATCTTCAGACTTAGTTTTCTTCTGTTGTGACCAAGCATTGACACTTGTCGTGTCCTCTTTCCCCTTTAATGCTGAGCGTCTGTGGACATGCTACACTTCTCGGGCTCCTTTGGAAAGTAATAATAAAGATGCAGTGCTCTTGGGCTTACCCTGACTTGGAAGAAGTTTGGTTTTGAGTGTTCTGCTGGCTGAGGCTTCACGTGTGTTGAACAGCAGCTCTCCGGCAGCCAAGAGGGCTGTTTCAAAGGTCTCTCCTGAGCCATGGGTAGTAGAGCCAAGCAGGCTGTTCTCCATGGTGAGCTTTGCTTCTCTTATCAGCGGATGTTGGCAGTTCCCAAACAAGAGGCTCTGATAGTGGCTTCTGGCTGGGCAGGAGGGGGAAGTCATTGGCGAAGGGAAGGTGTGCGGGTGGGTAGGTTTAAAGGCACAGGAGAGTTTTAGGGTTTCGGTGATCTGTAGCTACGCTATGCGATCATGGCTAAAGATAACAAACCCAAAACAAGCAGTGGGAGAAAGTGTTGAGGTCTGGGTTTCTAAAATTTGGTGCCTTGACATGCATAATATGTGTGATTTATTATTTTTTTTAATGGAGATTTAGCTCCTGATGTTGCTCTACTTAAATCAAGATCTCTTTACTTATTTTAGCAAGGTTAGTAATGATGAATGTGGGACACACAGTTCCCCTTGAATTAGAGAAGAGTCATAATGTATTTAAAATTAAACATGTTCTGAAATACCTTGTGGTTGTGGCTGGGTACAAGTCGCTTGGCTTCCTACGCCTCACAGTCCAAGCTTGCCATGGGAGAGTTAATGAACATCTAGGGAAGGATGTCCCTGACCACGGCAATGGCGGTGGGGGGAAGAAGTTTGAACTAGATGATATTTAAAGTTCCCTTCCAACCCAAACCAATCTGTGACTCTGAATACTACCCCTGTTGGGTCTCAGGAAACCCCCAAAACTCCATTTAATAGTAACCAGTCAAAATGACCACAACCCAGTAGGTAACAACTGTTATCTTAGTACAAATGAGGTTTCGGTAGCAGTGACCGTGGTTGAAGCGTAGCTTCTGCAAGTCTACTCTTAGGCTTAATAAAGCACACGCTGAAGTCCTCTTCTGCCTTGCTGCTGCGGCTCCCGAGGGGGTCACGGTGGGTGACCGGGCCCCACGTAAGTCGCGCTGGTGCGGCCCCGGGAGCCGTATCCCTGCTGCCGGGATGGAGGCGGGAATCTCTGCCACAATCAGGGCTCTGTGCTCCCCGCACAGATGCCGCTTTGTTAACAAACGACTTCTCTGACTTACTACCGTTTTTCAGCCCATTTCAGTATCATTGTTACGTTGGTTTCTATGTGACTGTAGAGCTGCTTTTATTGCAGACACGTTCCTGGAAAGCTAGAAATTATTATTATTTTTTTTATTTCTAATCAATTTTTTTTTAATGAAGGCAGTAAGCCTTCCGATGCAGTACATGGCGACTGTCGAGGGAAGAACATTTACCACCACTCCAGTGTAGTGGAGATGTTCAGAACTGGCTTTGAAGTTCCATAGGAGATTTTTTGGCTTTTTAGGAAGCTCTCCTGAAGAGATGATTGGCTTTGGTAGAGTACAAATGTTGGGCCACAGAAGGCTAAGTTACAGTGATGCTTCCTTTAATTTATCAGAGAGGAAGCAGAGCAGTGTATGAAGTCAGGACCAAAGGAGAGCATATCTTGTAGGTCTGAACCCTGCTGAAGAAATTTAATTGCTTTAGGACTGGGTAGGGGTAATTACATGCCAGCCTGTGGCCTTCAGGCAACAGATGGTATCATGAGAGCTGCTGTTAGGAGGTAAAAAAAAAAAAAAAAAGTCTGAAGTTAGAGACATTGTGTAGAAAATAGATTGAAAGAAGAATCAGATGTTGTGCTCTCCTTGAAATGAGCGGGAAGAAGCCATGTATGACATTATACGTTACTGTGTTGAATTAGTAACTGGGTTTTACAGGGTGAGCAATGTTCCACACCTGGGGTGCAGCACCGTCCCTGTTGCTCAGGTGGTGACCTCGGGGACGGCGGGTGCGGATTTGGGTGCGCTTGGGGTGATTCACAGCCCGCCCCGGCTTGCTCCTCAGTAATCGAGAACGGACTCGCTGGGAAACATTTCTGCTGGAAGCTTCTTTTTGCGATGGAAGGACCATTGAATGCAATCACATTCCTTATTTCTGTAAATGCATCTGTAAGTTATTTTTAGACAAAAAAAACCAAACAATAATTTTATCTGAGGGAGAGAGTTGTGCAGCGTATTGGGGTAAAAAAAACCCCAAACAAATGTCTTGCAAGTTGGCTGATGTTGTTGGAAGTGGGATATGTTTGAGATGGGTCTTAATGTGCTACAGGCCTAGATTTCCTAGTTGTCCTGTACTAATGGGATCTTGCTTATGTGAATATGAAGTGGGGATTTAACTAACAGGAGAAGAAAACATCGTGAAAGCATGTGTATATCTGAAAAATACACAGAAGTTCTGACAGTCACATTTGTGTGTAAACAAACATGCTTGTGGCTCTCTGAAGATGAAAGGGAACTGAAAATGTGACCAAAACAATGTGGTGTAAGTGCTCTCTTCAGAAGGTCTCAGTTCAGTGATAAACAGCTGCCAGAGTTGAGCTGTGCTCATCCTATACGTGAGCAGCTAGAATTATGATGAAATTACAGTCACTTCTTCAAAACAAAGACAAGTTGATACTTGAAACAACAGGGAAGTTGTAGGAAGACTGGCCCATGAGCAAGAGGGGAGGTGATGTCATGTGAACGCTGTCGTGGGATTTGGATGATTTAAACTGCATCGCTGCATCTGCCAAAGTCTTACAGCCCTCAACAAGTAATTCAGTCTGCTTTCGCCTTGGTTCTTGAGTTGCAAAGTACTACGGGATTTTCCATTTCCAACAGATTTTTTTTTTTCCCCTTTTCCTGGGTAGAGAGGTGTAGTGCATAAGGCTCTCGCCCTCCCTGGGCTTTTGTGCTGATGCAAATAAAACCAGATTTACCACCTGTGCTAAGCAAGGGGCCAAGCTCTGGTTGACTTTCTTGGTGAAGGAACAGGCACATAGTCCTTGTGGTTTGCAGTATTTTACACTGCACACGCATGAAAGTGCAGTGTGGAGCTCCAAGGAGTCAAAATTAATTTCCTTAGAGGTGAGGAAATCTCTGTTCCTCCCTGCAGAACAAAGTATGTTATATGCAGCATAGGGAGTTAAAGGTAGTATGTCCAGTAAGCAGGAACTTACTGGTTTTGAGTTTATGGCTTCTTTGAAAAGAAAATTGGTTCTGTTTAAGGCCAAGTCTTTTTGACCAGCTGAGTCAAAGCTTGGAGGAAGCTAATACGGAGCTGGCAGTGGAGGAATAATTGCTACTGCAGCAATTATTTGCAGTAAAGGGTTAAGTGGCTTTTCATGATTCCTACTGCCCTAGTTTAAGGAACACAAGCAGGGGCACCACCTTCCAGAACTGTCCTGTGGAGTTGGGTTTTTGGGTAATCATGAGCAAATTACTTCTCAGATGTTCTATTGCTCTGAGATTAATGGTAACAGGCTTTTTTTATTATTATTATTTTATTTTTGAACAGTAAAAATACCACTTTGGCTAAAGCAATCTGAATAATCAGTAACATGCTTAAAAACATTTGCTGTTTTGAAATGGTGCTTCTGAGAGTAATTCAGTAGGGACAGGTGGCCCTTCGGGTGACCAAGTTTAAACATTCTTCCCAAAGGAGGTCTGGGCTGAAGAAGCACGCATTCATTCTTGGGCGTGTGTCATGTTCACATAGGCTGAAATGAAGCACGTGCCCATTCAGGCAAAGGAGGCTTTCCTGAATCCTCTTTTGTTCTACAGTAATTTGCCCATATAATGCTTCTCGTTTCACAGTTCCATGCTTCAGCATTTGTGGAAAAGTTGGTTTTCAGCAGTGTTTAGGTAATTTCATTTTACCTAGGAGTTTACTTAAAAAAAAAGAACACACCACCACCCAAACTGAACAAATAGCTGTTTTGTTGACTCTCAGTGTAGTAATATGAGAAGTGACTTTATTAGTAGTATGAAAAGTAGTAAAAGATACTGGCTGTGTTTAGGTAAAGGAAGACATTTATATTTCTTTTAGGCTTGCGTTCTTTAGTGCCATAAAAATCTGATTATGAGTAAGTAAGATTAAATATGTTTTAATAGTACTGTGTCAAGCAGTCATGGAAAATTCCCAGTCTGAGCTTGTGCAGGCATTTGAATATTATGAAGCCCGTATCCTTTGGGTTGTTTTGGGTTTTTTTTATTTTCTGTTTTTAGGGTTCTTTTTATTATTTAAGAAAAAGCACCTCTCTGGGCAGGGAAGAAGCAGTAATACTGCATCTTGAGTGCTACACTCGCATTTTAATTTAGGCACCCTGCTAATTTGTCTTGAACTTAACTGTGCAGTCAACTTCTTTATAAATAATTTAAAGCAACTTCCTTGTGATGGCAAGCCTATAAAGTCCTCCCAGGTTTCAGAGACTGGGGAACTGCACCATGCTGTGAGAAGTAGATGTTTATGGAATTGTCTGGGCTGATGTTTACAAAAGAGTTGGTTGACTTACTTCATTTCTAAGTAAAATAAATTGCTGTATAAACGTTCGTGCTCCTGAGTAGACATATTTTCAGAGGTAGCTAAGGGAAAGATCATGGTTCCCTGGGCTTTAGGGTCAACAAGAGTTGCCCATGAAAGCGTGCTGTCCAGAGTGTTGACTTGTAGCTTCCATCCCACCTTTTGGGTGGGAGGGTGATGGGGGGAGCTGGGAAATGCAGAGCAGGGTGGGATGTGTAAACCTACAGGAGCAGTTTTCTTACAGGAGCAAAGCATGCTTTTGTCAGACTTGCAGTTGCTGCATGGTCTATGTATGTTGTTTATCTGTTACCTCATAGAGGTATGGGTAGCCTAAGGTATTAGGGAGCGTGTTTTGAAATATCATCGTAGAATCATTGCATAGTTTGGGCTGGAAGGGACCTAGTCCAACCCCTTTGCAATGAGCAGGGACATCTTCAACTATATCAGGTTGCTCAGAACTCTGTCCAACCTGACCTTGAATGTTTCCAGGGATGGGGCATCCTCTCTGGGCAACCTGTTGCAGTGTTTCACCACCCTCAGCCTAAAAAAAATACGACTTCTTGAAGATGAGATGGCCAGAGTGGAAAGAGGTGCCAGCTCCTGGGTATGCTAGTGCTAGCAGCAGGGTACCCTGCCTATTGGTACATCCCGAGCTCTCCACAAAAATACTTGTGCTTCATGTGCAAATACATTTTACACCTCTAGGTCTCCACCATCATTTAATTATTTTCACCAGCCCTAAAAAGGTCTGGGGTTCACTTTTGAATATCTTTGTCTCAAAGCAGCTGTGTTCTTGCCACGTCTTTCTCTGGCCTGGCATCAGTTTTTCTAATCGAGGGAAGCACAGCTCTCCACAGCCGGTGCTTGTGGGTGCTCCTGGCTGGGGGAGATGTGGCTGCTAGTCACAGCTGGTAGGTCTTTGTGTGAAAGAAACAGGATCTCCTCCCTGGATTTAGGCCAAAAAATGGAGTTTAGCATCTCAGCCCAAGTAGGTCACATCGGTAGCAAACAGTACGGTCTGATTTCAGACCTGATTCTGGAGAAGTGGGAAGAAAAATCAATCTCTCTGCTGCAGCGATGCTCCACTTCTTGCTTGAGCTAATCCCCTTGACAAATGGGAAGAGCTTAAGTGCAAGGGGTTCCCACCTTGTAAGATGAATGGTGCAGCTCTGGGAGATAACAATGTATGGTTAAATCACTTGGCTGAGAAGGTCCTTTGCCTGCTGAGAGGCATGCAGCTGTTCAACCCTTTTCTCATTATGCTTTTGTGTAGTGGATGTAGCAATCTAGAGCAGAGACTCAGCCCAGATGCATTTCCTGGTACTCCTCGTTTATCTCTGGGATAAATGTCCATTTTATCAGGTATTAATGCTTCAAATCTCTTCTGTTTGCTTAAGTTCTTCTAATTGCTTTGTGATTTAGTTTTGGATTAAATCTTCTATCAACCTCCAGTACAGTAAAATGTACACGCATGTTAAAAAAAAAAGTACAGAAACACCTGCTCCATGTTTCTGCTTTTTTTCCTCCAGTCGCAAATTGAGGTAGTAATTTTTTCCTGTTAACAATTTCCAGCTTGTAATGTAAACATGCACTGAAGAAAAATAAATAAATAAACTGGCGCCAGAGTGATGCAGGAAATACTCATCCCTGTCGTGAAAACAAGGGCGCAGAATGGGAATGCATCAAATCTCTAGGTGTGCCTGCGAGTGAGGAAACGTGCCTCGCCTTCTTATTGAAAGGTGGAGTGCAGATTTTAAGCTTCTTTGGAAAGGTGCTACAAACCATGAGGAAAAGTGCATTGTTGTATGTGCTGGGGACCTGCGAGCTGCTTTGGATCACCTGCCTGGGGGATTTGTCTATAGATGCGAGATGAAATTACAGAGTTGAGTCCAGCCTATAGCATGAAAGTACCTATAACAGGAGGAAAGAAGGGTCGCTGATAGAAATAACTGCTCCATTTGTGAGTTTCCTACTAAAGGTACTCCCTTCTGGCAGTTTACTGGTGAATGAATTTAAAGAGACTCAATTTTTACTTCTGTGATATATATGAAAAAGTCCCAATAAAAGAAAAAACGAGTTGCCATAGTGACTCAGGTGACTCACCCTGTACATACGTCATTTCACAGTTGCACACTCACAGAAAAATCAAAATACATATGCTAATAAGAGTAGCATTAGTGGAAGGAAATGTATCTGGTCAGGGAGAAGAAGTGGACTAAGCAAAAGCAGGAGATTGCTTTTCAGGGGGTTGTGACCTTGAGGGGCTGAATATAATGAATGCAGTGTTTCAGGCTGCCTTCTTACCTTGCGACTGCTGCATACCATTGGTATTCATCAGCAGTGACGGGGCTCTGCAGCGGGAAGCCTTGCAAAGCATCGCCTCGTCCCAGGGAGGAGTTCAAAGCCGGTAACGTGCAGAACTGTTCAAAGCACATGCAGGAAATGCTGCCTTTTATCTGAACTTCATGGCTTTCTAACTTTAGCTAAAAAATATAAGCTTCGCTGCTAAATTTGCCTTCAGTATCCATTCCCAACTCTTCTACGAAGTTGCACCTTCCGTATGTATTACAGCGATGTCAGATGCCACCGGTGCAGCCTTTGGGATCATGTAGCCCCTGGGAAAGCGGAGATTAGCCCTGATGGACAGGCTGCTGCTCACACCATCCAACAGCTGAGCGAGAGACTCTGCTGAGATTAAATTTCTCTTCTACTACTGCAACCTAATTCTTCCTGTCCCCAAAGGTCTCTGTTTTGCTTCTGCATTAGGGAAGTGAATTAGGTGTTTTCAAATGCCCGTTACAATTGATTTTTGTTTATAAACATTTGATCACAGTTTGAGAATTAACCTGCATATGAGTGACTATTTCGTACTTACTGGCACTTCGGTGTTTGTTTCAGGGTTGGTAGATTTGATCCTATTTATGAGTTATTTAAAAATAGAATGAATTTTGAATTGAATAATAAATTGTTTAAGGTCATAGGGGTTTTAGCCTTCACAGTTCAATATATTCTTTTCATATTTCACAGGGAAGGGAGGATTCTTTTGCCTTGAAATGCCACAGTGATTAAATTGTGTATGTGTTAGATCTCAGTTCGTAGCTGAGTGTTAAAATTTGTTGGGACTCTTTCCTGAGTTTCTGACCTGAGAATGAGGAGAAGGAGGAGATGGGAAGAGCTGCTGCTGACCGTCAGTCCTGCCTGCTCCAGACCCAAAAGAAGTGTCTACCAATGTCTCAAGGGGTAGACAGGAGCAATAATTTCAGAGGGTGCTATTAGTGTAATTTGTTTGTCTTCTGTGAAAGCAGATTTGTTCTAAAATAAATAGAAAGGGGAATAAACTCTTCTTTTCTCTTTTTTTTTCTGTCTCTGTAGACCTGTGGGCCCCTTTACAGGCCTGCTGGGGAGTCTGAGGGTCACTCTAAGACTTTTCTCCCCGCCCCTCTTCTGAAAATAGATATAATCTATTGAAAAAGCTGTTACTTTAGTTGCTTGCTTCCATCCTGTTGACTGAAGCTGCCGTTAACTCTCCAGCAAGCACGCTTGCCCCTTTCTGCATAAAACAATAATAGGTGTTACTTAGTGGGTTGTGAGTGTTTTAACATGCTGCTAGGATTGAATTAAGATACTGTTGCCTCCACATTTTTGTTTTTTGATTATTTTTTTTTAAGACATGCGTTTCTTTGCTGTATGCAAGACAGCGAGCTGCAGGAAGTCGGGAGGGCGAAAGGTGTTGGATATCATGTGCCATTAAAAAGTGCAAACATTCTTCTGAGTTATCCCCAAAGAAGGGAGAGATTTTTTTGTCTTGTTTGGACTGCATGTCCTCCCGGCTCCAAGAGGGATGCCTGCCGTGGGGCTGGCTCTGGAAGGAGCCAGGCTGAGCTCAGCCAACGCTCGCTGGGCACAGCAGTGGTCCTGTGTACCCCCTGCGATCCCAGAGAAGCCAGGCTGAGTTCAGCCGACGCTCGGCGGGCACGGCAACCTTCCCCTGCGCTCCCCGAATCCACAAGCCCTGGGCCACCAACAGCCAGCGTTTCTGCCTCGGGTACGTGGGAACAAGCCGGCGCTCTGCCCTTTAATGATAAAACGTGCCATTACACTTTGCTTAATTGGTTGTGTTTTCATCAGGTGATCTCCAGACGGGCAATTTGGAGTTGCTCGGTGATTATTGTGGTTTGCAGCATACAAATTAGTGTGGGAAGTTGCTAACGCCTTGCAAACTTAGGACTTCAGTGACAGGATCAGCTTTTTCTGCGGTCTCCTGAAGCATGAACGGTAAGGAGGGGGAGAGCACAGGCAGGTGGCATGCTGCCCTCCATTTTTCAGGACACTCATGTTTGTCTGACAAAGGATCATCCCATCTTCCAAACTTACTTGTAAAAGTCAGGCACCACGGAAGGGCTTCAGACACAGAGGGGTGTACTTCCCCAAGGCAAGTTGCTTGCATGTTGGATTTTTAAGGATTTAAAGGCTAGATTCATTTTTATTTAATTAATTTTTAAGGATGGTCGGGTCCCGGGTGTGAAGTACTGGTTCTCCACCACCTCAGGTTGTTTCATAACCCATGTTGGACTCGTTCTGTGTGATGCTGCAAGCCTGATAACATCTGCCCAGGCTTCCCAAGTTGGCCTCGGCGAGGCTGTTACTGAGCTGCCACAGGCCAGGAAACCGCATTTTCCTGGCTAGCTGTAGACATGGCATGTGTTTATCCTTCATCCAGCTTCTCAGGGCTCCTGGTCCTGCCTTTGAGCTGTGGTGAGCTGCCTTGTGCCCACCTCGAGGGACTACATGTGCGAGAGGCCGGCCTCATACCCTGATTTACCAACCGTCCTGTATTTTTCATCTGTTCCTCCTGGTTTCTGTATTCCATTCCATAGTAAGTCTTTATTCTACAGGTGTTTATCTTATGCAGAGTCCTGGTGACATCTGTAGGACATGGTAGCTGGGCAGAGTTAGGAAGGGGTTCTTGGTGTTTGTAGGGCAAACCCTATGTAGCTTGCCAAATGAGATTGATTAAATAAAACAAACAAACAAACAAAAACCCCAAACAACAAAAAAACCAAAAGAACCTTTGAAGCATGAACTAGTGATGTAAAGAAATAATTCAGTGCAATTACATACTTCAAATACTTGTGTTTCTGTGGTGAAATAGAAAGATGTAGCGATGATACCGTGAAAGCAAAGCTGCAAAGAGAAATGAAGCCTGCTGGATCGTCTATCACAAATTCAGTGTGAAGGGATCAATAAAAGTTAGGAGAAGAAGTTGTGACTTGATATTTAAAACTCTTCTATTTTCAATAATCGGCATTTCTATTAGTGAAATAAATAAATGAAAGAATTGTGGGCTGAGTGGTCCATTATTCTCTTCTCTCTCCCTTTCATACTTACTTTATTAGCCTTGGAATACAGTCTTACTAATTCTTATGGCACCAAAGTGTGAACTGTGTCTCTCCAAAATCCTGAGTTTTAATTTTAAGAAAATAGGGAGTTTTAAAGAAGAAGGGAAAACACCAAAAGAACACTTCTAAAGAATGTAACCTGGTTGGTTCGGTTTGTTTTTGTCTTAAGGCTCCGATTGTATAGTTGTCTTTTCTGCAGCAATTAAGGTTGGAACTATTTTCCCTTCTTGCCCATCCCTGCTCAAACCCAGGAAAATGTTTCATGTGTAAACTGATATTTTTGACTTGCAGGGAGATGTAAACAAAAATAAATAAATATAATCCCTGTAATGTTGTTAGACATGGAAAAGGATCATGAAAATTGACAATATGGTAATAAGAGCAAAAGTGGAACCTTTTGTACTTTGGTACCAGTAACTTGCGAAGTGGAAGCTGTGATATTATTCTTGGTAGTATTTTTTAAGTACACTTGTTGCCTTGTACAATCTGCTGGTTAATCATAGAATGGTTAGAGTTGGAAGGGACCTTAAAGATCATCTAGTTCCAA
>JAOXJM010000012.1:80086837-80099127 GCA_026413425.1 Tringa solitaria
AGGTAAACAACATCCACAGCCTTTCCTTCATCCAGCAAGTGAGTCACTTTGTCATAGAAGGAGATCAGGTTTGTCAAAAAGGCCCTGCCCCTCATGAACCCATGCTGGCTGGGCCTCAAAACAGAAAGGCACTGGAATCTCTCATGAAAGTCGTAATTCAGACTATAGCAATACTGATGACTCTCACGAAAAGGCTTGATGGCATCTCACTGCTGGGTTTGCTTTTGAGGGTATGATAAAGCTGTTGTTTCCTAGTGGTGTGGAACCCTCATTGCCCCCAAGACCTGGCAACCACATCTTCAGAGCCTTAGCAGAGAAGTGCAATTGCATTTTAGCCTTTGAGTGAGGTTTGTTAGTGATGTGTGTCTTCACATTCAGCAGCAGAAGGTGGGGAGGAGCATGCCTGTCCACCTGCATATATAGAGGTTAATCTCTGTGTGATGGTTGTGTTGGGAATAACTGGAAGATAAAATGTTCTGGGTCTGGGGGGGCGTTGTTGTTGTGTTTTTTTTTTTTTTTAAAGGCCATATTGCATCAAGTAGTGGTTTTGTAAGAAGTGCTGGTGCTCTCAAAGGTCTGAGGAAAGTTCAAATTTATTCTGCTTCCCTTTCAAGTCAGTAATAGTAACAATACATGTTTTAATCCAGTTTCTTGCTTTAAAGTGGTATGCCATCGTCGGCACTGCGCTATCTCCAATTACTGAAACAGAAGGAGATGGAGCCTGTTCAAGGTTAATCAGCAGCTGTTGCACAGACCTCGGGAGCAGAGGAGCTGGTGCTTTGATCTCCTGTGGGGGGATGGACAGACAACAGAAACATCTCATTTTCAAGGAGACTTTGTTCTGCAGGAAACTAACGCCCCTCTACTGACCTTATACATGGAAACATCATTGCTTTGTTCTGCATTAAAACAGTAAAGTGCTTTTGTTCATGAGGCAGAACTAAATTTGTTGAGAGAAAGGTGTTAGTAGTGTACTTCTGTCATTAGTGTCTCAAGTGTTTTGAAAATTAATTCTACCCTGTTCAGCTGGATTAATTATGTGCCTAGATTTAAGTGCGTGGTCAGTTCATGAAGTTGAGTTTAAGGTACTGAAATTCACACTACATGTTCAAATACCTTCCAAAGCTGTCATTTCTCTCACTACCTGCAGAGACTTAGGATTCAACTAGTTCTCTGTCCCTCCATCCATTCCTCACCACCCCATCACCAGATGAAAACTGCTGGTTTTCTGACTATTGGCAAAAGGGGGGAAGGCTTGCTGGAGAAGAACAGAGCCCATTAGTGGAGTGGTTTTTAGAATATTAATTTATTCCCCTTTCATAGGTTGTGTGGTGGTAGCGTACACAGACTTCTGTAGCGATTTTAGTGTTACAACCACTGCTGGCAGTTGTGGAAGCCTTTTGCCAACGAGCACAGGAGAGCTGCGCTGGGGAGACCATTTTGATGTGGATGAAAACACAGTTATACAATATGTGCTTTTTCATATATAGAGATACATACACTATATATAAAAAATGTAATCGATGCCCAGGCAGTTGTTTTATTCAGCGTGTAACCTGTAAGCATACAAAATCTAGCTTCTTAATTACAATTCTGTAACAAATGCTCTACTGTTTTACTTAGTTGGGATAAAATTCTTAGCTAATTTTGTGTTTTCCACCATATACTTCCAATAGAAAGTAAAAAAGAGTGGATTTTTGTCATCTCCAAAAATGGAATACAGAGGAGGTAAGAGGTGGTGTTTGAATTTTCCTCAGTAAAATCTGTGAGGTTAGAAGGACTAGGGACTTCTCCAGGTGGTTTTGCAGCTGTGAGATTTGCAAAGGTATTTCCTTCACTTTTTGTCATCGGGAGACATTTATTTGGTATGGAAATGATGGCATAGGGTCCTTCTTCTGCAAATGCTATTCCAAGTATTTTTACAACCTTGTTTCATGGAAATAAAAAAAACATTGGGCTTTAGTAAATGCTCCATGGCTTTGCTTTCCTCCTTATCGCAGAACAGCAGCATGTTAGTTGGTTTGTCAGGGAGTGACTGGAGTAACCCCAATATTATGTGCTCCCATGTGCATTGTGTGGAGTCATTTCTTAGGTGGGTCCTGTATGACAAGTCTTGTCCGTAAATTACCTACTTGTGCAGATTTTGTCCTCAAAACTGACCCTTGCACATAACTCAAGCATGGCAGAGGGACTGTCATCTTGTTGCAGAGCTCCCTGGGCACAGGAGGTGACTGTAACTTGCACAGCTTGTAAGACATCTCTTGCCAAGGCTTTGTCCTGTGGTCTGTTTTTTTTTTTCTCCTCCCCAAGACGGGAAGGCCTTGCAGAGCACCCAGCCCACGGACAGATCCCATATTGTTGAGCTACCTTGCCAGGGAACACGTTGTATTTGCATTTCAGATGCCTCAGGCTTTGTGAACTGCATTGTTCCAGCCTCCCCTGAATAGCAACTATTGACCCCTAACAATGTACATTTGTTTAAATCAAACCCTTTCCTACTCACTTTTTAAAAGCTTATTTTAGGACTAGCCCAACCAAGTGAATGCTTCTGTGCAGGCTCCTTTCTCTTCCCTAGAAAAAAATAAATTGTAAAATTAATTATTTAATTTCAAGATAGAAAACATACTCCTCCTTGTGAGAGGCTATTTTGGATGCTGAGGTTTTGGCAAATTTTATTGCAGCTTAATGTTTATAAGCTTTTTGCTGCCCTTGAAAGAATAAACTTCATGTTACTTGAGCTCGGAGATTTTAATAAATAATAAACCAGTGGAACAACAAGGGTTTAGTTGTCCTGAAGCACATTGAAGAACATGACTGCATTTTGACAAATTGGGGTTTTTTTTGCTGTTTATGTGTGCATTTAGATGGATTGCGTTTGTCAAGGAGGAGGAGATGGGGACTGACTGTACAGACACTTAATGCCCAGCAGCGAGCTGGCAAAAGGGTTTCTCTGGGTGGTGGGAAGTCTGGGGCCAAATTCCCTTTGCTGCTTGGGGTGACTGTAGTAAATGTCTTCACCCCTTGAACCATAAGGTCTCCAGAGCTTGGCTGTGTCAGTAGCCACCATCGTTAAATCTTAAAATTTGTGTACAGAACTATGATTGTTTATGGGGGGGGGAAGCTTTGCCTGTTCCTGTGGGGTTATAGGGTCAAGGCAGAAAAGCCCAGTGAAGTAAAATTTTTCTGTGAGCTTAATAACCTTGTAATCCTTCCATTTTGTGCCAGAATTGTCCCACTAGTAACAACAAAATATTCAAACATGAAACAGTGATTGTAAGATTGAATGGCGTTGTTTCATGGGCTGATGATCCTTTCTTCTGGTGTCCTATGTTAACTCAGGAGTATTTAATCTCATAAGATTTCTATAGGTATTTCTGTTGGATGCATTAGAAATGTGTTGCCAGCAAGTTGAGGGAAGTGATCTTTCCCCTCTACACAGCACAGGTGAGGCCACATCTGAAGTGCTGTGTCCAGTTCAGGAGGGACATGGACGTACTGGACAGGGTCCAACAAAGGATCGTGAAGATGATGAAGGGACTGGAGTATCTCTCCTACAAGTAAAGGCTGAGAGAGCTGGGACTGTTCAGCCTGGAGAAGTGAAGGCTCACAGGGGATCTCATCAGTGTATATAAATACCTGGAGGGAAAGTGTGAAGAGGAGGAAGCCAGGCTTTTCTCATTGCGCCCAGTGGCAGGACTGGAGACAGTGGGCACAAACTGGAACACAGGATGTTCCCACTGAACATCAGGAAGCGCTTTTTTACTGTGCGGGTGACCAAGTACTGGCACATGCTGCCCAGAGAGGTTGTGGAGTCTCTCATTCTTGGGGATTCTCAACAGCTATCTAGACATGGTCCTGGACAACCAGCTCTAGGTGACCCTGCTTGAGCAGGAGGGTTGGACTAGGTGTCCTCCAGAGGTCCCTGCTAACCTCAGCCTTCCGTGATGCACAGGTGAAGTGAGGTGTCTGCGGACATAGAGGAGTGCGAGGCAAACAGCTCACTTTGCCCTGAGAGCATTGCATGGAGCAGCGTGGGAACGTGATCTGTCTTAGGCAGCACTGAGCGCTTTATCACACTGATGTGCTGGGGCTGAGGGGCAGCCACAAGCCTCAAGTTTTCACTCTCAGGTGCTCATGGGGATGGTGGGCTGATGGCAGCAACTGCATTTAGGAGAAGGAGTCCTTTATCTCCTGCCTGGGAAGTTGTGGTAGATATTCCTTAATCCCGAGGATGTCACTTTCCAAGTTGGAATTGCTTCTGTGCCTGTTCTTACAGGACACAGGACCTTTCCGTTTGCTGGCTGTGGTGGGGAGGTACCAGGGGAAGTCCAAGAGCAATGCCCTAAGGTCAGCCTTCCTTCCTCTGGAAAGCACAGGGTGTTCATCCCCTCAGACCTGTCAGCATGAGGGTGTTTGTGTTGCTCAAAGGTTAAAAACAGAGTGGTGCCCTGGATCTCCTGATGGCCAGAGTCTGATGCAGACCTAAAGGAGTTGGTGGAAGTCTTCACTCTGCTGTCACTGGGTTTTGAATTAAACGTTCAAGTAGTCCCCATTGCTTTTGCCGCTTCTGGAAAGTCCTCTCCCCCCTGCCCACCCCAGGTGCGAGTCCTCTCCTTTCTGCTCCCCTCTGCTGTCGCCCTGCATTTGAACTGCCTCAATCTTTCTGTAAACCTGGAAACCATCTGGCTTGAGGTTTCAGAGGTAAAAGGGCAAACATCTCCGCAGGCATTTGCAGCATTTAAAATGGAAAGTGGTTTGTCAGAAGATGGAGGGGAAAAAATAATGAGATGCTCTTAGATGGTCTTCTCTGTGGAGCTGAGCTCTTGCCATTCAGAGAAACTGAGCAGCAAGAGTTTATACATTCTCTGTGAGCATCATTTTGTGTCTCAGTGCTGCTGTCCCCTATCATAGAAACAGGAATAATGTCTATTCAACATGATTTAAAGCACGGGCAACTTGTAATGTAACTGAAGTCCGTGGTAGACTCAAGGGCCGGTCACCTTATACATGTAACCAAAATAAAAATCCTGTATTTGTTGTGATTGTTAATCAGGACCCTGCACCCCACCAACTTTAACAAGGCTGTAAGTAGTTTCTCTGTGTAGACATGCAGGCAAGGACAACCTTTGAATGCTAGCATGCAAAATTAATTATTTGAAATTTTTTTTTTATTGATCGTACACCCTAAATCACAACCTTATGATTATCAGGGTATATCCCAACCCCTTTCTACTACCCCTTTACTTTTTCTTTAGGAGACAATACGACTTCTGGTGGAAAAAAAATCTCTATTTGCTAAATATCACTAAAATACTGTCTTTCTGATATGGAGCCTGCTGTCCATTTGTGAGTACAGTTTGGATTGGGGATTAGACCATGGGGTGCTGCTGCTCAGTGTTTTCATGCCAGCTGAAGCTGCCTTCTTTTCTGGAGCAACTTGAGTGGGTATCGTTAATGGGATGGCTTTTGCTGCCACTGCATCAGCTGTGGCTCCTCCTCCCACATCCTCCTCCCTTGTTCCCAGTGCTGGATGTTTCTGTTTTCTTGACACTGGATCTTCCAGCCAGGTGAAAATTAAAATAGTCTGCACCTACCTTGTCTTACTAGACTAAGTGTCTCACTGATAGTGTCTCCATTGTGTCCTCACCTCTAAAAACCAAACATCATTTCTTTGTAACCTTGCTTGCTAGTAGGTTGTTGTTTTTTTTTAAATCCTCTGTGTATTTGTGCAGCCAAGAGGGGAGGACCCTATAAAAAAAAAGTGGTTTAGAAAAAAGGTGAAAGATGATAGCAGGGGGGAAGTGCTGTGAGTGCCTAGCAGAGGTTGAAAATAAACAGGCAGCGAGCCAACCAGTGTTGAGGAGGATCTTTTAAACTGTGTGTAAATTCAAACACTGCTTTGTAATTTTACGTGTGCTAACATGAGGCACATGACTCACAGAATTGGCTCCAGCTGCTCTTGCTGGCATTTAGGAACTTCTGTTAAAAAAAAAAACCAAAAAGGCATTTCAGTGTAGTTTTTCTGTGCTTACTGTTCCAGCAGAAACCAACAAATACTTGCTGAGAGATTATTTTATTTATTTCACTTGCTTATTTGGGTTTTGGTCTTGCTTTCTCTCCTTTTACCTGATAAGTATTTCCATAGAAAAATATTGAGTGAAATTCTTTTTTCAGGTTTCAGTTATGCCATCTGTAACTATGCTTTTTTTTTATTGTAGGGGTCTCGGGTCTGGCTGCGGGAAAATAATCAGCATTATCCCAGTACTGTTCATTCCTGTGCAGAAGGAGTCGTCGTATTCAGAACAGACTATGGTCAGGTATGGGCATTGCTCCTTTAAGTTTTCTCCTTTTTGCCATTCCGTGGAAAAGAAGCTGCTCTCCTTGTGGGAAGGGCCAACGTTTTGTATGACCCGAATGTGCAACTTTGGTTTTAATGTGCAACTTTGGTTTTAATAGCTCTTTCCATTGTCTGCCGGTTGGTTGCTATGATTGCACCTGAATAAGCTGAAGTGATGCTGCTCAGTGTCAAAGCCTTCTTCCACATAGGTCTGTGGTTATGTAGTTCACTGGAGGTAGGTGGCCTCTCCATGGTTGCATTCCCTGACAGTAGCAGAAAGCAGGGCTGGCACGTGGCAGTGGGGCATCGCAGCAGTGGAGTGTCACTGGTTCAATGGGCAGCAGTGGAGTGTCACTGATTCAATGGGAGGCAGCAAGACACATCTCCCAGAGCAAAACCGGGGCAGTTCCACCAGCTCCTGTCAGAAAAGGAGGATTGTGAAGGAAGGGGACAATTACTTCATGGCTTTTCTGGTTTGGTTGAGGGGTGGGTTTGGTTGTGGGTTTTTTTGTTGTTGTTTTTTATTTTTTTAAATTTTAACTGCTGCTTCCTGCCTGCAGGGATGGAGAAGGGTCCCAGCATTTGCTTGGGTTACCTCGGCCACCTCAAGCAGTGCGTGCCTGCTGCGTTAGTGTAGGACTGTCAGTGTCTGGCTGCCGGTTGGTGTGGAGCTTGTTTCCCCTCTTTTTCTTTTCTTTTTTTTTTTTATTCTTTTTACATTTTAATTTTTAACCCTCAGAAGAAGGCAGAACTAGCCCTGCCATTTCCAAGTTGCTCACAGCTTGGAAGTGCTTTGCTTTCTCACACACTTACTTTTTATTTGTCTATTTATTCTGCTCTCTATTAGGCCACAGTTTATCCAGACTTGGCTTCTTGCAGCTTCCCTGAAGAAATTTCAGTTTTAGGTTGAGTCAGATTTAAACTATTACGCTGAGACAGTCATCAACCTCCGGAGGACACTCCCTTTGACTTTTGGAGGATGTTTGTTCCCTCAGTTTTACTTTCCTTGCATGCTTTTCTTCAGGCAGAAAAGGAACCAGTCAGTTGCACAGTGTTTTTTGATGGGCAAGATATAACCTATTTGAGGTTACATTGCTGCTGTCCTGGCAGTGAGGGATGAAAATGGGGGTGAAACAACAGGGGTCTGAGGCAGAGAAAATGGTGTCATTCTTCTCTTCAGAGATCCCTGTGTGTGTGGTAAAGAAAATGGGATGACAGGGGGGAGGTCATGTCCAAGCACATGTGTCTGGTCACGTTTCTGGTGTCAAAACTTAGTTGTGCTCTACATCCCTGTGAGGCAGAGAAATGTGTGAAAGTCACTGTTGTTCTCCTGTTGTATTCTGGGCTGCATCAAAAGAAGTGTGGCCAGCAGGTCGAGGGAGGTGATTCTGTCCCTCTGCTCTCATGAGACCCCACCTGGAGTACTGTGTCCAGCTCTGGAGTCCTCAGCACAGGAAGGACACGGACCTGTTGCCGCAGGTCCAGAGGAGGGCCACAAAAATGATCAGAGGGCTGGAACACCTCTCCTATGGAGACAGGCTAAGAGGGTTGAGGTTGTTCAGCCTGGAGAAGAGAAGGCTCTGGGAGGAGACCTTATAGTGGCCTTTTAAGGCTTAAAGGGCACTTACACAAAAGACAGGGACAGACTTTTTAGCAGAGCCTGTTGCAATAGGACAAGAGGTAATGGTTTTAAACCGAAAGAGAGTAGATTCTGATTATATATATATGGAAGAAATGTTTTACAATGACGATAGTGAAACAGTGGAAATTGGCCAGACAGGTGGTAGATATCCTTCCTATCCATTCAAATATGCAGATATCCCAAACATTCAATGTCAGGTTGGATGGGGCTCTGAGCAACCTGATATAGTGGAAGATGTCCCTGCTTATTGCAGGGGAGTTGGACTAGATAAAATCTAAAGGTCCCTTCCAACCCAAACCAGTCTATGATTCTATAATCCTTTGCACGTGTGCCAGGTTACCAGATATATATGATTGGTGACCCAGACGCATATGGTAGGAGGGCAGACAGCCACAGACTGAGAGCAACTACCACTAGGTGCAAAGCCTCCTCACAGAGAAACAAGAAGGCTGCTTATGTGCTAGCATGTTTTCTGTGGGTTGCATGTTAAACTGTGTATTGAGTGTTGCTCACATTTGGGAGGTTGCATCTTTTAACCTGTCCTACTGAAATATGAGGTCTGGTGAACTGGAGAGGTGCTCCAAGCAGTGCCCAGCCTTTCATTTGAAGATAAGCCCTCTCCAGCTCCTAGCAGGAGTCACCCACACGCTTATAGGCTGTAATTTTCACAGGATTTTGTAATTTTTTCATAGCTGTGAAGAACCTGACGTTTTAGAGGTGTTTTGAGTTTCAAAACTTGTATACTTACGGGAACTGTGGATGCTGTTGTAAAAGGGACAGCTTGCTTTTGTGCCCTAGGAAAGGGTGTCAGAGTTAATGTTGGCATCCACCAGTGGAAAAGCTGCTTGCTAATGGTCTTGCATGCATTATGTGTGGTGTTGCTGCCTTTCTGTGGTGTTCATAATGCAAGCTGAAACTTCAGGTAATAGGGGAAAAGCCTCGAGTCATTACTGTGATATCATCTGACTGATTACATTGTCTTAGAACACCTTGGTGCTATAAACATCACAGGGGAAAAAAAAGCCAACCAGCTTCTTTGGTTTGGCCTGCTTGTGTTAAAAGCAGGTGGTGTGAAACGGGATGTAGGGAGCATCCTTCAGATCCGTGATGCAGCATTTGTCTCTTTGGTGGGTCTGAGCTGGCTGCTGCCCAGCCAAAGGCACAATAGCAATTCTCTGCATTTGATAACTTCATTTTTTTTCCAGGCTTAGTTTTTCAGGAGGGCACTTCGCATGTAAAAGAACCTTGCCAGCTGACACTGGCCAATTAATATTTTTTTTTCTTTTGTTGCTTTTACTGATGTACTTTTTAGGCCTGCCCTTTCTGTTTGGTTACCTACGGGCTGCAGAAGGTTGCGAGCGGGTGATTTGAAATCAAGATAGTGCCTGATGACTACCTCTGACGGCTTGGCAACCTCTGCAGTGCTGTGTATCCCTTTGAAGGCAGGGGAAGCAAGGAGTGAGGCTGCAGAGCTATGGGGCGGGGGTGATTTTGGAAGCATGGCCAGCATATTGATTCCCAGGGCCTTTTAGCAGCTGCAGCTTGTGTTCAAGTCTAATGACAAACTGATGAAAGTGTTGGGACATTATCAAAGCACAGCATAGTTACTCATCTTCTCTGATTCAGTAGCTTCTACTAGACTTTGTGCTTCTTGCCATTCCACTGAGTTTTTTGCATGACTTCTCAAAACATGATTGACAGGGCAGTGGGTCTAGAAAGTTGTGTTTGCTGGAGTTGTGCTCAGGTTCTACTTTTATGAATTTGGACTTCAAGTCTTTGCCAATGTCAGTTTGCAGAATAATGGAAGCATCATATCACAGTACATTACTTCTTAACTTCTTCTTTCTGTTCTGATTTGAGTGAAATAAATTCACCACAAAAACCTGCGGCGGCATATGGTTGTATGCTGAAGGGGTACATGTTGGTTGTATCTCAACATGTATGATGTTGGTTGTAGGGAATCCTACCCGGTGTCAGCGCTCTTGCGAGAATATGCTGTAACCTTTCCATATTATAACAAGTTGCATATCAGGTATTGAATCCCTTCTTGATAATCACATTTTGATATAATTGCTCCTGGAGTACTCTTGTGTTGCCTGAATGTTGCAATTAAGCAGTCTAGTTAATTATCATTAAAGATGATTGTGGTACTGCCTTCTGCTGTTGTCACCGTCTGCATGAGATGGTTTAAAACTAGCTGATTTGATAGGCAGCCTGGGATATCTGCTACATATGATATGATATAATAGAAAAGGGAATTTCAGGTTGTAGGTTTGCATTTCCCTGAGCAAATAGCTATGAAACAGCCTTAACTCTTTATGAAAAAAAGAAAAGCGTGGCATTGCATGGGGGTAGATGAAAGCCTCATTAAATACAGGGAGGGGAAGGGTATGTTAGGGCTGTGTTTCACCACCCTGGCCCATGATAAAGGAGTGGGAGATAAAGGTCTGACATCCCTCTTGGTGAATGTTCATCGCACTGGGCTGTAGCTGGCTCTGAGGTGCCTCTCAAAAGTCTGCTGCAGGCTGGCCTTCAGAACAAGGGGTCTGCACTGACTCGAGAAGCTGCGATGAGCAGACCATTCATATTGTAAATGTTTTTCTCTTTATAATGAGCACCTCCCAGATGCTTTCCAGAAGAGAAGATGCTGTACTCATTTTCTGGTTGGTGGGTGGCTTTGGTTTTTATTCCATTAGTGTGCGCAGAGCTGGTGCAGGACTGTGCCTGATGTTTTGGAAACACACCATGTCTGTGAATACACATATAAAGTCTGTCAGTGCAGTCTGTGAATACTCAGACTTAAAAAAATAAGTCCTAATATTTCCTTGTGGGTATAGACATATAAATGTGTAATATGGCATTACAGTAACTGCATCTTTTATTTGTATTTGAGGGTATTTTTGCTACCTCTATTTTTAGGGTTAAAATGATTTCTTCTCTAAGGGTTTTATTTACAGTGAAGCAGACATTTCCTCATCGTCATATTCTATAAATTTTTAATGAAGTTGTGTGAGCTTATAAAGTACTCAAGAGAATGTTTAAATAAATGCTAAAAGCCCTGCTGTTACTGTATGCTTTGTTTGAAATGACTTGTGCATGTACAGTAGAGTATCAGTGGTTCTGTTGAGAGGAAAAAAAATTTTCAAGTTACTCCTTTTCTTTTCCAAATAATGTGAACTTAACTTTGTTTCAGATAAAATACTAACTTTTCTCCTTGCATGAAAGAGGACTGCATCATACTCTTGACTTGTACAGACGCACTTGAAACTGTCCCCAGTTAAAGCATAGGCAGTGAATAGAAAAATTTGGGGGGGGGAGCGAAATCTTTCAAAAGAGCTGTCTTGAGTTGGCATGGCATTGATTTCAAAAACATCTTTCTTGTCTCCTAATTAGGACTATTTTTTCTTCCTATTTGCACATCCAAATAAATATAAAAATAATGGCCATAAATGTATAGTCAGTATGTTGTGTCATGTTGCCCTACCCCCCCCCCCCCTTTTTTTTTTTTTTAATGTTTTCTTGGTGGTTTATGTAAGTAGCACTGTGCTTAAGCCTTTGAGCATTGAGGGCTTTCAGAAGAGCACCTGAGAGTGCATACTTTTAATTATGCCCATTCCCTTGCAAGGGAAAATTTCTATAAATGTAAGACGTAATGTGTGTGTGTAGGGGAAATGTGCTCTGAAGAAACTCATCCAGGGAGATGTAGAAGTTGAATCAATTGTTTCAAACTGCCTGGAGTCTGAGATTGAAATTTCAGGATACTTAATTGCATACCTGCTTAGTTGATGGAAGGGAACTTTTAAATCAAATATGTTATAAATAGAAGCAGCTGAGCAATAATATCCGAAAAATGCAGGCTCTTTAAAAACAGATGTCACTTTTCACCAGTAAAGACTTTGTCAGTTAAACCAGCTTTGTGTGAACTTTCTTTACAAAGAAGTCCTTCACAGCATGGTGTTATGTCAGCAAACAGAGTGCTGCTCAGTATCCTTAGCTTCAAATCGGAGGCACCTGTAAGTGGTTTGGTCAGCAACAAAAGTATTTTTTCCTGTGTATTTAACTTAATGTGGCTCTTCTGGGGCATTTCTGCATCTCAAGAATGGGAAGGCTACAGATGTTCCTTGTTAAACACAGCTCAAGTATGTTTTCCGTGGAGGTTTTCACCTTTTTTTTTTTTCCTGCTTGTTTGAAGGCTGGGAGAAGTTTCTCATAGTGACCTCATTCAAAAAAAGTTAGACCTGGGCTTTGTTTGAGGTTTGGGGTTTTTTGCTGGTTTTTTGTTGTTGTTGTTGGGGGGGGGGTGGGTGTGTC